>CM070038.1:30940611-30951022 GCA_036250615.1 Ptychadena robeensis | reverse complement strand
TCACCAAGTTAACCCTTTACCTCACTTAACTCTAGCACCCATAGGGGGGCTACATTAGCAGCAGTGATCAAACTGTATGTATTTCTGCCAATTCTAAGTAGAGAACCCAGTTGTTTTTTAAATGTCCAGTTGCTTTCTACTCACATTCTGGACTTTGTGGACATTGTGGCAAAGCGAAAAAAGTAGTGCGGAGGGTCACTGGAAGAAAGGACCAAGTGTAACATAAGACAGGGGATGTGTGGCACAGGTTAATCTAATAGGTGCACCTGGTATGCCTCAGAATGTAATACAGAGGGTGAAGGATACATACTTTCAAAACACGCTTTATAACATAAATTGTTTTAGATAATGTGTAGAAGAAAAAATTTTTTTTTAAAGCTAGGCTCATTTGCTCTTAGAATTAAATTTCAAGATCTACTGTGAGGGTCAAAAATATTATTTATTCCATAGAATTTTTCTTCCTGACCTTCCTCTCCTAGCTGAGCAGAATTACTGTGAAATGCTGGTTACAGAGGAGTTTGGAGATTGGAGGGGGGCAGCAGAGCTGTCTTGCGTTCTCTCAAATAAAGCTAGTCCAATTTGTTTATGCTCTCTTGTGAAATGACACACATTGTATCTGAGCGCTTAGATTCTAGCGACATTTCACTTCTCTGCGCTGGCATGCATTTGTTATCACATCTTTAATAAAGATCCTGCTTTTTTTTCTTCATGTTCTCCATCTGTCATGTATTATCAGGGTCTTGAGGTTCTTGTTGTCCAACTGAACACCTGTCTTCAAACGCTTCCTCTAATCTCTGCTCTCTGCTCCAATGCCTCTTTGACGTTTGAGCTATTCTTCAGGAGTCCTGGTCTATCATCCTGGCTGAGCTTCACGTGTCATAGCTGAGCACCATTAATTAAAGCTCAAACCTGCATGAGGCTGATACTGTCCCTGCCACTTGGACAGCTCCACGTTGAAGTTTGACTGGATTCATCTCTACAGGGTACACTGTTCGCTCTCCTTATTCTTTTCATCAGCAAAAAATGATGGGAGCCAGCTAAAGGTATAGCTATTGGTGACGCTTGTTTAGTTTACAAAATGCCTTTTTAAATTTTTACAGTCTGACATCAGGATGGTTCTTGGTGCAAAAAAGAATGATATGTGGGCAGAGGAGTCACTGTGTGGCATTACTTCATGAAGCGCGTCAGAAACATAATCAGTACACTTGATCCATTAAGCTTTAACACATAAGGATAAGGTTATTTTACCTGCAGCCATTTTAAAATCTCATTAGTTCTCGTCTGGAAAAAAAAATCTTTTTTTAAGGCATGTTAGGTTAAGGATCAACCACAACAGTAGGCGCAAGTGCTGCGAAAACTAATTTATTGAACGAAAAACTCATCTCACTGAACAGGCAATATAACTTAACGCCCAACAGGGTGGAAACTTCCGCACAGTCTCAAAAGTTCAATCTGCAGGGAAGTTCACCTGCCCCTTTGAATGAGGGACAGCCTGTGCCTCAGCATCCAGGAAGGCTAGATATTTGTTGCTCCAGCGGGACCCCGTAAGGATAGGGCCGACAACGGGTAGGCACACCTCAGACGCCACCAGTCAGGGCCTGGATAGAAAGGGGTTCCCCACTCCCTTGTGGAGGGCACTCCGAGCAGCCCCAGCGGGGGTAACTCGGGAGGCAACTGGGTCTTTCAAGGTAAGCACAGGCTATCTGGTCCACTGGCTGCCTGTATGACGGGTTAAACGGTGGAGGGCGGTGTTCCAATAGACAGCTAGTGCGCCCAGTTGCTGCTACCTCATCAGGAATAGGACCTCTGGACTGCACCTCCTCTTCCTGGGTTGTATCTATATAGCCTTCGGGAACCAGGGCCTCATGGAAAGGCACCCTAAAGGGGACCCTACCCAACTCTGGCCGGGTGACTATACTACAGGCACTTATGAGTTTAAAAGTAAATATGCCAGAGGTATTTAGGATTACTTTTGTATACTAAAATCACTAACACTAAATTGTCTTTGGTAACCATATCAGGGGTGTCCAAAGGTTTTGCAGAGAGGGCCAGGTTTGGCCAAGTAATAACATATTACCATTCAACCTGACATTCTTTAAACATTAAAAGCAAATGTACTATTCCATGGAGTTAATTGCATCATCATCAGAGTTCATCATTGCAGGTATAATCTTAATGTTGAGGCAGTTAGCACAGACAGGCATGGCTGCAGGCACAACTGTAATCACCCATCAAAAGCAATCAAAACGTGCCTTCTCAGTGCAGATCATCTCTGTGTAGAATTGATTTTAAGAATAAAAGAATGAGGCTGTGGGCTGGTGAAACC
The DNA here is from genome assembly GCA_036250615.1 of Ptychadena robeensis. Lineage (NCBI taxonomy): Eukaryota > Metazoa > Chordata > Amphibia > Anura > Ptychadenidae > Ptychadena > Ptychadena robeensis. The sequence goes on along the minus strand of CM070038.1, from coordinate 30,948,696 downwards.
TTGAACAAGGGCCGCATTTGGCCCCTGGGCCGGACTTTGGAAATGCCTTTCATAGGCTATAGCAGGCTAGGTCAGTGACGTCAGGTCCGGTAATCGGAATAAGGAACTGTTCATTCCATGTACCAGAAGTGACGGTACTTCCGGGTTTTCACTTCCCGTGAACAGGCGGGGAATTTGAAACCCATTGTTCTCTGTACAATAAGTACAGTAAGCTTCACAGAAGGCAAGAAGTAGCATGTACAATCATGTCCCCTTTTGACATTAAAACTATTTACAATCAATAAAAAAAGAGCTAACTGTGTAGTTCACACATAGGAAATCACTTGTTACATTCACAAGTGTACATCAATTTGTTCGCACCATAAGACGCATGCATAGTTTTGATGAGAAAATTTAAAAAATAAAAGAAGAGTCAGAGACACAACCATTCATATATAAAGTGAATATACACTATGTTGCAGCAAAGTGTGCAGGGCTGGACCGGGCAGTTTTTACTCTTTCCTCCAACTAAGCCAAAATGTCAGTGTCAGGAAGCAACACTTAGTTCCAGTAGAGTGTGCATAGCTAAAGCTTTAACTTGTGTCTATACCATAGCAGTACCCATTCTTTGAACCCACTGTCCAACTTATAGAGAGTCACATTTTACAATCTTGCACTAACAACTTACAGATGAGCATCAATTTACATATGAGGGTAGGGATGAATCTGTGTCACATACTATATTTGGGGCAATGCAGAATATATAGCCTCAAAATAGCCTCAATAGCCTTTAAAAGGGGAGGAGTTACATTATATAGAATGAGCTCACCCCAGCTATTGCAACAATAATAGCTGAGTGAGTTGATGTTATTTAGATAGTATGAGCTATATACATTTACATACTGCATTGCAATAAATAAATGATGTGATATGGACTCACCCATTATCCTATATGTAAAAAGCTGATCATGGGTAAGTTGTTGTTGCCAGATTGTAAAATATGACTCTACATAAGATGATCATTAGGTTCTGAGAATGGGTACTGCTAGGGTATAGGCACATGCTGAAGTTTTAGCCCTGCACTGGACTTGTAGCTTGGCGGGCGGGAGTGGAACCAAGATGCTGTTCTATTGCTCCACATAATTTAGATTCATATCTTACAGTGATAAAATACAGTAAGTTAAGACTGTAGGCTTAATGAAGGCATACAAACAAACAAATTAAAAATAAAATAAATAATTAGTCATTTCCTCCAAAAATGTAATTCACAACAAAATGTAAGCACTGGATAAAATCATTCTGCTTTATATATTTGGGACTGAAAAATGTCTAGAGCAGCCAAAATTCTTATGAGAGCTGAAATGGGATCCCCCCCATACACTCCTCTCCAAGCGACTGAAATGCAGTTTCATATCTATTTCATGGTTTTATGGGTCATGCACCAGTTTTAATGGAAGTCTACTAATAACTATGCACGCTCATGCAGTGTTGATGCCTTTTAAAAGTGTGGCAATTACACCGAGAGATCTGCAATTACCCGTATTCACTAAAAACTAATCCGCTGCCCCTAAACTCTTGTGACGGCTTAGGCAGATAAATATTATCACTTTGATTTAGCGTTGCGGCATGTTATGAGCATGCATATGTTTTATCAGGATAGGATTTTCTTCTGGTGTATAAAATGTGATAGGAGGGAGGAATGAATTGTTATAAACAAAAGAATGGACATTAACCTCTTGCAGACAAATGGCAAAACACCTTGTTTGCAATCACCCCTGAAAGTGGACCTGTCTTGATGCGCTCTGATGATAAATAAGATTGGACATCAGTATTCAGTAAGCTCAAAAGGGTCACTAAAGCAGGGAACACATGGAGCTGTTCGATGTTCCCTGCACGCAGCTGTCAGATATCGGAGGAGCTGGAGAGACTGTGTCTCAAGCTCAGCCAATGCTTTGCACCGAGACCCCGCAGTCTCCATGCAAAGCGAGGGACATCGACCAGGAATTACAGTTATGTCCGATATCCCTGTTTTTGAGCGGGATTGATTAATCCGAAAAGAGGGATGGCTGCATATGATATGGGTCAGATAGGTGGCTGTGCACGGCGCTCGAAGCAGCCATTGATCTGGCCCATATCTACACATGTGTACACAGCTAAAAGCTACCCATACAGGGGTAGATTCCCAGGCGTTCTGCCAGCAACTGATCACAGCATGGTGACGTCACAACGCTGCTTTCAGTCGTCTGCCGAACTTACGGGAATCGCTTTGTGTGCCACTTACACATGGATTCCCGTAAGATACCCTGGTCCCCATCCAAAGTATAAGGATTGACCACAAAAGAACTGTCAAGTTAGTTCGGCACTGCGCTCAATGGTCTACAAAATCGACCGCGAATGGACTGGCAGAGGGGTGTTGTGGTACATGGGCAGCGAATTGTAAGTTGTTACTATACATGGAAGGCATTATTGGGGAACATATGGGCAATCATTTATGACAGCAAAGGAGCGATTTCTTTATTAGCTGTGTTAGTAATTGCTACATTTTACACTAAATGGGTTATAAAGATTTCCTGTCAGTTTCCCATCAGCAGCAAACAGGCTTCTTTTTATAATGTGAGCTGCTAATTGGCAAATGTAACAATAAATTTGAAACACACAGCCAATCTTTACAATTTCCAAGCAACAAATGGACAATCATTTCAATATATGAGCAGCAAGAAGCAAACAATTGCATTATAGTGCCAACATAAAGCCCCTACAAAATGAAAAAAAGGCCCTAAAACACTACAAAATGAGGGGACGATGGGAAACAGAGTATGAGGGCTGCTCTCCCCTTTTCTTTAAATTAGCAGTAAGCTAATTTTCTTTTGTAATTGGCGCCAGAAGTCAGGGGAGAGGATGAATTGCGCATTGGACATGCAGTTAACAATAAAGTCCTGAGGATAATTTCACTAGTTTGCCAAGGGGTTGGCATTCACTAGAGATGGTCACATGTCAATGCATGCAAATTGTATGCAGTCAATCAAGCATGGCAAACGTTGTACTTGATTGGCTCATTTTCAATCTGCATACAATTTTCATGCAAATTATCGATTTTCCACATCTCATTGACTCACCAATGAAGAGCTGGGGTCGGCTTTAAGTGACTGTTTGGATTTTGACTAGTGCGAAATGACCCACTTGTGCCACGCGAATATTTTTTATCTATGTCATTTTTTTAAGCCATTGTGCTTTTTCAAGGGGCTAAGACAACATTCCCGTAACTGGTCTCAGCTAAAATATGACTTGACAATGTTATTGTGTCTAATTTGTTCTTATGATGTTCAGCATGAGGAAATTGCCACAAGGATCATTTATAAAACTGCAAGAAGACAAATCCATTATCACTCATGATGATTTATGAGACTGCTGGATATTTCGGTGAATGGACTTGGGGCAGCAAAATTCTTTCCTTACTCTCACAAATACAGCTGGAAGCTCCTAAAAACATTATTATAGGTGCTTGCTAATTTATCAGCGCCTCAGATGTAGGGCCTGTATTAGAACAAAGACCTTTGTGGTGGAAACCATTGTTTCACCAAGATTTGGCTCCGTACTGCTTTATAGAACCCACCAACATGTGTAGCGAGTGGGGACCGACAGATGAGCTGTGGAGAGCAACGTGATGACGTCATCACGCTGCTCTCCATTGCTCAGAGTATCAGCGGTAGTGTTGAGCAAGAATATTCAAAATTCCAATGTATTTGCCGAATATACGTCATTTGAGAATTCGCAATATTTCGCAAATGTGCCCTCGGATATTCGCAATGGCGGATATTCGTCATATTATGCTTCAACATTGTTTACCGGGATACATTGCGCATCTTTCTGCACATTGCGAATGTATATGTGCAATACACACAGCGCGTACTGGCTAAGATCACAGAATGAAGAAGAAAAGCTGTATCTTTCGCAATGATTTGCAACAGGCACGCGCAATGGAAGGCAATACAATACAGTCGAATCTAGTTTATGAATTCAGAATGTTTCCTTGTATATTTTCGTGAAATTACCTGAATTCAAATATACCATATGCTGCTCAACACCAACACACAACATCAGTGGGCACCCTTTGTGTGCCGGCCATTAGTTTAGATGGAGATGCCGGTCCCCATTCAAGCTAATGGCATCAGGCAGAGATTTATGGACATGCCCGTTCTCTGGCCTACCAAGCTTTGGGGCAATAGTGATCTGTCGCCCCATGGCTGATATTGCAGCCGACCGCCGCGAGCATGCACACACATCGGTCGGAGACAATCGGCCACCACTTGTTACGTGTGGGGGGACCCTAACTTCAGACATAAATGTATATTACAGGTAAAGTAAGAAGCTGTACTTCAGGGCTAAATACAGATCATTTACAGTACCTGGGTAGTTCCATGGAGCCTACATAGATATTAGGAGCGCTGAAAGGTCACCCTACCCTGTACCTTTTGCCCAAAAATTACTTAAAATCTGTAAATTGGGCATTTGACCAGAATTGCAGTTTAATGGCCATCATCAAACCATCAATAAACCATCATCAAACTTTTTAAATATATAAACTCTTTAAATAACATTAATATAAACCAACAGTATAAATATAACATTCATCCCACCGGTTAGGTGCAGGTCTTTGAAGGCCTAACCTCCCTAGCGGTCTGCCCATACCACACAAAGTAAACTGCCCACCATTTCCTCCCTCCCTCCGCCCATCTCCACACAGCCAGTGTCATTAATGGTGCCGGCTGTGTGGGCAGGAAAGCCGGCGCTCCTTCACTAACATGCAGGTCTAGATAATTGCTGCAGCTTTCCACGGGTGTATCGGCTCCACCCGATGCCCGGTTCCCCTGTGGTTGGGGCGAACATGAACGCCGAACGAACTAGGTTTGTCTAAACTGCTAGGGAGGTTAAAGGTAATTCAACAATTCTGTGGTAACCACAGAGATTAGGCTCCCAGGCACAATAAACACGGACTCTGGGATGATGACATGTCACCGCAGACAGCAATCTCTTTAAATAACCATTTGTTACTCCAGTTGACCCAAAACTGAATAGGGGACAACACCGGAGATGGGTCCCCATCGCCATTTTACATAAGCGCAACTCTCTACCATCAAAGGCCCCACTATTCTGGCTACAAGAGGAAATTAACCAGAAAAAACAAGAAATGAAATAACAAACAGGTGAAAACAAAAATGGAGGGTACAGAAACCACAGGACATGAGGGAAACGTTCAACACTGCTGCCTTACGAAGACTGAAACTACTGACTGTTGATCTTACCCAACTGACCATAACAAGCTGCCCGGCCTGTGCCCAATCAGGTCACACTTTACTGTTGTCTTTTGGACTAACCAATCTTTCATCTTTATAACTTTTCAATCTTTTACCCCTTCCTTTCTGTTCCTTACACACCCCTTTCATGCAGGCCCAATGCTTCATTTTTCTCTGCATCCTGTTTGCTCCAAGCCTCTCTAAAGGAGGCCATAGACGGTACGATTCTCTAGTGGCCACATGCAGGCGATGACATCATTACGCTGCAGTCAGTCGCTCAGAGGATTGGCGGCCACCCTTTGTGTGCCGGACATTACTTTCGATTGGGATGCTGGTCCCCATCTAAAGTAATGTGATCAACCAGGAATCTACCATAACTGTTAGATCCGACATGATGGTAGATTCCTGGCCGATCTTGTGGTGAGATCCTGGTCGATCTGTCCAGGTCGGAGCATCCTATTTGCAGGAATGCCCATGGCGGTCAATCGGCTGCAAAATCGGGTGGGAATCGTACCGTTTATGGCTACCTTTATATGTGATTTTTTACCTATTAATGATTTGTAGTTCTTTCCATTCAGTCCTGAAAGTTACGCAGCTCTGCTGCTCTTCACAGCCTTGTCTGAACGGCCAGAAGTATTGATATTTCTCATAGGTCCATTGGAAGGTTAAAGAAAAAAAGACAGATATATACACTCATCTCCATCACTATACTTTCTCCTCCAATCAGCATGCTCCTTGTTAGCTTACAGTCACACTGCTTCCCTTCTTTTTCCTGGTTTGAGCTCTGTTGTACTGCAGAATGCAATGGGCTGTTAAGAAGTCAAATTTGTCAACACTGTTTGTATAACAGACATATTTAATAAAGAATGAATAGATATTGAGCCGGAACTCAGTTTGCAATCACCCGCATAGCAGCTTTTTTTATATTATGTGGTCCTTGTCTAAGTCATGGATTCAGAGCAGCCTGTCTAGCACACCGGTGTGACGTTAATTCTGAGAACCACACGTGCTTGGCCTAAATTCCTAGTACTGAGGAACTGCTCCATACGTTTACAAGATCACTTTATAGGCTTCAGAGAGAAGTGAAGTGACTGGATAATTTCTGCCATACTTGTCACAAACAAGCAGAATATACAAATTTTCCCTGTCCCTGGTTCATGTTGAAGCACGACGTCTGACTTGGCATTGCACCTCTCCCATCCACTTAGATTTAATGAAGCGATCTTCAAACATGGATCAGTCCTGCAATTCATTTACCGTCTTGAAATATTTAGTCGCCGTCATGTATATTTCATTAATTTGACATATTTAATACTGTTCCTGCCTAGATTTAAAACTGTGCTCCCGCAGCACTTAATAAATATGTTCAGCACTTAAGTTGTACGGTTTTAATGAACGCACTGCGGTTTTAATTTTCCACGGCACTTGCATAGAAGATGAGGTACCATTGTCACGGTCCTGCTTTAGGATTAGCTAAATATATGCCAGGAAAAAAGATTTTACAGCAAAATTACGACGTCAGGTTTTTGTCAATTTGACCAACCAATCTGTCATGGTAAAATCCTTTATATATTTTCCAGGTCTCAGGGAACATCATTGGTTGTCAGTATGAAGGGCCCACGGTTACAGTGGAGAGGGGTGCCACACATCTTGGTCATTGGAAAGAATGTGTATTGTATTGGTGGTTAGTATATGAGTCCCCTTTACATAGGAAAAACCTTGGAATTTAGTAGAAAAGAACTCCCTTTAAAAAATATAGAAGGAATAAAAGAATATAGGAACATCAAAAAAAGCAGTGAAGTGATTGGCTCTGAAGGATCAGCTTATATAACAAGCTTACAGTCAACTTCTTTGGTGGTAAAGGACTTCCGCCTTCATTAAGGCTTGAAAATACAGAAAAGTATTAATTTAAAGTGGACCTACCACATGGTAGGTCACTTTGCACTGTTGGCATCAGACTGCTGGCAGATAGGGCAATCACTGCCCCCAAAATAGAAAAAAAACTTATGAAAGCAGGAGGACATTTCCGAGATCGCCCCACCCACTTTGTCACATATCCCCGAGGCAATCGTCATACAGCAGAATAATAAGCCTGTTAATAAGCCTCTGGCAACTCCTCCCCCATATAAATCTGTATAGTGCATGGCTGCCCTGCCCGGCCTGTGATAGCGGCAGTTGCCTGAAATACTGGGTTCCTCATGCCAATCAGCTCTAGAGTTAACATGTGTATGACCCCTGCTTGCTTTTAGACTACTCTTTGGATTAACCCCTGGATATGGTGTTTTGTTGTACTGATCTGTGTATGACTCCTGCTAGCCTCTGGACTACTCCTCTTGGATACTGTGTTTGGTTGGACTGATCTTCTGTGTATGACCCCTGCTGTGAACCTGGACTTTTGCATCTACCCTTGTTCCTTTACTCACTCCCTATGGGATCTTTGGAAGGTTTCACCAGTCTTCAGCTCTCAGGTGGAAAACCTTGTGTGTCAAGTCCTGGGAGCAACAGAAGTCGGGTAAGCGTATCGTGCCTCCTGTTCAAGCGGGGGCTTGTCTATAGTTGAAGACCGCAACGGACATTGGGGTATCTGACCTGACCTGTAGATTGGTGATCCCTCAGAGACCCTCACATAACGAATATGTTTTTGCACACCTGTGGCCATTGTGGTGCACTGATTGTGGACGCTATAACTGGGCAGGGCGGTGCGAACTTAGACCATTGTTGATCGTGCACCGGACAGGCTGGACTATGCTGGCCCCCTTCCCACTCCTGGTAAGCGTTCTCCTCCTTCCCCTTCTTTCCCCCCCTCCCCCCT
>CM070038.1:30909273-30940511 GCA_036250615.1 Ptychadena robeensis | reverse complement strand
ATTAAGGGGCCTGTGCTACTGTGGAGGGGGACCTGTCACCTGCCCCAGGTGGACCGATCAGTTTTTAATTATTTCCTTATTTTCTACAACTATACAGCAATTAACTCACCCTCGATATGAGTGAACTGTGAGTATCTTCAAATTCAAATTTAAATTAAAACCAAATATAAGTATAGTGACTATCAAATAATACATTTAACTTTAATTCTACCCAATTGATCCTGAGCCAGTCTGTTGAATGTTTGCTATACAAACGCCCCTCTTTTGAATATTTTAAATACTATGTAATTAACTACAAAATGTTATTCTTGATTAAAAATGTATTGGGCACATAATTGAATACAATGTTCTATTTCTATTTGGAGATGTGAAAACTTAAAAATAGTGTAAACATTGTTAATCAATGATTTAACATGTACTATATGTAACCATAAAAATACAAAGACATGTATGAATACTAAAGTATGAAATTATGCATGCACTTACTTTCATCATCTATTACAATTAGATCATCAGTCCTATAAAACTCCCTGAGGAAGCCCCCTTGGGTGAAACGCGTCGGAGAAAAACAAGGACGATAGAACAAAATTGCTGTTTACGCTTCTGTATTGTATATGTTTTGATACTTGTTTTTATGTTTGCCAATTGACGTTTGGGTCCTCTCTGTGGCACCATTGTCGACCACTGCTTTTTTATCATGTATATACCACTGGTCCCCAATGGTACCCAATAAAGACCTTTTAAGAAAATGTACAAGTACTGCTGCCTGTAACTGCCATTTCTAGCTTCCCCTCTTCCGAGGGATTTGGGGATGACTTGTCACCCCACAACTAGGGTCTTCTCTTTTTCTATATTGAAGGTTTTGTAGTCTAAGTGTAATAATGTGCTACTATAAAGATAACAATGAGTTTTGGAACGTCACTGTTCTTTGTTCATTGGGGGTTCACTGCATATTTTAAATGGAGTGTTGAACTTATATGTGTTATTGATCACGGAATTTCAATCTATTAAAATACATTTTTTGAGAAAAGAGTTACCAGGTTGCCATAAGATGTAGCTTAAAATGTTTGCAATATATGCCCTGTCCTCCAGAGGGAGTTTTAATTTCATCAAAGTTGAATTGTTTATACAAAACATGTTCTTTTTGTTTTCCTGAAAGGTCAAGTGTATATAGGTGTCCCCCTCAGTTGGGGGAGGGGTCTTCTGGGAGAGCTGTGACTGCAGCCAGTTCAAAGCTGCCAGATTTGTGATCACCTTATGGGACAGGCTGACTAAAGCAGGATACAGACCTGCAGATATGGGCCAGATCGAAGGCCGCTTCAAATGCCGTGCCTGCTCGCGGCCATCTATTTGGCCCATATAATATGCGAGCGGAACCAATCAATCCTGCTCGAAAATAGCCATGTCCGACATGACTGTAAATACGGCCGATGTCCGATGCTTTGCCTAGAGACCCCGCTAATATCTGACAGCAGGGTGATGACGTCATCACGCTGCTGCAGGGAACATCGGACGGCTCGAATATCGAGACATCTGTACCCTTCTTTAGGCCTGGGGGCAGAAGACCCATATTGGGATGTGAACAACTATCTTTCCCCATACTAAGGAGGGACTGGGGTGACCTGGTTGAAACTGACATCCCTAAAGCCGGCCATAGATGTCTTGATCCATGGTCGGCTTGTAGCAGACTCCAGACTGTAAGGAGTCAACTACAGAACTGACAGGAATTCTGTGTGCTCCAATAACACAGGGATTGCCGTCAGATTGTAGCCAATTAACTTGGAGGGGGAAGGGACTCCCCGTCCACAGTACTGACTACAACAGGATTGGCCACAAAAAGAACCAGCAGGATGGATCGCAGTGCAATCCGACCTTCCGGCTTTTTGGGTCTAAACCTCAAGGTGGGCACCCCTGTAGTTGCGGGTGACTGACCACCATGCGTTCACAGACCTGTCAAGCCTCCCGTTTTGGCCGGGACATTTTTATGTGGTTTTCCCGGCCAAATCTGGATTTCAAGAAATCCCGGATTTTTCCCGGACCCTTGAAATTGAGCTGATCTACCAGGGAGTGGGCATTACTCTCCCTGCTAATGTCCCACCGTGCATATTATCAGCACAAGCGCAGTGGGACATAAGCAGGGAGAGTAACACCCTCTCCCTGCTAGATCAGCTAAAAGGCCTGCGGACGCCGAGAGTGACGGCAGTGATGTCACTTCCGGTATGTGGAACGTGGAAGAACAACGATCCATATCAGTGATGTCACTTCCTGTACGTCCCCAGATTTTTAAATGCCGAAACTTGACAGGTATGCAATCAGCGGGAGCGCAAACGCCGGTCGATCGCCTACAACTACTGTCAGGAATTGTCACATCTATGGCCGGCTTAAGACTGTTCTTTTAAAGCTAAAAAAAAAAATTTGACTTTCAAATCTAAAGGACGTCAGGTTGAGGAGCTTTCCATTGTCTTGGAATGCAGGGCCCAGTAATCTTACGATCGCGGATACAATTCTCTGCACGCATGCTGCACTTTTAGATATGACAAAAATGTTATTATAAGAATTGCTGTGCTGAAAGGAAAGTCATTTCTTAGGAAACAAAAATGACAGCTTTGTTTTAAAACAATAAAAAAAAGGAAAATAGTTTTCAGAGATCTACAACTGGCCTCTCATATCTCCCAAACAATTATTTTGAAGAATGGCTTGTTTATTTTGCTTTAATTTTGGGACAGGTAGCGCGGTAATTAGGCCCTTAGCTTGCCCGTTGTGCGGCTAATATTTCCTCACCTGTCTCGCAGGCCTCCGTCTGTGGCCTGTGATCTTCACATTCGGAATGTTATCAGAGGAAAAAAGTGAAAATTTGTGGCAGCTTTGTCAGCGCAGATTAAGCCCGCGGAAAAGGATCGCTGACCCAGAAACATGAACGTGTCGGGTGAGAGGGAAATAGAGGGGAGATGACAGCTTTGCAAGAAAAATATTCTTAGTTTTATCAAATACGGGGGTGGGAAAACATATCGTGCTAAAGCAGAGGGAAAGAGGAAGGGGGGGCGTCACCAGACTCAGAGGGGTCAATTGACTTTTCCATTCCTGTTGCAAATCAGATCTGCGCTTTGGTGCTGTAATTCCGCCTGGCAGGGCCTGGAAGAAGGTGTCGCCTTTGGTTAAGTCTCTAGTGAGAGGCGTGAAAAATTGACTCAGTAGAGTAAAGCTAGCCATACACCTATAGATTTTTGCACGATCGACCATCGAATTGATCAGGGTGTCCGATATTTTGATCGAATATTGATCGTACCTATATCAAATGTATACACTGAATTTTCATTCGACCAAACATGATGTTGAATGAAAAATCGTATATGTATTCGGAAGAACTATTGTTGGATTTTGGATTTTAAGGTGGTTTGGTATACGAACGAACATAATACAAATTATAATAATAATAATACAAAGAACGAACGTGTGCTCAATCCAACTCTACGAGTGACATGTTTGATCGATTTTTTGTTCGATATCGATAACTTTTGATTGATCAAACAAGTTGTTAATGCGGTTTTACGCTCAAAATACAAAAACAGACATACATTAAACAGACACAATACTCACATGTCAGCAGTTCAGATGCTGCTACACAACAAGCCCCCCACACTATACTCACATCATCTGCTTGATTTCTCATGCTGACATCTTGGCTCCTGGCATATTCTCCAGACTTCCGCCCACACTGACCCCCCCCCCTCTCCACTCCACCTCCTCCTCCTGTCTCTTCTCTATCGGAGCTGCAGAGACTCGTAGGGGGGGGGGGGGTTTGTGAAGAGGGGGATTAGCTGCTGACGATTTCCTGCCTGGAAGAGATCTTCGGCTGCCTAGGCGAGACGTAAGTCAGTGAGAGGGGAAGAACTCGTAACAAGCTTCTCTCCAGCTATCAGAAGAAGATTTGTTTACTACAATCAATGATCTCAGCATTAGTGATGGCCGAACATCGGCCTGGACTGTCCGCGTACGGGCGGGTCGGACTTTTAAAGAAGTCCGCCGTCCGCCTGTTCGCGGACACATTTAAATTCCCCGCCTCTAGGCGGGGAATTTGAATCGGAAAAACCGGATGTGACGTCATTGATGTCACATCCGGTCCCTGGAACGCATAGTTCCTGGGTAAGGGAGCCGGATGTGACGTCACTGACGTCACTTCCTGCTCCGAGCCGGTTTTTTCACTAGAAGACCGGCTTCATGCCCGGTCTTCTAGTTAAAAGATTCTTCCTCCGGCACGATCTTGCAGGTTCTGATCCTGCCAGAGGAAGAATATAGATCTTCTTCTCGCCGGCGAACGGGGCAGGTCGAACACCCGTACTGCTCGCCGGCGAGAAGGAGGGCGAACATCCATGTTCGCCGCCGAACTGTCTGCCTTGCGGGCAGTTCAGCCATCACTGCTCAGCTGATAATGCTGAGTGACCTCCCAGGTGGTAGGTCCGCTTTAAGCTCTCAATTTTTGTTTTACGTCAATCAAATGAAAATATTGAACCCTGTATGGCCACCTTTGGTCGTTGATTTAGGTGATATATAGAAGAAGAGCCATAGATAACTTAAAATATAGTGTATTTAACGTGCATGATGATAACTTTAATGGAGAGCAGCCATATAATGTTGCTACTCTTCCACAACTTGATAATTTACTGACACTGAATATTTTTTACTGACAACTTTAAACATGGCAGAAACTCATATTCCTAAACTAAAACAATCAATATTTAAATAGTTCAATAATTAATTCACTACAGGAAACAGGTAAGCTAGTTGGCTTTATAGTTAAAAAGTAACACCGTAAGAATAACAAAAATAATTGGGTGCACTGAACACATCACTAAGAAACAATGTCTAGTCTGCTATTATTATCTTTGCAATGATTATCATATTTAGGAAGTCTTTTTGGTGTTTAAGGGTAACAGTGCCTAAATTGGGGTATTATTTCTACACAGGTGTTAGCCATGAATAGTGCAATAGAGACAAGAGAGTCTTACAGAATAAAAGAGACAAAGTCAAGCCAAAATTGCGACTCAAACCCCTTGGCAGTCTGGCCATTGACCGTAAGTACAACCTGTTATATTTACCACCCTCCTTCATATTCCCAGCATCATTTTTGACGCTGGTGTTGTGAGGACTTAGGGTATCTTTGGCTGTGTGTACATACTGGAGAAAGGCGAAGGCACCCCCACCTCCTTGGCTTAAGTCAGTGGTTCCCAAACTAGGGGGGCAGGCCCCCCTGGGGGGGGCACAAAGGTATTTCAGGGGGGCACAGGCCCTCATTTTTAACCTGTGTTTGAATGGCGAGGGGGAGCTTAATAATGTTCCTAAATAGAAAAGGGGGGCCCTGCAAGGAAAGTTTCGGAACCACTGGCTTAAATGAAGAATTGATGAGGATGCAGGCTTAGAGGGCCGATATGATGTAAGAAATATGCAAAATATGCATTACATTGTAAGTATCCCAGTAATCTGAGAAGCCTGCTGTGCAAAACCTCTGTGCAGTAGGCTTATGGAGCTCTAGAAGTGTTTTGCTGTTTTGCAGTCTTTAGAAAGGATTTTCCTTATCATGGCAATACTTTGTCTTGCTTTCATAGGTTTAGAATATGTACAATTGGGGCAAAGGCTGCAATACAGCTGTGAGTTTGTGATCTGTTGAAACCTGCACCCTCATGATCTGCCCTGGTTTGAATTCTTCTAAACTCTGAAATCCAGGTTCAAAACTTTATCTACCAGGAAGCTGGACCAAACTGAGAAAGAGCATTGAAGTAGCTGTCATAGGTAAGTTTTAGCACCATGACAAACAGTGGGCACATCTCCAAAATACTCACAATGTAAATATTCCAGATTGCCCCTCCTGCCATGCTGGATCCCCTTACCCAATAACTTCAAGAACCCTCCTGCCATTTTGGATCTCCTTGCCCAATAACTGTAAGGCCCAGTATCCCATCATGGATCTTCTTGCCCAATAACTGCACTGCCCCTCCTGCCATCTTTGATATCCTTGTCCAAAAACTTCACTGCCCCTCCTGCCATCTTGGATCCCCTTTGCACAATAACTTCACTGCCCCTCCTGCCATCTTGGACAAGTTGCTCAGTAACTGCTTTGGACCATACATTGTTATATTATTTTATTTTATACAGGGTAACCTTCTTGTGTGTCTGTGCTTTATAAAAAAATATACCTGATATGAGAGTGGCAGAGTGCTTTGCATAGCTTCATAAAAACAGGAATCTGTAACACCCCTAGTTAAGCTGTTCATGCATGATTGAAAGAAATTAAATCCAGTGAACTGACCAGGGGATCTGCAAGATCTAAAAGGTAGGGGCTAGATGATGCTTTTTGTCTGTCAAATAGGACATCAGACAGATCCATATTGCAGAAGCTTCTAATGCACATTAGAAGAACCCAAGCTCAATGGCATTTATTTTGGCAAAGTACTTTGAGTTATAAACATTTGGAGTTTTATTCTTTGTTTTCAACTTTGTACTTCTTAATTCTTAATGGCACCTCAATCTAGATTTAACATGCAGTTCTAGACAATAAGGATTCACCAAAATGAAGAGTGTGGTATAACATGGTAACTAGGAGGTCGCTGGTACTGGCTGAGGTGAGCAAAAACCAGCATTGTGTATTTCCAGAAGAATGTCTAGGTTCCTCTGCTGTTTTTTTAATTTATGTTTTGATGCTGGTTTTATTGGAAAGCAAGGTAGGGTGGAACTCACTTACAGGGCCCAGGGTCCTATATGCAACCACACAAAAACTGTAAAAAGACAAAAAAACGTCTGCAGCCAGCAGGGGACACCTGAATACATAGCTGTGAGCAAAGTCCATGTGAGTGTAGCTTTAATTTTAAGCCCTCATTCAGCAAGAAAGCAAATTGTTATTTTTCTAGCGAGGGGCAACAGGCGGGAGCACCTATAGATATGCACATGAGTAGCAATGTCAGCACATGACACATTAAGCCTTTATATAAAAAGGCCATATCAACATTTGCTTTACATTCTTTTTCAATTATTGTTTAAATAACAATTCCAATGTTAAGTTGTTGGTATTGCAATTTATGAATTGTACAAATCAATGAAAAGTCTGAGATATAGAAAAAGTATCAGTCACTTTTCTGATTCTAGGCAGAGCAGTAATCAAATCTATATAAGGACAATGGAGGCGAGCTGGATATGGTAAGACTTGGAGGGAATGAATGGTCCTCTTGGTGCCAGCTGAGTACCATTTCGATGAGCCTCGGCCGGCCAACAACCATTTCATAGAACATGTGCTGCAATGATTGCAGTCAGGGAACATTGGCCAAACACATAATGACTCGAAATGTCTCTGATTTCTGCTGTAAAACATGACAAGAAATTGTTTAGCTCAAGAAAAAAGGCCCCCAAAAGTTTTTTTAAGATGTCTTCTATTGCCTGAGATATACAGAAAGATCTTGCGTGATGTAGACACATAAGCCATTAATTCATAGGTTGTTCCCCCTACTCCTGTGGGGGTATGGTGTGCATATGTGCTGGCTGCTTGATGACATATTATAGGAAAGGTATGTGAGCAGCTAAAAGATATAGGCGTGTCCTGGACCTACCCAAAAAATGATCATACATTCAGGGCCATTTCACACTATATGTGTTGTGGTGCGTTTTAATAACATGAGCATTTTTTTTACAGTTTATATGTATAAGTCTAAACATGTCTTTTAAGCACAATGCAATTCTAGATAGCAGATGGCTAGTTGATAAGACTTTGCCCGGGGGTTTCTTTTTAAGTAAATACTTTTTTCCCTTGTGCCGGTGCCTATAAAAATGTTATTTTAGAGAATCACACTTCTCTCTGTGATCCGTGTGGCATGTTATTGCGGGTAAAACAATGCACACATGTTCTTTGAAATGCCATAACTGCAGGACCAGAGACTCAAACAAGAAAGCTGCGGAGCTGACTCTGACAGAATGACTGACACTTGACATATGGCAATTACAAAACTGCCGCTTTGGGGGAATTTAACTGAATAAAACAGGCATATTGTGCTGGGAAGGGGAACATGTGGTAACAATGACTGATATGTCTGACAGAAGAGGATAAGCACTGCATTTTGTAATGATTTCTAAATCCCTTTAAACACATCTCATTTCGAGGCTGATGTTTGTGGGGTATGTGTAGGCTTTCGTATAATTTAGCACGGTAAAAGGTAACCTTAGTATCCTTTGTATACAGGTATTGTGAATAGCATCAACCTTAGTTATGCTTGAATTTGGTTCTGCTCAGTTCTTGTTCCATTAGATCCTTTTTTGACAATGGTTCCAAAACTTTCCTTGCACTTTCCTTTTCTATTTAGGAACATTATATTGAAAAAAAGGAACATTATAGAGCTCCCTTCCCTATTTAAACACAGGTTAAGAATGAGGGTCTGCGCCCCCCTGGAATACCTTCCGCCCCCTAGTTTGGAACCACTGTTTTATGAAAACATCAACTCTGAGGGCTTTGGGCCTGGCATGTGCATGTAGATATGAACCCACACTCTTCCCTCCTTCCACCATCACTTCACTGTCCACCTTGCCAAGCAGATCTCACCAATAAGACAATACCTGTTGTAAAGCTAGCCATACATGGGTCAATTGACATCAAATCGATCATCAATTTGATCGAAGTTTTCGATCATTTAATCTTATGTCGATTGTAATTAAATCGAAGTACACACCACATCGATTGAATTTAATCATTTTTAAACGTAGAGTGATCAAAAAGCGATTGTCACAGAGTGATCAAAAAGGGACCAATGATGGTTTCAGAGGGATCAAAAACCCATAGGTCATATCTTTGTGCTTTAATCCAGTACATTATAATCGTGGCAAAAGGACACTGAGGGACACACATAACATTAGGAGATGTATTCACAGAGATCATCATTTGCATGCTTGTGTGTCAGTGAACAGACACACAAGCCATTGCATCCGCCATTACATCCGCCATAACATCGCCATTGCAATCGCCATTGCAATCGCCATTACATTGCATTCTTGCATGGTTTAAATGACTGTATTGCATTTCCCTCCTCCCAGAAGTTACAGTATGCTAATTGATTGAATCGAATCTCAATTGGACAGGTCAAACAACACTACAAAAAATGAGACACAATGTGGGGAAAATCAAAATTTTCCAACTGGTCCAATCAAATTTCGATTGAGAAAAATGACAATTAAAATCGAATTTCAACTATCGTACCATGTGGTCATGCTTCCATTTTCAATCAATCAACTAAAAAATTTTATCAAATTACATTAATTGTACAGTCAATTGAACCATGTGTGGCTAGCTTTACTGCAGCCTGTAAATGCTGGGGAACCTGATACATTACAGGTTTTTATTTCCCCTAATGCAGTGATAAGTGGATCCAGAGGGATATTCCCTCTCATCCACTTCACCTTTTTTAGTGTAGATACTGCATGGCAATACTACCTGTAGTGTTCATGTGTGCTTTAATGTTTGGTTGGGATTTTCCTGATTGTATATTGGCTACCGACTTCCGCTTGGATTTCTGCCACCTGCCCAGACCTTGTTTGTGCTGTGTTTGTTTGTAAGTTGCTGTTGGTCATCGCTTAACCTTGTTTGTTTGTGGGCTCCAGGTTCTCCACCAATCCCTGTTCCCCTACACCATGCTTTGTGCATATAATTACCGGGGCAACTAAGTGCTGGGATGACCTCAGGACACCAGGTGGGGGCTTCTTTAGAGTTAAAAAGTGCAGTGAAGATTGGGGTATTGACACTGGTAGAAACTGACCTTGGACCAGGTCCTTGCAGGAAACATTCAGAACCTGCAATGGATTGTCAAGTCAATAAACTTCTAGTCATTGTTTCTGACTAGTGATTAGTCAGCACCAAAGTGTTCGGGTGTTTGGTCCGAACACATCGCAATATTCTACTGAACACCTGAGTATAATGTAAGTCAATGGGAGACAACCAGGCACCCCCTGCTCGGAGAGGGGAGAAGCTCAAACATTAGATGAGAGCACCTGCAGATAAGCAGATGCTCTAAACATTAGATGTGAGTGCCTGCAGGTGAGAAGACGCTCCTAGACATTAGATACCTGCAGGTGACCAGATGCTCAAAAACATAAGATGTGAGAGCACGCTGTTTTCATGCAACCTATACAAAATTTTGAGTTGAGGGCCTGCACTTGAGCTGACCCTATTAAAAAAATTAGATTGCATATACATATATATATATATATATATCATTACTTCATAAACTTGGTTATTGGCACTTTACCTGAATTTTAACCTAACTTTAACTGTCACATCAGATCTATAATTTCTGGTTCACCTTATTCCACTTTATATTTACTCATTTCCACTTTTTTAAGTCACTCACATACTTTCCTACTATCATACTATACTATACCATTTCATGGAGATTAATGCGCTGTCGGCACACTCACCTGAGCTTACTCACATCAGGCACTTTACCCTACATTACTAGTGTATCTTACTATGACTTCACGCTCATTACACATTTCCTCACCCCTGTCTTTCAATTTTAGCATGACTACTTTGTGATTTTGGATTTTGTCACCTTGTTCCCCTTCCACCTTCCCCATCTATACACTCTCTATTCACACAATTCACAACCTACACCTTATCTTAGGTAGTGCACTTCTTTCTACCATTTATGGTTTCCCACACCCCAGGTGGGCTTTTTCCCTCTTTAAAAACTTACCGTTTGAATATACGATTAGACATGTACACTTAACACCAATATGGGTCGACTCCTTGTGCAGGTTCTGTTGGTCGGCTGGCTGCCGGGCCCTTGTTTTGGCCCCCCGTTTTTTACCCATAAATGCCCCCCAGGGGGGACTGTTGGCTGCTATATCCCTGCGACTATCTATATTCATACATGTGAGTAACTGTCTAGTATGTGATCTGTCTAGTTGTGATCCAGTATAACTGGATCACAATTTTTTTGACTACTATACCAATTGAGATGCTAATCTACGCCCTCTGTTGTCTATGTTTGTTTTGTCTGATATCAATATGGACCATCCAAAAACCAACTGGATAAAGATACCCCCTGATGAAGTAAACTTACAAAACGCACGTTGGGGTGGACCCTGTCTGAAGCAGGATCCCTTATCCTGACAACCATTGTATCACTTTTATTTATTTTTTATTATTTATGGTCATCCTTACCTATATCTATTTACTTATGTATTTGATGGACTGTTTGTAGGGATATTTGAATATCCCACCTGTGCTCTTTATTAATGTCAGCCAACATTGCAATTGTCTATGCTTATGATTTTAACCAATACTGTGTATTAAATACATTATATACATCTTATACCTTGATTTACATCTCGATATTATGATTCACAACAGTGGCCGTTAAAGTCCCCTTGCCCCTGAAAATCTTTTCGGGGGGAATCTTTTGCTGGTTTTGGGGGTGTTTCTCTCTCCCATTTCCTGTAACCAATTGTCTGATTGATATTTGGGATGTGGGCCACTCTACTTCGAAAAATGCAATTTTTAGATAGATTTAAAAAAAAGTAACAGTAAATTTGCCCCAGCAAATTGGTCTCCAGCATTTAAAAAAGTAACAGTAAATTTGCCCCAGCAAATTGGTCTCCAGCAGCTCCAAAAAAGTAACAATAAATTTGCCCAGTCAGATTAAATAGAATGTAAAGTCCACAATTGTTTTCTGATGTCTGACTAACACACAAAAGGCCACTAAAAAAACAGTAGCTTGTGCCCATGTGAATGGTTGCGCAATGAAGCAACTTTTTATTATTTAAACACTGTAGGTGCAAAAAAAATACCAGAATTCTTTCAAGTCAATGTGCCATGGTCAGATATATTTTTTTTATATTTTTTATGATGTATGACTGGATTTGTCACAGACAAAGGCCAAAACAAAAACAATATATAGTGCCCAGAAGAAGGTCTGTGAACTAGAAATCACTGTTATAGAACAGTATATGTGCCTAGATGAATGTATGTCAAATAGAAGTCACTGTTATAGAACAGTATATAACCAAAAAAGACCAGAACCTCCTATAGTGCTCAGATGAATGTATGTCAACTACAAGTCACTTCTATATCACTATATGTTCATAACAAGATTAATTTTGACTGCCAAACACAGACTAGAGTCCTTAAAAGAACTTGGATTGTTGCTGGATGTTTACTGGAAATGCAAAGCAATCTTTCCCTGCCTACCTGTGCCTGATCCTGCCTCTATCTGAGCCGAGCAGGGGCGGTACAGGTGCTATAATGGCTAAGATGGCTACTGGCATTACAGTAAGGTCAGTACTTACCTGCCCCTTGATTGGCTGTCTCCGACCTGCGAAACGTGTGGGATGGAGACTTGAGCATGGCGCACAAATACTAGCGGTGCTCGTTAGAAAACCACCATGATACGAGCATAGCGATGCTTAAGCCGAATGCATGTTGGGCTGCGCATACTCGCTCATAACTAGTTCTGACCCCGAAATGCAGCAAAATTTTGTGGGGTTCATGCACCTTGGAGGGTGTCAGGATCCGGGCCCATCCCGTCCTGCTGGGTCGGCCCTACCGACGCTGGTAACCCCCTCACCTGTGCCTCCTGCTTGTCCTGGTGACGGTTCCCCTGGGGCTGCTCTTGGGGACATTCAGGGGTCTGCTGGGCTCTCCCCTATTCCATCCACGGGGGAGCCGCGGTAAGCTGGCGTACGCAGGACCTAGCCACCCGAGTGCGGGAAAAGACCACAGGGTCCCCTCAAGGGATTCCTGCCTATCTCCCATTAGGGGGGCTCTGGGTGAAGACCCTTGGGTGGCTTAGACTCCCTGCTCCTGGTACCCCCGCGCCAACCCAGGATCTGCGGCATAACAGAGGGAAAGTTGTAAAAAGTGCAATTCAAATGTGTGTTTTCAGTGTTATGGGAGTAATTTATAAGACTACCAGAAGTGACAATGACATCTTGGCACTTTACTTAAAGTGTCAACTTTTGAAAATCATGGTTTGGAGAAAAATCAGCAAAATGTTTTTTATAGAAAAATATCCTCAAGTCATCTTCGTTTAGCAAATGATTTAAGCTCTGCGTTGGAATGCGTTTGAAAAATTCTTAGTGTTAGGGTTTAAAATAAAAAAAAATGAAAAGGAAGCCAGTGCTCATGGTGCCATCCCTACCTATAGTGTCTTTCATCCTTTTATAGTTGAATATTCAGTACAATGGATGACCTAGAATCAGTCAACTCAAACCACCTTCTCATTTGTCCCCTCCAGGCACAGAGCAGCCATGTGGTGAGTCATGAACAGACTCCTTCAACGTCCTTCCATACCAGACTCTGTGACGCAACTATAAATGAGCAATTTAAATATTCAACTTTTGGACTGTTGATTGAGAACCTAAAGTAAAAAAATGTAATTCAATTTTTATTTAACTCTGAGCCATCATGATGAAACAATATTTTTCAATGGTGTAAACATACCTCCATAGTTTTGTAGAGGAAATATGTTGAAGTCATTGACTTATCCCTATCTAGCTGCCTCTGTCAAGCTGTGGAAGTTTCTGATCAGAGAGGAAGATTGACAAGGAATTACTTGGATTTACAGGTAAGGTTTATTTTATCTTTTTCTGGGGATTGTGACTGTGAGAGACATGGAGTACATTAGATGAGTTTACGTGTGCTTTAAAACAGCCGAAGATTGAGCATTATTAAACTTTTGGTATTACCAAGAGTTGTATCACACTTATGAACCTACACCTCTGTATGCTCCAAGCTCTCTTTTCCAGTCAACCAATAGATGAACATGAAAATCTCTCACTGAGACTTTACTTTACTTAAAAGCTTTTTGTGGAGAGCATTTACCCCACTAGGGGTGCATTTACTACTTGGTAGCTCTGAAGTGTAGACCCGAGGTCACATTGGAGTCACCAGCTGCTCTTGTGGATTTACATATCCTTGGCTGTGGGTGTCACAGAATCTACCAGGTTCTTAGGGCTTGTAGCCCATTGCTAGTGCCGCAACCAAATCATGCACAAAGTTGAGAAATGAAGAGAAGGCTACACTGCTGGATTAGGGAATAACTTTTACTAACTACAGGACTATGTGCAGCTTCATTATTTCACAGAGAGATAGGTTAGGTCCCACAGAGAGGGTACAATTTGTGGGGTATAGTTGCAGAACAGTCCAATATATACACAGCAGAGTAAGAACAATAAAGGTAGCCATACACGGTCTGATTTTTACTTAAATTTTTCGCCAATTGCCCGGCGGTCGCTTGGCTGAGAATCAGGTGGGCTTACCTGGTGAGATTGCCCAGGAATCTCCCACATGTCGGATTGCCCGTAAATTCCTGGTGATCCCAATTTTTTTAATTCCGGCTGCAGCAGGATTATGTCATACCACTGCAGTCGATCCCTCATGTAGGAGAATCGCCTCATGTATGGCTACCTGAAGTGCTGAGGCTCTATCCAGACAGGGGGTGTTGAGGTGAAAGGTTCAGTTTGTTACTTCCAGGCTAGTAACAGAGGGGGAGTCTCAAATCATAACCTCTGATCCTTCAGCAAAGTGCACCCACATGGTGTTGCTAGTTCCTGTAGTTCCTCAGGCCTGAGACAGGAGGCCCATTCATATGGGGAGGCACAGAGCCCTGGCTCTTTTCTTCACAGGCAGCTCACAGGAGACCCTGTGCGGATCCCATCAATCATATTGATAGACTCTGTGTCCTATCAACACACACCCATTTTAATGGGCAGATTTCACAATAGCCAGACATGCTGGAACATTCTAGACAGATTTACAAAATACATTTACAGTGCCCTTGCCAGATAAACACATTATATACAAAATTCCATTACACTGCAGCTACACCACCCATGGCAGATACATTAACAAAGATGTTGCAAAGAAATTGAGGGGCTAGCATACTAAAAAGGATGTACATATTTTGACTCTGAACCTAATGTGTGTGTTCAGAGATTGCAGAATATACTTTAGTTGTGACTGCTTTTCGTGCTGCCCATGTCTAGATGAACAATATCCAGTGAAGGTGATGGATGTAGTGGCAGAGGCATTCGCCTCCATAGCCATAATAAACCAGATCACTTCTACATGTAACTTTGTTGGTTACACCAGTAAGTGCACTCCAGTGCACTCAATGGCTTATAATGGCTTGAATACAGAGAGATTTGAATAGCCCTAAAGCTGGAAAAGACTATCTCTAAATAGTGTGGGCTCCAATAATACATTTTCAAATAAAAATGTGTAGTGTAGCGAAAACACACTTAAAACATGTGTATACAATTAAGCCCATAATTATTCATGCCCCTGGCATATTTTGACTTCCACCAGCAAGTTTTTGATGGGAAATGACAAAGATGTCTCCCAAAAGATAATAAGGCGATGTACAAGAGACATTTTAGTGGAAAAAAATTCTCAACTTTTATTTACATTTGAGCAAAAAGTGTTATGTCCAAAATTATCAACAGAAAAGCCTTTATTGGCTATTACAGCAATCACACGCTTCCTATATCTGCAGACCAGCTTTTTGTATGTCTACACAGGTATTTTGCCCATTCATCTTTAGCAATGAGCCCCAAATCTTTCAGGTTGGAGGGTCTTCTTGCCATCACCCTAATCTGTAGCTCCCTCCACAGATTCTCAATTGGATTCAAGTCAGGACTCTGGCTGGGCTACTCCAAAACGTTAATGTTATTGACTGCTAACCATTTCTTTTCCACTTTTGCTGTGTGTTTTGGGTCAGTGTCATGCTTAATCGTCCACTGGTGCCCAAGGCCAAGTTTCTCTGCAGACTGCCTGCTGCTGTTGTTGAGAATTTTGCTTATTTTTCATGGAGCTGTTTACTGTGATTAGGTTCCCTGCTCCATTGGCTGAAAAACACCCCCAAAGCATTAGGTTTACACCACCATGTTTGATAGTGTTCTTTGGGTTGAAGGCTTCTCCTTTTTTACGCCAAATGTAGGAAACATCATTGTGACTAAACAATTCCATTTTTGTTTCCCCTAACCAGCTGATAGGACAGTACTTTATTTCTGTGCTAGAGCCGTAAAGACAGGGGTACATCAAGCATGCAAAGAACCTGGCTGTTGTAGTTTACCAATTCGCACTACACGACACTACAAAAGTACAAATCGTACCTTAACCTCCTGAGCGTTTGGCCCTTGGCACGGTTTTTTCATTACTTTTTACATTACTTTCATTACTTCCTGCTCAGCTGGAGGACGTACACGTAAGTCCGGCGTCACTGGAGACGCGGACTTACGCTGAAGAGAAGCGACGCCCCTCCAGTTACACGGAGGTCTATGGCGCCGCCTACCCCCGCCCCCTTCGCGTCACCTGTGACGCGATCGGGGACGGACCCGGAAGCATCGGCATACATGCCGATGCTCCCGACCGCCGTAAGCAGACGGCGAGACCTAGAGCGCGGCTCTAGTTAACTGGGGCTGAGTTTTATGATGCATAAAACTCAGCCCGAGTTAATTCGGGCTAAACGCTCAGAAGGTTAAACAGTGTGATCAACTATTAGCAACAGTATATGTCCAAGGTGTCTATTAGTACGTGAGGTTACAAAGGAATACATTTAGGCAGCTGAAGGCCTATTTCACATGTTAATATTTTTATGATCTCACAATTTGGAAACCCTGAACAGCAATCGGGTACATACTGCTCTCCCTCCAAATTATTTCTGGCTGTCTACAATCTGCAAAAGATCATGTGGACACCCAGAAGGATGCTTAGAATGTTTTTTTTTTGCTGTCTTTTATGTTACTGTGCCTGAAGTTTAGGGTCATCTGGTTCAGTCTGCTGAACTGAAAGGTAAGGTGAACTCCCTGAATAGAGGTTAATGCTTTTATCTTCAGTAAATTGCTGTGTACATAGGACTCCATGCAAAGAACCAGATGATCATTTTGTCTTGATAATCCTTCCTATTTTCTTAAATTATCCGCATGTTTTCCATGCTTCCTCTCCATGCAGAGCTAGCATTGGAAAATAGTTCCATTATCAATGGGGAATTAAATTAAATTTGTGAACCACCTGCCTGGCGGTGTAAAGTCTGCGGACAAAGTACAGAGTGAGTTTTCCCCTTTCCTGGAACTCCTCTGAGACTCTGTGCACTCTTTGCACTTCCTATCATCAAAGGCAAAGCAATCACAGTTTGACTCTGAGCACACTTGAAAGTTGGGAGCATAAGAAAAGCCGTTCCGGGTCACAGATTAGTTGTATGACTGGGTACAGAAGCCAGCGTACCCTCGCTGACTATATATGTTTTATTCTACTCCACATTTTTTTTAGTATCTTTGGGGTTCCTGTCATAATATTCTTTCCAAAAGTAGGTAAGTGGAAAAGTTCAAATTGAAAAGGAATCCATCAAGTATTTACAACAGGGCTGAATACTGAGAAATATATAGCTTACATGTAAGGATTGTTTAAAGAAGATCTAAGCCCAGCTTCAAAATTAGTGATGACCGAACCTCGGCCATGTTCGTCCGCCGTCCGCCCGTTCGCAGACAGATTAAAATTCCCCGCTGCTAGGCGGGGAATTAGAATCTGAAAACCCGGATGTGACGTCAGTGACGTCACATCCGGCACCTGGAACGCATAGTTCCTGGTGTGCTTACCGGATGTGACGTCACTGACGTCACATCCGGGTGTGCGAGCCGGCTTTCCACTGAAAGACCGGGTTCTCTACCCGGTCTTCAGTGGAAACATTTTTCCTGCGGCGGGATCTCGCTGCGTATGATCCCACCGGAGGAAGAATAGAGGGCTCCTTCACGCCGGCGGACAGGGCGCGTCGAACACCCGTACTGTCCGCCGGCGAGAAGGAGGGCGAACAGGCTTGTTCGCGGCCGAACTGTCTGCCTTGCGGGCAGTTCGGCCATCACTATTCAAAATATATGGGACACAGGACTGCAGGGGATGGAGCCCTGGTCGAACACTGAGGGAGCAGTGAGACATGCCTACAATGTGTAGAGCAGGACCACAGGGTGCCGTTTGGATGAAAAGCAGTCTGGACAGAACAAGGAGACCTGCGTTCACCATGCTGCATGTGCTGTCTGCAATCCCTGGGGTCACCAATGCAGGATCGCCACCTGGGCATCTTTGCAATCTCTTATCTCTAGCCCACGGACCAGTGGTGTCCATTCCCACAAGGGTGTCCAGTGCGACACTCACATGACCCCAACTGGTCGACACTCAGATACACCAGGGAAGACCTAGCTCCACCCTTACCTGGGTCTTTTAATACCTATACCCAGGCTGGACACTCCCACATGACATGTCATGGTTACATCAGATGGAATATTCTGGCATGTTCTTGACCCTTACAGCAACAAAACACAGACACCAACTCTGCTCAACAACAGGGTCATATTACATCAACTTATAGCAAACCACACACACACAGGTTTCACCTACCATGCACTTCCCACTCTGCTACACTGATGTCACTGAAATAGTATGTTAACTAAAAATTTAAAGGTTTAAATTAACCTTCTTAGTGTTCATGACGAGCCCATCTCGTCCAGAGTTTGTGTGAAGAACAAACTCTGGATGAGCTGGGCTCCCATGAATGCCGCATATCCCCGGAAAGCTACGGCGATGCTGCTTCCAGTCGCAGCATTTCCGGAGTTCTGCGGCTGAGAATGAGCAGTGCCATAGACCTCCATGTTAATGTAGGGGCCTCTGCTTTCCAGCCCTCACAGCCGGTGTCATGAATGACACCGGCTGTGTGGAGAGGGGAGGGTGGAGGGAGGAAATGGCAGACAGTGTACTTTGTACACTGCTGCCATTGCCTGTACCACACTGTTAAAAACAGTGCTGTACAGGCGGTGTGCTAGGGAGGTTAAAATGTGATTTGCATAGTAAGTAGTAGAAAAAAGACAATTAATAAAAATGCTATTGAAGAATCCATGATAGAACATTAAATGAGGAGCATTACATAAAATCCCAGCTTATTTAACCATCAGGACCATACTAGCATAGCGTAACAATGACCTGTGCATGTCTACCATTTGTAATCCTGTGTTTTCACCCTAAAGTGGCGGTGCATATCAATGTACATTTTGAAATCCGGGTAAATGTAAGAAACCAGCAATACAATAATAACATATGGCAGATTCTCTAATTCAACATAAACCATGACCTATAAGGGGAAGTTATAGTAACTAGTAGTGACTAAAGGAAACAAAATTAAAACATCAATGTATGAAGATCATATTTGGTTTGATAGTAATTGTTGCAGTGGATGCTCCAGGCAGAGGATTCATGCGTTGCCATTCATCATAGCAGCTGCAGCCCTAGGCAAGGTGGTACCCTGGGTGAGCACCCCCTCTGGTGCCCCCTACCAGATGAGCACCTTCCACCACTACCGGAGAGTCACAGACTTACAGACTCTTTGACTCAACAGCGCTTCTACAAAAATGAGCTTCTCACTCCCCAAGTGGCCCTGCACTTAAGACGGGAGTGCTGTGGGGGAATGCCCAGATGCTGCCCCCCAACATGATGCCACCCTGGGCAACCGTCCATATTGCCAATATCAAAAACTGCCACTTCATCATAGTTTTTCCCTTCACACTCCAACATAGGCTGCTTTCCACAAGACCAAACAAAGGTACACTATGTTCACTACATGGGTATATGTAACAACATTCACTACGTGTCCCACCACACAATTTTTACCAGATTACCATAAAAAGCATGGACTGGGAAAAATGGATTTTAAATGGCCACATCACCCCTTTTATTCATAACTTATAAACATATAAATCCATAAACATTTATTAAAACATGATACCCAAGAAAATGGGTCTTTAGCAAAAAGTCTTAGCTAAACATAACCATTATATAGTATAGTATAGTCACTCTCATCCTCAGCTACACCCCTACTGGCTCAAGTTCAGCATCGGAACTAACCAATCCCATGTTCGAACACAGACACCACATCGATGAGCATCATATCGCCAGATTCCCACCCTTGTACCATAAATGTGTTATGAACAGACCTTCAATTACCCCATTTACCACCATGGCTGATATTCAGCAGTAAGGAAAGGAAAAACTAATTGTAAATTGAAGACAAGATGGGGTGGGACAGCATTCTTCTTTGCCAACCTTTCTGTAAAGAACTCTCAAAAGTCCCCAGCAAAGATTTCCCCGTGGCTCCTTACATGCCCCCCCCCCCCTCTGCAATCTTTGCCCCCCTCAATTTTGTAGGGATTACATCCATCCTGTCCTGCAGGTTTGTCTCGTTGTCTTCTCCAAACATCAGCTGTTGTTTGACCAATAGCCAAAAAAAGTTAATCTTACACATTTAAGTAGGTACTTAAAGCCTACCCTCTCAACTATGTACAAAGAAGGGGATACACCAAAGCCAAGCCAGAATATCTCACAGTTTGAAGCGCATTGAATGAATTGCAGAAAATGTCTCTCATTCTTTAGCTGCTATATTGGTTTATATAGAGACTGTACACACCACAAAGCCTTGTGTAACAGTAACTTCACTAAATCCCACAAAAATTGATGGTGTACTCCAGAGTTTGGCTGCCAACCTGGCACCATACTCATACCCAAATCAGCAATACGACAGTTGTGGAAATTCACGTTTGATGTGCGGCGGAGATAAGTGCCTGCTGCAACCAGCCCTTCCGCTGCAGCAACCAGCTTGTCTGAAATAAATGGAGTACGAGCTGCCTCTGGGCATTTCAGCTATGTAACTATGTTCAGATATAACTCTGCGCCATATGCTACCCTGGCACATCTTGCTTGCTTTCTGCACAATAATTCCCCCGTCACATTGTTATTTTGTCATTGGCGTTTGATGGAATTGATTTGTTCGAGAAGGGTCACTAATTAACCAGGACGTGATTTTTATATGAAAGTTTCTTCCTGGTTGGAATACAATGTCCATTGCTGAACATCTTCCATGGTTTGTACTTCACATAGCAAGCATTCAGAGCTTTCCTTAGTAGACAGATCTATCCTAAAAGGCTGAAGCCTTCATTTGAATTTCACCAAATTTTGACTTGACTTGTTACCACTGCTACTTGCTGAGTGGATGTTTTTGCACCCTGGTCACATGATTAGTTAATCTTTAGTAAGTTAAAGCTGAATTTTAGTCTCAGTGCACATCCTCCTCTTCCCTACTGAAGAGCCTGCCTCTGTGAAATAAAGGCCAAATAATATTTTTTTTTTGCAGGGAATCCAGCTTCATCAAGTTGTTTCCCCCTATTCCCTACTATCCCTAGTCAGTAGGCAGTGCAGGTTTCTCCTATTAGAATAAATCGATCAGTTCTCTAATCTGAAGGACATTTTAGCTGAACCTAAACCTTATGTTTAAAAAATGAAAGGTTAAACCTTAAAGCGGACCTTCCACCTGTTAGGTCACTGAGCTTCCACTACCACTGAGCTGCAGCCGATACTGCAGAGATGCCCGAATTAAAAAAAAAAAAAAGCCCCTCCCACTGTGTTACATCTCACCTATGCAAGACGTCACAAGCTGCAGAGGTTACAGCATCACATCTGTGAGACTTTGTAAAGAGGGGAGAGAAAAGCCTCTCTTCAATCAGCCACAGCCAACTGCCCCCCCCCCTTTACCCCTGTGTAGAAGTCTGTGTAGGAGTGAGGGGGGGGGGGTTGGTGTCGGCTGCCATAGAAGAATCAATCCAGAAGTGACTTTTTTTGCCCATAATCAACTTGCTGCCACCATCAGTGAAAACATGAAGAAGGTAAGTAAGTTTTATTTTTATGTAGCAGATTTTCAGGATCTGGACTGCTGACAGGTAAGTAATGTGCCTATTTCATGTATGTGTGTGTTTTTTGTTTTCGTTTAAAACTGCTTTAAGTTGTTCAGCTTTTATTTCTTTCCTTTTTTATTCCAAGCTGGCAAGTTTTTTTAAAAGCAAAATGTATACAAAACTTGACCCCGAGGGTCCACATCTCAAACACCTCACATTAGACTGCCGACCAAGGACAACTATGCTGATGAAGGCAACAAACATTCCTCCCTCCCGGACCAACTGCCAATCAGACCTGGGGTGGCCTTCTTTGTAGGAGGTAAGTTTACAAGGGAAATAGCTTTTAAATCGTTTGTATTATATCTCACTGTTAACTTAATTGAGGAGCTGGTACATTGGGTCATGGGCACAGAGCATAGTTTTCTTTCCTGGTTCAGATGTGATTTATAAAGAAGAGTGACAATGCATTGGATAACAGAAAATTGTACCTGATTGTGAGAATATTAAGTACCCAGCAGTAGGACCCCTATCCAAAGCAAGAAGGCCACACAAGAGAAGTACATGGCTTCCCTAACCAATAGTAGTCCACTTGTAATGCTGCCAGTGGTGCATGAGTAGAAATTTTCATCCATATACCTAAATAGTACAGTAGACTTAACATAGACTTAATGTTTTATCTATTGAGGGGTGTTGCAAAAGTTACCCAATTCACCAAAAATTTTAACAAAACTTCTAATTGGAAACATACTGGCAAAACAAGAATTTTTTCAGACTGTTTTCAGTTTTTCTAAACCATATCAAGGCTAGACGAGGCAGCAAGTTCAAACATAAACAGCACCTAATGGAGGCCAGCAGGGTTACTAAAATTTGCTTTTAGCTTTAGATTTGTTTGCATTCCGCTTTCTTCAGCTTATGTTTTTTTTAAAGACCTTTTTTTATCTTTTTTACTTTTTTTAATGTTATTGCCTAAAATGTTCGCTGAGCAGCACTAAAATGCAGGATTTTATTTGCACATCAATGAGGTAGTTACTGCAGAGCCATCTTACTTCGAACAGATATTTTTCTGCCAATCCATCTGTTTCCACAGAGCGCAGGGATAAGCGGAATTCAGAAGCCCCCCTCACTCCCCACCCGGCAGTTAAAATGCCACATCAATCCCTTCGCTGACACAAAATCTTGTTAGTTGTTTTTGGAAGACAGTCAAGGGGTCTGTAAAACAAGTCATGTTGGTGCGTGAGAATCAGAGTGTTGACGACTGCTAAATACAAATATATACACTCACCGGCCACTTTATTAGGCACACCTTACTAGTACCGGGTTGGACCCCCTTTTGCCTTTAGAACTGCCTTCATCCTCCATGGCATAGATACAACAAGGTACTGGAAACATTCCTCAGAGACATTGGTCCATATTGATATGATAGCATCACACAGTTGTTGCAGATTTGGCGGCTGCACATCCATGATGTGTATCTCCTGTTCCACCACATCCCAAAGGTGCTCTATTGGATTGAGATCTGGTGACTGTGGAGGCCATTTGAGTACAGTGACCTCATTGTCATGTTCAAGAAACCAGTCTGAGATGATTCTGGCATGGTCTATGACATGGTGCATTATCCTGCTGGAAGTAGCCATCAGAAGATAAGTACACTGTGGTCATAAAGGGATGGACATGGTCAGCAACAATACTCAGGTAGGCTGTGGCGTTGCAACGATGATCAATTAATACTTAGGGGCCCAAAGTAGCCCACACACCATTACACCACCACCAGCCTGAACCGTTGATACAAGGCAGGATGGATCCATGCTTTAATGTTGTTGACGCCAAATTCCCTACCATCCAAATGTTGCAGCAGAAATCAAGACTCATCAGACCAGGCAACATTTTTCCAATCCTCTATTGTCCAATTTTGGTGAGCCTGTGCGAAATTGTAGCCTCAGTTTCCTGTTCTTAGCTGACAGGAGTGGCACCCACTGTGGTCTTCTGCTGCTGTAGCCCATCTGCCTCAAGGTTCAACGTGTTGTGCGTTCAGAGATGCTTATCTGCATACCGTGGTGTACCGAGTTATTTGAGTTGCTGTATCCTTTCTATCAGCTGGAACCATTCTCCTCTGACCTCTGGCATCAACATGGCATTCGCACCCACAGAACCACCACTCACTGGAGGTTTTTCCTTCTTTGGACCATTTTCTGTAAACCCTAGAGATGGTTGTGCGTGACAATCCCAGAAGATCAGCAGTTTCTGAAATACTCAGACCAGCCCGTCTGGCACCAACAACCATGCCACGTTCAAAGTCATTTAAATCACCTTTTTCCCCATTCTGAAGCTGGGTTTGAACTGCAGCGGTTCGTCTTGACCATGTCAACATGCCTGGAGTTGCCACCATGTGATTGGCTGATCAGTAATTTGCGTCAACGAGCAGTTGGACAGGTGTGCCTAATAATGTGGCCGGTGAGTGTTTTTCCCACTTTTCACATTTATCATAATCCCAAAAAAAATATCAATTTAAAAATGGTAAAGAGAGAATCTACAATTTACGCTTCTGTTCATAGATACACTGGGACTGCCATGAGGTTCAAGAGAAATTCTGGCCACACAATCCATTTTCCATCATTTATTAACAAAAGAAGTGCAACTCCAGCATTAATACATGTGTTTGAGGACTGGGTGCCACTGTGTCATGTCATTAATCGAGATAGTCGTATTTTTTACTAGCTGATTTTGTCAGTTGATTGCAAAGCCCCCAGAACATTGTATCATCCCCAAAATTGCTGCAGATGTAATGAAGGGTTGTGGGAACATTTGGAAAAAATTCAGTATTTGCATGAAAAAAAATAATATTGATTTGAATTTAACTTTATTCATGCAACTATTTGTGTTAGAACAGAATTTTTTTTGCAGTAAATTCAACCATCTATAATCTATAATCATTAACTATACCTAACAAGGACTAATCAGAAATGGGAATTTAAAAATGTAACTTCTGCTGTACAGAAGAGGTGCTCTGCTCTAAAGGGAGCATACAAATAATTGATGGGAGGAGCCAGGCCTCTTAGGTTTCCTGTTCCTGCTCCAGGTTCCATCTCCTTCTTGTTACTGAGAGGAGTTCTTCTCGGGACATCGACAACCAGCAAGGTCATGTCAGTGTTTAATGCCTTCCTCAGCAGAATAAGGGTAGATTAAGAGAGAGAGACTCCACCTGATTGTTTGCCCTGGGCAGTACCCAAGTCCCCTTGGACAACAAGCACCTCTCCACCTAGGGTATAGCCTTTCTCTGCAACATTTTATCACTATGAACTGGACCCTGTCTCTGGGCTCAGAGGCAGAGAGAGACTGTATTTATTTATTTTTTTGATTACTCAAGTAAAGAACTCCTTGTTTAAGCTGACTGATAATTGAAGTGAATACTTGGATGGATAATCCTGCCAAAACACTTTGTGAAAAGATCACAATGATATACAACCCCTCCATTAACAGAGTGCAACAGACCAACAATGCCTCACATTTACCAACCCCACTTGGCTATCATATCATCCACCCACAATTTTCAGTATCTACCACCCCTGAAAGAAATAAGACCAGAGCAACTCCAGATTTTCATTGTTGAAAAGGTTTTTTTTCCTATAGCTATCATTATAGTAGTAGTTCAGCCTCAAGCATTCAGGATTGGGAGTAAGGAAGGGCCACATGACACAAGCCTTTCCTGTGATAATCATGATACCACAGAAGCCTCTTTGACATCATCACAATACAGGGCATTGGTTGGCAGGAGCAGAGCATTGTCACCCTGAAGCACAAGGTGACTGAAGACTCTCCATTGCTAAATCACAATGCGTTATTTTATTACAAAAATAGAAAGATGCAACCGTATTGTAGAGGGTGTGTGCCAACATCCCATATGAAAATATATCTAAAAATTCTTTGGAACAGGATATACCTATATCCAAATAGGCACCCGAGGAGATCCTATCTCTAAGATTAGGAAAACCTCAGCGGGACTTTAACGGCACTTGAGTCAAAATGTTAATTTAAACAAGCTGTATTTATTCAAAGTAGTCAAAAGATTTATTGAATACAGTACAAAAATCTAAGTAATTGCCCACACTTGGGCTTGTACATTACAGTTGATGTCAAACTCGACGCGTTTCGCAGCTTCTCGCTGCTTCTTCAGGAGTTATCACTGTACATTATTCTTACTGTGAGTAAGGTAATAGGCATTGGACATTAGTATTAGGCAATGATGAATAAATATGTTAGTACAACTAACTTGTATATGTGATAATAAGAGGCATTAGTATATGTACCTAGAACCTGGACAAAACCTTGTCAGGATTGGGTGGATCCAGACCTTGCAGCCACACTGGAGGTCCCGTGGGGTGGGGATGGGCGGCGCCGGGGTAGATCTGGCCCGGGGAACAGCGGGCGTGATCCCCCCTGATTGTCCCCACCATCACTTCAGCCTTCCAATTATTAGGTTTAGGTTGTAGGATATGTAAATCCTATAAAGGGTTACGTTCCTATAAGAATATTGTAACCATATGTGTATATTACAGTGTAAATCAAAGTATGTCTGTTATATCCTCCACCGCATTATATCACAATTACTTGTGATAAGCACCTTTAGTTGTGAATAGGTCCGCGTGATGAAATTACTTTCATAGTGCCCCGAGATCCCATAAAGCAGAAAAAGGGACAGGAAAGTAGCAAACAAAAAGAAGGAGAGACACTTATCTGTGTGTTGTGATGTGAATACCCCCTAAAGCACATTCCCATCCTGTGTAGAGTGCATTATGTGTGTTATGTGTGTTATGTGTCTCAGTGCTCTATTCAAGATCTGAATGTAGGTGTCCCCTTATACATCCACATCCTGTGTAGGTGTCCCCTTATACATCCCCATGATATGTGTTATATGTTGTGTGTCAGTGCTTTACTCAAGCAAAGAGAAAAAGAAGATAGAATCAGAAAGAGAAAGAAGGAAAAGACAAAAAGAGAAGAAAGAAGGGAGGAGAAACAGAAACATCCCATGTAATTATCGTGTTGCGATCTAGTCACTCTATCGCTGC
Organism: Ptychadena robeensis; assembly: GCA_036250615.1. Lineage (NCBI taxonomy): Eukaryota > Metazoa > Chordata > Amphibia > Anura > Ptychadenidae > Ptychadena > Ptychadena robeensis. The sequence goes on along the minus strand of CM070038.1, from coordinate 30,913,713 downwards.
AAACTCCCTATGTGTTGTGTATGTACATGGCCTTATATGTATACTAGTGTATTCGTGATTGTATGTGATGTAGAGTAATTGTGCTATAATTGTGACATTTCCATTTATGTGATGCCATCAATCACAAAGTTGCTTTCCTCCAGGGAGTGTCACCCTATTACCAGTGTCAAGGAAGGGGCAATATTTACAGTTTCGGTTTGGGCATCTGTGGGTACCGTATATCTGAGTATGACTTGTTTTTCTTGTTCCTTCGTAGTGGCTAGCAACTAACTTATCTTTTAGAGAGGTCGACTTCCTGAATACCAATTCTGGAGTGGTTCTTACATAATTGTGTAAAATGGGGTCATCCGATAGTAAATCCCAATGACGGGATAGTATTTGTCGTAGCTCCTTGTGTTGTGGCGAATATCTCGTTATCATTTTAACGGTCTCAGAGGTAGTTACTCGTTTCGTTTGGTGACACTCCCTGGAGGGAAGCAACTAATTCCTAGACATTATGCCACCTGCCAAACCCCAGGGGTCGTTTATATGTTTAGCTGCCCCTGTGGAGCATATTACATAGGGAAAACAAAACGACCACTGAGGTTTTCCTAATCTTAGAGATAGGATCTCCTCGGGTGCCTATTTGGATATAGGTATATCCTGTTCCAAAGAATTTTTAGATTTATTTTATTACAAAACTTCAGATTAAAATATATTGCAAAATACCTTTGAAATTATATTAAAATATTAAAGCTTGTATGAAATGTGATTTAACTACTGTGCTTCATGCTGTCTTTTGTGGCACAGGCCTTTGTGCATTACCCACAGAAGATATAAAAGACTGATGAAATGATAATATTAATATTTGTTCTTGCTCCCATGCGGTAGGAACAATCTTGTGGACTGTTTTAACCTTACATGTTTGCTTTGTGACACCTACAAGTCAGCGCTCCACAGGTACGGCTTCAATACCTTTCCTTGCTGTACTTGGTGGTGGACCCGCTTAACCGGAGTCATTTAATATGTGCAAGCGGCCCGTGCGTGAGGGCTGGGCTTGTCCCCTATCTATTCTGTAAATTCTATTGAGAGACCCCAGACTGGCTTTTCAAGAGGGATTTATAAGCAATTTTCTGCAGCAGCAGGTGGAAAGCAGACCTCTATTCCTGTATTACGTTTTTCGTTGCAGTGTTCTTTACCCATCGTCACTCTTTGTTTGTTTGTTTTTGAAAGTCAAAATGAGAAAAAAATCTAACTAGGCAGCAAATATTCCAAGAATGCAATAATTTATTATCCATGTACCTGCTGGTTGGGAGTGCAGAGGTCTTTAGAAGTAGATAGTAATATACAGCTGTCCCGCTGCTCTGAGAAACTCTTATGTAGTGGAGGCTCTCTATAGATGCTGAGCTTCATATAATGTCATGCTGATTATATTATCCATATGTCTTCTGTTTTCTTTCCTCGTGCAGAGCCCAAACAGCACACTTTGCTTTATGCATTGGGATATCAATAGATACTCCCTGCTGAGTACCATCTAAAAATATGGTGCAGGGAAGAGAAGTAACCTAGTATGGTAGATAACAATGCATCGTGATGGGGAACAGTATTTTTAAAGTACAGCTTTATTACTGCAAATTGTTGGTGAGGCCAAAGAAGTATGTGACCAGGTTATGTGTTACTGTCACTATTGCCTTGTGCCGTGCTTCTAATGAGTCATTTAATCGTACTGTAAAAAATACATTTATGTCCTACAAGCAAATCATATTTATCCCCTTTATTAGGTTTATTCTATGTTTTTTCCTCTGTCTTCGTGTGCCATTGCTCTCCAAACTAGGGATCAAGGACATCGTTCAACACAAGGGCTCTTTCCCTGGGATTACATATCCCAATAGCACTTGTGTGAGTTGCTTGACTTGCAAAACAGTGTTATGGGGATGCCCACACAATGGTGGCAACATATTGGGCTCCCAATGCAACACAGAAGTGCCTGGTGCACATATTAACCTACCTACAGTAACTTTACCCTGGGGTGGGCTCAAAGGGTTTCCCCTGAGGTGGGCTTTGGTAGCTGAAAACATAAGCAGTGTCTCTTACCAGCTGCTTGTTCTGGTCTCCTAATATCCGTAGTTTGCCTGCAATAAGATATTTATGTTAACCAAAAGCCTCTATTTATTAATATTGTTTTAAATTTCCTGTTTGGGCTACGAGAACTAAGGAAACTTATGCCGGGCAGCCCTTACAGGCTCTTGCCCTAGTCCTTCTGTCAAATTTTAAAAACCATTTGGCCCACAAGTCAAAAAGTTTGCCCTCCCCTGGTCTTGCCACCAACAGAGAAGGTGGTGGGAAAATCAATATTTTTATGAAATTTAATACAAAAATTTTAATACAAAATAAACACAAAGTAATCGCACAATAAGGGATTGTCCCCACTTGCACGGCTGGCAGTGGGGCGGCCGTGGGAGGCCAGCCGCTCATGGCTGAACAAAATGCTCGAGCAGCTGCCACAGCTACAATAGCAGCTGCCCCCAGATCGCGTCCATAGAGAATGAATGGACAGGGTTATAAATCGTGTCCATACGCAAATTTTGACCACGTCCATTTATGTCTATGGATGCAATTGGCCGCGCAAGTGGGGACAAGCCCTAAGATTTTCGAAAAATTACCAGTATCATAGTTTAATCACATTGTGATGAGCTTGGAAAACCAAACTTGTGGCATCCTCAATGCTATTTCAGTGTCATTGCTGTATCATTAACGGCAAGTTTCGAGTTGGTGGCTGTGCTTTTTATGATGCTGTCAAAGTAGAGTCGATGGCATCACAGATCCAGAAGACGATGTTACCTGAACTGAAAAAGCCGTCTCCCCTCTTCTCCTGTCCCCACCAATCAGAGACAGACTGCCGACACGCTGATACACAATCTGTCTATGCGTGCCAACCAAGAGCCTAGGGGCCTAGGGATCGCTCAGAAATGGAAAACCTGTAAACACACATAGTTTCTCCACAAATCCAAGTAAAGCTTTGTATGTACAGGAGAGGAAGGCCATTTACACTCTGAACCCACATATGGTAATTAAAAACAATTGGTTGGAAGCATTGGTTGGTTTTGATGGTCTGTTAGTAGTCAATTCTTCACATTCATTCTCTGTGGGTGACTGTGGGCAAGATGCTGCTTCAGCGTCTCGATGGAAGAAGTGGTTCAGGGTAATGAGTAGGTAGTAACTGAACCAGTTTAGCTGCAGTTACTGCATCCCTCAGTTTTCTCCCCTTTTAACACTTCTAAGTGGAATTCAAACAAAAATAGAAATAGCAAGAGCTGATTTAAGTGGCATTCCAAGCTGATCCACTGAGTGCATTGATTAATCACTGGCAATGTGAAACTGTTTATCAATGGGTATAATTAATTCCGAGACATTGGCTGTGGGAAGCCCAGTATATAACATTCTAGATCTGCTTTTCCTCTGGCTCCTTGGAAACAAATCTCTGTCTCTGCTCATTCCGAGGAGGCTTTTTTTTTTATTTCTCAGGCTCTCATCCATTTGCTCATTCCCCAGCGCTCTGTACGCCAACTGGCGCTCTCGGCTGACAGATGCCATGCTACGTCCATATTGACAGCTCAGCGCTGGCCATTCATCCTGCTGCTCCACACTTACAGCTCTTCATTGTCCTCCCAGCTGGACTTTAATGTTTTTCTTCTCTCAAATGGACTAAAAGTAGTCAAAGAAAAGAAATATTAATAGGAATAAAATCTCTGCTGGTTTCTAGTGGTAACATTTCTGCTGGGTAAAGGAGGAGCCAATGAAGGACCCTACTCACCTACTACTATTAATGTCTCAGTTTGATATACCATTTATTGGTCAGTTTGTTTTATATACAATCAAAAAGTAGGCCATCATTTTATATTGGTAATTAGCCAGTAACCAATGTTTTTTGGTTTTTTTTCAATGGGACCCAGTAGAGATTTTCTCAAATGCTGTTAGTGTTGTTGATGCGTTTCATCACAGGGCTTTCTTAAGACACCTCCAAGCAGTACTATTTGAGTTGCAAGCATAATAAAGAAAGGTAAGGTGGGTAATGGCTAGAAGGTTTGGCAAAACAGATGGATATCATATGATCCAGAAGGAAGACTACCCACAAAGCAATAGTCTTATTATAATCCTGTTAGGAGTTATCCCACCAAAATTGAGCCCATGTCTGAGAACTCCAATGAACTCCAAATATCATGCTATACAATTAAAGTCTATGCTAATGTTCATAAATACAGTTCTTTGATCTACGGGACCCATTTGTAGCTGTAGCTCAATCCTCCTTCATGATATTTTAAAGCTTTACATATGTAATATTATCAATTTCTGTACCAAAAGCAAACCATAGACTTAAATTGATTTTTTTTCTGTTGTAGGCCTGTAACTTCCTAAAATATGTCCAAATATAATAATGTTTAAAACACCACAATGTAAAAA
>CM070038.1:30845561-30861775 GCA_036250615.1 Ptychadena robeensis | reverse complement strand
GTTTGTGCTTCTGCATTCTCTGTTGTTTCTTCTTCTCTTCCTTCCATCCACCATTTTTTTTGTTACTGCACATGTTATCCCTGTAGTGAATTACAAGTAAAGTTCTTCTTCACTGAACTGCTGACTGGAAGCTTCCTGTAAGTGATCTACACAAGACCACTACGTCCAACAGAATGGAAAAGCGAAACATTTTTTATGTTATTACATTAAAGGCAAACCAATAGCAGATGTTCAGTGCATCCCTATGTTTGTGCAGGTAAGGTGTAAGGTCTAGTCTCCACTGTGTTGAAATGCCTGGACACATACAATACACCAGTGATGGAGAACCTTTCAGAGACCGAGTGCCCAAACTGAAACCCAAACACCACTTATTTATCAAAAAGTGCGGGCATGGCAATATAACCTGAATAACACAACTCATATACACACACAAAACATGTAAACACACACTCTACTTTCTTAAAAGATAAATATGAAAGGGTATAGGGTGCTGTGTGCAATCAGAAGAGAGGGGAAGAGAGCTGACAGCATTGAGAGCCATTGTGCTGGCTTTCTGCGTGCCAACAGACTGGGCTCCAAGTGTACCTCTGGTATGCGTGCCATAGGTTCGCCATCACTGCAATACACACTCCTTGTTCTTCAGATGTTATCAAGGACACAATGCTGCTGTGCCACTCATTGGGCAACAGTGATGCCCAGTGGAGACTAGACATAACTATTTTCTACTTTTGAACTTCAGTAGAGATAGTCAAAATGTACTGCCGTATTTTTTGGACCATAAGACGCACTTTTCACCCCCAAAATCAGGGGGGGGGGGGATTGCCTGCGTCTTATGGTCCGAATGCAACACCCCGATCGCTTTGGCTCCCCGCCAGCTCTCCCGGCAAGGAGATTAGCTGGGAAGGTGTCAGATGTGTGATCCGCCCATGGCTGCATCTCCTATCTAAACTGTATAATTGCTTATGCCAACATAGCTCAGAGCCCTGCTGATATAAGCAATGAAGAGAGGGATAGGTGAACTGTCACCTAACTCTCTCTCCGTGTCCAAGGAAACTGCAATCACTGCAGCTCCCACGGACACAGTGACAGCAAGATCGGGAGAGCAGAGGAGCAGCCCCCCCCCTCCTCCCGATCAGTGAAGAGGTGAGGTCACGTGCTGTATGTGTGTACTGCTGCTAGTGACATCTACTGGCTGAATTTAATATTGCATTATTTGGGACTTCATGCAAATTTTGGACTGCAAAATTGCAACTTTTCAATTTTCTAAATTAGTCTTGAGTTTTATTGCGAATATCGGAACTTATTATCATAATTAATTAATATTGGCACAAATTATCACATGTTTTCAACTAATATTTGCAATAAAAAAATTGCAATGATGATTTTCGCACTCAACACTATAACATATCTGGTACATTACAATTTCGATTTAAGTTGAACATTTGGGTACATTTTCGACTTTCTCATCTAAAAGCCGAAATTGCTTGTCGCAATTCAAATATGCGAAATTTTTGAGCGAAAAAGTTGAAATTTCTACTTCGATCTTCCCTAATCTTCAAGTGCATTGAGCCATCTTTGTTAAGGGATGCTCCAAGGTCACTAGATACCAACTCATTGAATATGATGCCTTCACAATTTTTGGCTGTGTTCACAAATGTTTGACATATTGCATCATTGCATCTTATGACATCTTATACAAAGTTACAAGATTTTTGTCTTGTGACTGGGGAATTCAGAAGGTTGGTTTTCTGAAACTGAAATCACACATTTTGCAGGCAGTGGTTGTCACTAACAATTGGGCAACTTCCCAGAAACCGACCAACAAATGTGGAATGTCACATCTACAGGGTCGGTTGTGGTTTCTGGCCGATTTGAATCATGCATTCCCAACCCACCCATTTTAATTAGTCCTTCATCTAAAGCTTCATCTTTCCTTCAGCTGACCAGTGACCATCTCATCCTAGGAAAACCTACCTTACTGATGGGAAATCAGTATCTGTATCTTGTGACATGAGAGCAGTTTATTAAGGCAGACTTGTGACTAAAGCCGCGTTCATTCAGGGAATCGATGCGCACCACCTCTGGGAAGCGATCCCTGGCCGATACTTTTAATGGTCCCCATCCAGATTGAACTGAAAAATACAGATATGCTGAATCCCTGTACCATCGATATTTCCTTGGAGCGGATTTGATTGCTTCAGGTTTGATTCCCGAATGATCAATCACTGCGAATGCGCTTGGTGACTGATCGTTCGTGAATCAAAAGAAAATTTAAGCCTTGTATGGCCAGGTAAGAGAGGTTTAGACAAATGTCCCATAAAGTTGAAATAAAGAATGTGAAAGAGATAAGGTGCCCCTGTATTCGGCTCCTGGACAGACTTGGACTTTCTATGTGAGTCTCTGCTTTATAAGGACCCCGTCCTGGGGGAGTGCAGGCACATTGCTGTACTCCCCCTGGTGTTGCTATTGTTATTCTGGGAGAAAAGAAGAAGGAGGAATATCTTTGGTAGTGATGGCTATCTGAAAGGAGAAGCCCTGTAGTGTTAAGGATATTCACAACTGTTTTGCAACGTTTAAGCCGGTGTACCAGATATTGACGGTATCCTGAATTCTACATGTTCAGTAAATCATTTTCTTCATTTATGAAACAGTTTGGACTGATTTTTTAAATATATATATATATATATATATATATATATATATATATATATATATAATGTTGGGCCTGTTATGATTGAAGTGTTCCTGCGAGTGACTGTAGGGATGGCATCTGGTCATGGTGCAGGTGTACAGAAGATTTGGGTTTGGGATGGAGTTGTAAAGCTGGACTGAGGGTTGAGCTGTGGTGTAGTCATTACCCTCTGGGCACTCCCTGCACTGACTTGGTAGAAGTTCAGTTAGGAAAGTATGGAATCTGGGTATGGGTCTAGCCAGAGAGTCTAGAAGTATTAGATACCGATGTATATTGGCCTATGGCCTGACATTGAGTAAATAAGTATCTTGAAGAAAATTAAAGTTGGTCCCTTGTTACAGCCGGCATTAGAGAGAGGTCAATATGGAACTCTATGTCAATATGCAAAACTCTAAATTTGATAAAAAAATTAAAAATATATATCAATAAATACAGTATATATGTATATATTGCAGAGTACTTACGTGTTAATATTGAATTCAAATTGCACATTGAAATAACTATTTAGAATCTATTTGGAATATTATAGATTCCATTGTGATCTATAAGGTCAGATTTATGTACATTTGTCTAGCAATAGGCGTAAATTGCATAGAGGTTTTGAAATGTGCGTTAAAAAAAAGTTTCATGAGTTTGACAATGTTGTTAGATAAGTAATGATATCATAGATGTGTGGGCAACACGCTGTGGCTTCACCCTCTGCCCCTTATGATGGAAATTGCCTACCATACCTCTTGTTGCCAGGTGACGGGTTCACACTTTTATATGCTTCCAGCAACCAAGTATTTCTTACCACGTAATGCATGCATGGCATGCTCCTTAAGCTGTCCATACACCTGCAGGATTCTCTGTCAGATTTCCTTCAGATCAGATCAGATCTACCAACAACCATGTAATATGAGGACCTTTCTACACCTTCCAATCACTATGTATTCTATCAGGGAGGACACTATACTACATGGTTGTTGGTAGATCTGATCTGATCTGAAGGAAATCTGACAGAGAATCCTGCAGGTGTATGGCCAGCTTTAGTCCTTCAAGAGAACTGTTCATCCTCTTTACATCTTAGTATGCTCACAAGAGTTGTATTCAGGACCACCACCTGGGCAGATGTATGGAAATGAGGTGGCCATTGCAGAATTTTTGGGACTGTTGAGATAAATACAGCTGGTAGTCCTTTATCTCATAAATGTATGTTACATCATCCTAGGCAAGTAGGAGAGACTGAAGACAGACTACTTACAGCCTCATAGGCACAAAGTTTTTCACAGGTTGGGGATAGCTGGCAGGTACTTTCTCAAAAATGCAATGTTTCCTCATAAAATGAAAATGAATGTTAACTATATCTCTACTATATATGGAACAACCAGGTCCTTTTTGGATTTTTAGGATGCCTATGTTCAAATCCCTGTCATACATGGCTTTCAGATATATTAAACGATTGTCCACACAGCTGGTTAGGGGTTAACTTTTTACTAAAGGGAGTACATACAAGTCAATTTCACCATAACCCCACAAGGCAGGTATGGAGTTCAAGCATAGAGTTGCAAACAAAAATTATGTTGCAAACAAAACTTACCAGCTGCTGAGAGGAGTGGAGGCTGATGGCTCTTACCCAGAATCAGTAGAAATAGAACAAGGGGTTCAGTAGGAGGAGAACCTTGCTGAGATGAGCTTCTCCTCACCCTGGCAGATATGGCACCTCCTTGAAATCTGCTTCACCCACTTGGGCAAGATGAGTTTGAGACTGCCCTGGTCCAAAGGGGATCTCTGTCATTCGCCATGGGTGAATGGTCAGCCCGCAGCCCTGGCCAAGTGGGCGGTGGTGGGAGACCCAGAGAGAAAAGGGGAGCACCTTGCTCCAAGGTAAGCTCTGTTTACCAGCAGACAGCCCAGGAAACATAAGAAGACCTGGGAAAACTAGTAAACTACTACAGATATCTAAATCAAGAGAGGGAAAATAGCCATGACTTCACATTCTAGCAGCTGCTATACAGAAAATAGATACAGTGATTAAAAGGTATATACACCGCAATAAAGAATGCCATGGTCACACCAAAGAATACACATAAACAGACTACATACATATAAAGTGTAAAATCACTTCACTACAGCTGTACCCCTGAAAAATCTTTTGTCTGGATTTTCTGCTAATAGATAACAAAGCACTTCCTGGTATCTGAGTCTGCAAAACCAGGGTGCAGGGTAGAACTGAGCCTAATGTCAGAGTTTACAGGAGATCCAATTTTTTTTCTGGGATTGAGTGTGAAAGAGGGGTGAAAAACTGTAGTTTCCCTGCTATAATGGGGTACTTGACAGGTATGGCGTTGATGGTCAGTTGGGAAGGACATGTCTCCCACTCCTAACCAACTGGAAAACATTACTGTGTGCCATGCCATGTCATGTCTAACCTGTGGTTGTCCATAGAAAGAGAATGTGGGTGATCAGGGTGATTGACAACCATTCGTGGTCTTCCCACACAAGATAACCACCACCCAACTGTGCAGTTAAAGGGCTATGACCACATGTCCACAACATGTCCATAACATGTGGTCACAACACAAAGAAAAGGAACTCCTCACTCATGTGTATAATATTAAAAACATATTTCTTCCTTTTTTTTATAACATAAACAACATCAACAGTACATCAGGACAAGTCTTTTAGGAAAGCCTCCACTGGTGTTCCATCTAACAACTAAAGCTGTGCCCAAGAGGAAGTCTGTGTGATAGGTTGGAGGGAGATATTTGAAGTGGAGTGCTGGTCAAACAAAGTTTTCTCAAGTGATTTTACCGAAGTGTATTCTGGATGGTGGCTTAAAGTGAACCTACCACATCACTGGGCACTTTGCACTATTGGAATTGGAATGCAGCTTCACATGTGCAGAATCTAACGTGATGTAATTGATGCTCCATCTAGTGGCCGTTTTATAGAATTAAAGCCCCATAGTCAGAATTAAGTATTGCTGAAGCATGGGCGGAACTTATTCTATCTGCCATTAATAAATATGATTTCCCCAGAAATGAGGAAGTGTAGAAGGTAAGTATGTTGTTTTTAAAATTCTGTAGCAGTTTTCACAGATATATACTGCTGACAGGTGAGTAATATGTCAATGTAATGTATGTGGTTTTTTTTTATTTTGAGTATAGAACTGCTTTAACAAAGATGGTGTCATCCTTCAGTAGAGAAAATCAGATGAATACATTGTCAGTACTGTGTTAGAGGTAATAAATATCTAAAAGTCCTGCAAAGGCTATTTGAGGATATGTATATACTGTATGTGAAGTTAGTTCCAACGCTGTAATAATAGATGCAAATTTGGCTTTTCCAGTCACAAGGTAATCAGCCAGACTCAGTCTATTTCAAGGTATCTTAACCTGTCCCGAAAAAAAAAAACACCCACCCTTTGCACCATTAGCGTGCCCACTCCACACCGTGCTTCATTAGCCTGCTTTACATGCACAGTACCAGCAAGAGCAATGTGAGAAAAAAAAGTCCTGTAATTAATGAAATCCCATCCATTCCCATTATGCAAATGCTGTTAATTTCAGCTGTTCGAATATGCAAATGTGGCATCGGAACGACAAGAGCAAGAGAGAACGGCTGGGACGGGGGTCTCAGGCTGGGCAGATGGACCGACTGCGAGGCTGGGGACCGAAGGTTAATTGCTCTGCCTGGTAGGTTAATGGTATTTGTTTAACAGTCTCAAAGAGTGACAGAATCTTCTTCGACTCATTTCTCGCCGCCCTCCTCCTCCTGCCGCGCTGACACACCTGTGAATAGAATTCTCTGAAAAGTCTTAATAAGCCAGAAGCTTTCAACAGGCTTCAACACAAGCTGTCCTAAAGGGTGAGGTTGGCCAATTCTGAAGTTTCTGCAACTGAATGTTAAACTTTTCCCCTAGAAAAGTAACATTGTCACAGTCATTGCTGATGTGTAAAAAGAAAAGGAAGGAGCATGTGAACTGGAAATTTTGAAAAGTATGAGAAGCGGTGTGTAAAAGTGTTATTTTCCACTCGTTAGCTATTTTTAAAGTAGGTGTAAAACCATCATAGGGAACTTTGAGTTTTAAAAAAAAATAAACTTCAGGCACAAAAATAATTACCGTGAGATTAGCAGTAGGGCTGTGGGGAGCGGGACCCCCTGAATGAGTTCACAGCAGGGTAACGAGGCACGGCAAGCCACAGTTGGAGGTGAAAATACATGTGCAGTTTATTTTCTATTTACCTAGTTGTACAAAGTCCAGATAAGTTCAAACAAGATAACAAATCACAATGAGGAACATAGAGGCAAGTTACCACCAATGAGAGATCCCAGCCTACCAACACAGGTAGGCTGCTTCCCAGTCTGCCACACACAGGAACTGGTTCCAGGTTTGAGGCTCTCACTAATTAGGCTGGAAGGTTATATACAGTTCCTAATGAGCTCATAGACCATAGCTGTGATCACTCTGAACCAGGCCCAGCAATTGCAGCTCCCCCTGCTGGTCAAACAGAAAAACACTCTGCATACTGCCGGTATCTGGGACACACATATCTCCCATACTGGACACATCCAGAGGATCTAACAGGCTCCCTGTCACGCTACCTAAATATATTTTTCAATCTCTAACCTCCCTAGTGGTTGAGACGAACACTGACGTGCACTGAACGAACTGGGTTCGTCCGCCCCTGAGAAGTTCACTGCAGCGCTGGCTTACCTGATCCAGCGTCTGCAATGGCTTCAGTCCACTGCTGCAGGCTTCCGGGAGTGGAGAAGATCCCTCACAATTCAATCGCTCTGATCACAGTTTCTAAATAGAGGAGTGTGATCAGGTTGATTCAAGTATGGAAACTTATTGTTTCTTCTGAGAGGAGAAGAGCCCCCCCCCCCCCCCGAGTCCAGGAAGTAGTGCTGTGACACACCGGCCGGGAGAAGAGGAGGACTCAGTTGATCTGCCGATTTCAAAGCAAACAGTAGGTTTTCACAATCCAACCAGTCTTTTTAGAGTAGTAACATTTTTAAAACTTACTGCTTTCAAATCAGACTGAATACAGCTTTCTGCTTCGAATAAAAATTAAAAGCACACTGAAATAAAGTCTCCACCCCCCCCCCCCTTGTCATTTAACACCCCCAGTGTGATGGTCCTGATGACATTTGGGTCTGGGGGTGGAGAAGCCAAATTCTAAAGAGACTTGTACTGGATACAGTAAAACTGATACTGTATCCAATTCAATTAAAAGTAGAAATAAACACACAAAACACTGTCCAATTGAATTAAACTTTTATTATAAACAAATATAAATACATACTGTTTTGAAATCTCTCATACTAAAGAAGTATTTTAGAGATTGCATCACCAATTGATACCTTTTATAAAAAAAATTTTAATGACATAAATTTTTTTAATTTTTTTTTACATAATTGTTCGTTTCACACATTATTATAGTCGGGATGTTTACTAGACCCTTGTACGGACAGATTTTGGTTAGTTACAAGCCTACAACATAAAAAAAAAAGATTTTTTTTGGTGCGCTTTTGGTACAGAAATGCGCTAGGGAGGTTACAGCAACAAATTCCACTGCAAGCCCAGGCTGACCCCATTATTATCCTGTACATTACCTGTGCTGTGAGCGGAGCTATGGGAAAAACCCAACAGGTCCATCCAATAAAACATGCTTACAGGAAACTAGAGGAGGCCAAACCCCAGATCAGGTACCTTTCACAAGGAGAAAGCAAAGACAAGGGGGGGGGGGGTGGGAGGAAGGGGGGGTTGGAGAGCTAAGGGGCAAGAGTCAGAGGAGGCACATGAGATATGTTATCTGGGGGTTTTTATTTTGTGATACTGTGAGAGCTACATTTGACCCAAAGCCAGCTGGCGACCTGTGGATGGAGACAGCTTACCGATCAATCAAGGGCAAGTGGGTCCATCAGAATCTACCATGCAGGGCGATGACGCAGAGGACAGTGAGGGAGACAGTGAGGAAGAAGGACCCTTTTAAAACCATGCTACATATGGGGTGTGTACCACACACATTTCCTGGTACTCATACATGTAGCTCACTAAAAAAGTTATGTGCACCAGTTATGTGCACCCGAGTATTTACATATTGTGATCCAGCAGTGAGAGACTGTTAAACAACTCTCTGCCAGCAATCTAATGTAAAAAAACGACATGTGTTTCTAAGCCATTACTGGAATTGACTTTGGCGCATGTGTTACGATCTTCCAATATTATCTTCCACCAATAATTTCCAATAGCTACAAGCAGCTAGTGAAATCAGTAAGGGCCTCTTTTGTTAAGTTTATTACTTGTTAATAATATGTAAATAATTCCATGTCCAAAATCGGAAAATTATTTTTAATCCCATCCAGGAACAACACCTGATGGACATCAGGCTGGGTGTGTTTCAACAAAAGAGACTGAAGCCACTCAGTCAGGGCTCCCAATGTGGTTGAAGACAGGGCTGCTAGGTGCAGCAAATACAGGGCACACAGAGTGTGTGTGGCCCCATGCTGATGGCTGCCAGGAGGCAGGCCATTAAGGTGTCCTAGAGGTAAGAAACTTTGTATGATCGGTGCCAAGCCAGGAGGCTTGGCATTTTTGGGACATTTGTTTGGATATTAACCCCTGCAAGGGTAACTTATGTTTTGGAGTGCTGCTAATAAACGTGGGCAGGAGCCCTTTAATGAGAACAACGTGTGGATTGATGTTTTTGGAACACCGTTTGAGCTGAACCCCCACACAGGACATAAAAAAGTGACACTTTCCAATGGATTAATATGACAAGGTCACTTTAACAGCTGCCTTGAAAAAGAATAATATAAAAGTGAAGTATATTCTCTGCTGTTAAGGTAAGTCCCAACTCCTCAGCCTAATACCTCCTGTGACCGGCGAGTCCTTATTTCATAACTCACATGGTTTATATGTCCCTAAGCTAGGCCAAGAAAATGTCTTCCGCTGCTTTTCACATCCTATTTTGCTTTTCATCATTTTTTTTTGTAATCCAGAATGTAGAATTTCCACTGGCCAGTTACTGTACCCAAGAAAATTCCATGAACAGTTATGTTTCCTTACGGGCTAGAAATATATATCGCTCTGAAGGGAGCTTACTCTGCTCGACGTGATAATTAGTCCGATCAGCACTTCTGCTGCGGATTTTCTGCTAACATGTCTTGCCCCCTTAGTCCCTGCACTGTCAAAAGGGCCACAGTGCGTCGCTCCACTGCGAACAGCCGCCGCTGAGTCAGCCAATGGTTCCTGTCTATATCCAACCTGGGACTGAGGATTAGAGCAAGAAACGTGTTTTTTCATTTTACAAACCGTAATTCATTGCCAGTTTTCCCATTGACTTCTGATTGGTCACTCTTGGGGATTTTTAAGTACTTAAAGAGAACAAGCCATGATAGTGTCATACTTGAACTTATGAGTGTGTGTGGCATGTGAAGTATTTAGCCCCTGTGTTAAACCCAGGGAGTGCATGAGCCGCCCATTGACAGCAATGGGGCTTTGACAGGGCTGTTTCCACAGCCCGTCAGAGCTTGTGATCCGTCGGTCCGGGGCTCCATGTGGTTAATGTTGACGCAGCTAATCTGCGTCCACAGTAACATGATGGAGGCTGTGAATGCTCCACTATGTGCTGGCACCTTCTGATGTCAGCGCAAGCCTCCATTACGTTACTGTGGACGCAGATGGGCTGCGTCAACATTAACCTGACGGAGGTGGGGACTGACAGATCGGGAGCTCTGATGGGCTGTGGAGATAGCCCTGTCAAAGCCCCATTGCTGTCAATAGGCGGCTTGTGCGCTCTGTTAAATGCAGGGATTTAATGTTTAGCAGAGCCCTAGCCTAAGTCTGACTGATTTTGGCTTTCAATGTCCTTTCTTTTAAGCAAAACTTTGCTTTTATTTCTGTAAATACTGACTTTTCTGCAGAAGGATTAGGCAGCTATGCTATCAAATGTTTCCGTTCTGTAATGTGTGTCTGCCTGTTTAAGAAACAGGTCTCCTAAAAACACTAAAAGGGCAAATGCAGCACCCAAAAACAATGCATTAAACTTACTTTACGGCTAAACTCTAGGTAAGTATTAGAAACATAAATGAGTTTAGCTCTGCAATACATAATTTTATGTACTTTTATATATTATCAGTATCACTAAATGCGACCAGGTATCAGCCTGTTAAAGGCATTGTACAGAATTGTTAGAGAAAGAAACAGCACACAGCAATGAGCCAATCAGTGACTAGCAAGGGGAATGCTTATAGGAAGAGAAAATATCTCTAATTCTAAGGTAAAAAAGTGCAATGGATTGTCGTTTCACTAATTATTTCTATCTTCATGTTCTGATTACTAAAGTCTCTGGGAACATGGAAGAGAAATCAACAAACTCACCCAACCCCATCCCCATGACTAAAATAAAAGTTTTACCCAAACAAATCTACAATCAAAATGTACAATGTATGTACCCAATCTGGGACACATTATGTCCCAAGTCCCCTGTCTTCTGACCTGCCTTGTAGTTCTTTGTGTCGTACATACACACACACAGTCATGGCCTATTACTATGTTTTTCTCTCTATAAAACACTCATCCCTGCAAAACTAGGAGAAAAACATCTGTAGAACGGGTGCAGGGCTTAGACATGCTGTATACCGGTAATCACTGGCGAGTAGCGGCAGTGCTGAGAGCCCAGAGACTCTCTCTCCAAACTGTCAGCACTGCCACTACTACGCCTGGAACATGACTAGGTCTACAGTATGCTGTCCCTTTTTGTCTTGTTCCATACTTTCACTCACCAAATAACCTAACTGGAATAATTGAGACTGCAGACAGATTGGGTTTTTAAATGCCGACGGCGCCTTTTTTTTATTACCAACCTAACAAAATACGAATATATAACATCATTTTAAACCAGGACCATTGATAGTTAACAATGAAGATCCCTTGACAGGCAGTTATCCAGCACCCCTGTTCTGCATCACCCAACTACTCGGCTCTCCAGTCACACTGACTCGGAGACAATTACACTAAAAGGCAGTTCCAACCTTAAAGAACTAGTTCCCTGGACTCCGACATCCTTACAACAAGGGTGGGACTCCGTACCTAAGACGGTCCTTCCAAAATTAACTTTTCCCCTGACCAGACCCACCTTCAAGGGCCCCTACAACCCTGCGGCTGAAAGTTTTGATGAAACCTGAAAACAAAGAATAATCAAAGTTTCTAAACCAAAAAACTTAGGAGGGAATTCATACGACACAGATCCTTTTACGATTCTGAATTGTGGTGAATTCTCCTCTCACACTAAACTAGGAGCAACCCTGTCTGACCCAACTATTGATTAGAGGGGAAAAAGATAACATAATAACATAACATGGATACCCATAAACAACATAGCTAAGAGGTTAGAAGAGGTGCGAACCCTTTCATCTACTTCTAAACCAGTCATGCAGTCCCTCTGCCTATGTCTCTGTCTTTTGGCTCCGGGCCTGTCTTGCTGTTTGCATATTCATTCGGGATGGGGACAGGATCCAAGAGAATACCTCACAGAGACTGCAAACTGTCAGCAATGCCCCTTCTCTCCCTGAAACATGCTAATTACAATTGGCAGGAGGGGCCGTACTAAGAGCCCAGAGATTTACTTTTAGCAGTGCCCCTTCACCTAATGGACCATGCTGTTTGCATAGTTAGAAGAAAGGGCAGAGCTCAGAGATAAACTCATAGAGACTCACACTCTAAGCTGTTTGCACTGCCCTACCATATTTTTGCCTAATATTCTCTATAAATTTGAGAATTCTAGATCTCCAGTCATCATTACCTTTATTGTGCAAATCGGCACTTGTGGTGGTTCTGGGTACTGGTGTAAATAATCTCAAATATTTGCAATTACAAAGATATAGCATTATATTGTAGATCTTCGTGAATTCTTAGCCGATATTCACAATAAAAATTGGAGATTAGAATATTCGCAATCAACACCTATATATATATATATATATACACATTTACATCTACACACACAGATGATTAAAGTATGCTTTTGCTGTAATTCGCCATGGTAAGCTCCTGGCAGACATATTCCGGCAGTGCGGTTGCTGGCTGTCTTACCAGATAAAGATAATTGAGCGGAGCATTACCGATGTGGCAATATTTTGTTTATGAGAACCTGTTCGCGGCAGGTGTGCTAATCACCCCTCGCCTGCACAGCAGTGATTAAAACTCCGAGCTCCACTTCCATCGCTCAAATACCCACCGACGTGTCCAACACCAGCTGTAGGACGGCTCCCCTAATCCCTTATCCTAATTAACGCACCTCGATCGCCACCTTGTCTAAATATTCAGAGTACCCACGGAACATCAGCGCTAGCTGGCGACCCCTTTAAATTGCTAAGACTCTGGGAATAACTGGACAGATATTGATATCCATTTAGAGTTTAACAATTTGAGTTAAAGAAGGAAGTGATAGGAAATGATAATGATCGCGTTTTTAGCTAACACAAGGCTCCAGAGAGCCATCATTTAATGTTGCTGTAATTAACTTCATCTAGGTGTGCCTGTCCATCTGTTCTCAGAGCTGATTAAAGGGACAGTCAGCTTCTTCTGAATTTGGTTTCTGTCTAACTGCAGCGAAATGGGTATGATATTCATGAAGCTATTCATTAGGAAACTCTCTTTTCTGCCTCCATCTTCTCTTTTCCAAGCTGATGACATTTTTAGATAGACATGTTTACCTGCTTTGTAGCACAAATATCAGCCAATGGCGTGGCAGCAACTCAGTACATTAAGGTATGAAGACATTGTCAACACGACCTGCTAAGTTCAGACTGAGCTTCAACTGGATCGTAAGCTCGATTGGCCAGCATCCTCTTCTCCATCTATGCCCTCTGTTTCAACCCTTGTTAAATGTACAATGCTGTGCAATATGTTGGTGCATTAGTGTAGGGAAAACACACTAAATTCTGTGTTGTGTATATATGTGTATAGTAGGTAGTGATGGCTGAACTTCGGCCATGTCCGTCCGCGAACGGGCGTCACATCCGGGTTTGCGAGACGTTTTTTCACTGAAAGTGAAAACATTCTTCCTGCGGCGGGATCTCGCTGCTTCTGATCCCACCGGAGGAAAAATAGAGGGCTCCTTCTCGCCGGCGAACAGGGCGGGTCGAACACCCGTACTGTCCGCTGGCGAAAAGGAGGGCGAACATGCTTGTTCGCGGCCGAACTGTCCGCCTTGCGGGCAGTTCGGCCATCACTAATAGTAGGCCATTTGTAGGCCTACTATTAGTGATAGTGATAGTAGGCAAATTGTGTATATAGCTTTAAGAATGTATCTACTTCTGTTTAGCAGCTACTAGAGGATGATGTCATGGCTTGTATTACCTCTCTTTTGATTTAGTTTTCTACCCAGTAACTGTAAATCCCCTCCCTCTAGGCAGAGGTTATATATTTTGTAGTTAGCTGTTTTCCTGGGTTTTCCTAGTTGGGTTCCACAACTTACCTTGGAGCAAGGTGCTCCCATCTCTCTGAGCCCCCTGCTGGAGTCCACTCAGTCAATCCCAATCAAACCCGCTCGAAGACAGGGATATCGGACATGACCGTAAACCACCGCGAGGTCTCCATGCAAAGCATTGACTGAGCTGGAGAGACAGCAGTGCTGTCTCTACAGCTTCTCTGATATCCGGCAGCAGCGCGATGGAATCATCACGCTGCTGCCAGGCACCTCCAACGGCTCCAATATCGAGCCATGTGTTCCCTGCTTAAGAGACTGATGGAGTCATTCCACTGCTCATATACAATGCACTTCATTGGCCCCTTGCTCTTCCTCTTCTCCTGTAAATAATATCGCAAGTAGATACCAAGTCAAATTAGTTGTATTTATTAACGACATCTATAAGTTATAATTTTCCAACCAGAAATTGAACAGCCAGTCAGCCATATTATCCGGCTAACCTTGTGGCTGTAAAGATCAACAGCGAGTTTTAATCTAATAAAATCTCATCTACTTGTTTAAATGAGAATTAGGAAGCATAATGGCAACAAATGTAATAATGGATATATAAAGCGATGTGCAGCATCTGATGAAAATTTCAGCTTCCGAACTAGCAGGAATTTGGCAGCTGTTAGAAAATGAAATGATTAAGGCTGAATTATAGAGCAGCTTCCAGCTCCAGAGATGGGGGAAAAACTGAAGTTTAAAAGCACCTTCCAAAAATATTTCCATAACCGTATTTCAGCAAAAACTGAGAAGAGGCGTTCACAGGGATGTTCAGGTTATGCTTATAGACGGCAAAGTAGAAGCAATTTGTACCGGAGTAATTGGACTGTCTGAGCGGGAGAAGAAATTCAATATGTATGGGCTACGAGCCTGTCTCTGCTAGTTCACACTGTTTGAATCTATCTTCCCTATATTACAGAACTCCAAATTAAACTGTCCGCTAATCAGAGGTAATGACCATTTCATTTGCTGCAATAAGAATTTGGGGAGGGGTGCCAGGGCTCTTTCACACTATATGGGCTGTCAAACCCCACCTCAAAACATGCAGCCAAGCTGTAAGAGCACACAATACAATGTCTATAGCATCTTTTCACAGGACCCTTTGAATTCAGGGTCCTGTATTGTCATTGCAGGGATGCTGGTCATCTTTGTCAATGGGCCATTGGGCAGCAATAGAATATCAATAGACTTGTCAATGCAATGTGGAAAAAACTATTCTTTTCTCCACTGTTTTTCAGCATTTTTCTATTTAAATTAATTTGGTGCATTACCGCTAATGTGGCAGTAATGCGCCCCAAACATGGGTTGGGGGTCATGGGTGCATCATGACAACACTTCCATGACGCTCTGTGGATACATAGCCCACATAGTCATATAGTCAGCCCTTAAAGTGATATTGTGTTAGATATGGTCTAGATGGTATAGAGTTGTATTACTGCATACATGTTACAGGGTGGTTTGTGGTCTATTAATATCCACTGTGATTAAACACAAGGTACCACTAGACCAGTGATGGCGAACCTATGGCACTTTTTCTGTGGGCACGCAAGCTGTAAGCCAGCACAAGGGAGAGAACTGCTCTTGGCTCCCAGTTCTCTTCCTCTCTCTTCTGATTACTCGCAATGCCCCATACCCTTTCCCATTCTATCTTATAAGAAAGTAGAGTTTACATGTATCATGTGTGTGTATATGATTTATGTGTAATTAGGGTTATATTGCCATGCCGACACTTTGTGATAAATAAGTGGGTTTGGGTTTCAGTTTGGGCACTTGGTCTCTGAAAGGTTCACCATCACTGCACTAGACTGTTCATTTTAACAACAATCTTCTTATAATATTTGCTTATCCTCATGTTTGTTTGTTTCACATTTTATGCCTGTTATTTACATGAATAAGCCTTCTTTGCGTAGGCTTTTAGGGGTCCAGAGACTGATGCTTCTCGTTGCTCCCTCTGATTAATTTGTCCTATGTAGGGATACCAAGTATGACTGTTGATTTAGTCAGCCACCAATTGTGCAAGTTCTCCCACTTAAAAAGATGAGAGAGGCCTGTCA
>CM070038.1:30823079-30838041 GCA_036250615.1 Ptychadena robeensis | reverse complement strand
TTATGTGTTTTAAAGTTTGGATAAGTTACCCATCAAGCTTGTAATGGAAGGGCTGGTGGCCGGTACAGTTGGAGCGAGTAATATAGTCAGATGCACTGTCAGGGGGATCCAGATCGGTTTCGAAAATTGTTTTAAGCATTTTATATATTTTGAAAGCTGACAATTCCAATTTCCAAAGTTACAATCTGGTCTTCGTGTCTTTATTTAGATAAGTTAAATATGGTAGCCATGCTCAGTTTTCCCTTATTTATTTATAGATTTATAAAAGAATGAGAGTAAAGGCTGTTAATGTGTAGTGAAACCCCAAAACTTCTGTGCAGACAATGCACCCGCAGCACGCTGAGAACAGATTCCATCATTACAATGGAGAGGGAATGACAACACTCTTCCTAATGCTCAGTGTACAATAGTCCTAACCATAAGCACTGCCGTCTTCTTTGTCAGCATAGTGTACACATTAAACAGGCTGGCAGGACATTAGGAATCAGTAGAAACCTAACTGCCTCCCTATCAAGGACATCCAATTCTGCTCCAACTTCAAGTCATGTGACACAACGCCGCAGAATTTGTGCAATGGGATGCTGAGATCAGCAAAGTCTTCATCCAAAGTCAATGAAGATATTGCTGACATTAGTACTTACAACTGGAAGCTGCTGAGGACAATGTGACCCAATGTCTAGTTAAAATTAATTTTCAGATTTGAAACAGTCTTAAAAAGCAGTGACTTCTTGAGTAGAGAAGCCAGTCCATTGCCAGCTTCATGAAGAAAACAACCCTGATGTGTAAGCAGTGGTCTCCCTGCAGAGCCCCAACATGTTTTCTGCTAAGCAGAGCTCTCCAATTAGCAGGACAATGGTACTAGGAGATATATCTATACATCACTGATGTGATGTTCCTCTGCCAGCTGTATCTGACCTGATCTAAGTGTATCAGATATATTCATTTCTTTCTATAATAGAAGGCCATCAGAGCGAGGAAGCACAGAGCCCCAAGGTGGCAACCACAAAGCTTGACCAGAATTAGCATTTTCACCTTGCTTTATCTCCCCACAATCACAGCCCCAGCACAGCTACGGACCAGTTTCATTGGATGAGCCCTCCGCGTAGTTGATGATATTGTTTCACGAAGGACGAAGATTAATTTCACGTTTCAGAAAAAAGGTCCTGAACCCCGTTGTGGTGAAACACAGATCCCACATGTCGTGTTCACTCCTCGCCATGCCTCCATACTTACGTTAGGCGGGTTACAGCAGCCAGAGTGGAGGGGGCTGCTGAGGATGTTGCCATAGCAACACTTCCTTGATCTCCTCTAACTGCGCTCCATGCCCATGCATTGAAGGGCAATGGTTGGAAAACGCAGAACGCCAAACGTACAGATTCCTGAGAAGGAAAATGAATACAGCGCAGTTGTTACAGTTGTTAGCATCTGTCACTTTCCTTAACACTTTCCACTCTCCCGGGGCAGCATTAGGAAAAAGCGTTTCAATGCAAAATCACTTGCAGGGGTCGCTGAAGCGTTCCCCAACGGTGACGACTTAATGGCTTCCACCTCCTGTGCTGCTCTTTCGCCATTATCTCATGCCACTTTGTAAATAAGAGATGATATTGGCGCTGTGTAAGGCGACTAGCGCTCTAGGGGTTAATTAGAGACGTTTTGAGCTGAAATAAAAGTTCTGGCACTGGCAAGAGAAGACGATCTCACGCTGAGATATTCTCTGGGGCTCATTTAGCAAAGTGACTAAATGATGTCGGCGCTTAGTGAGTCAGCACGGCGGACATACAGAGCGCAGCGTCACCGGCAGGGGCAAAAACTCAGCTTGTTACCAGCCGGCTGGTGAAGGTAAAGATTTGTGTAATGAGAGGAACAACTTTTCCCCTCTGTGAAGCCTTAGTGTGACCATGTCTGGAAAATGGAGTTCGGTTCATTGACAGGAACACCTGCAGCTTGAAAAGGACACTTGTCTGCATGACATCTGTATAAGCAAGTATTTCTTACCCAGTTCAAAGATATCCAACTCCCTGTTTAAATCTCTCTGAAGCTAGCCATACACATTCATTTTTTGTAGAGGAATATAGTGTGAGAGACCCTATATTTGTTATACCTGTAGGTATCGTGCCACGTCCCATCTGTTAAATAGGAAAAAATTGGAAAGAGGGGGTTAGCTGAGACCCAACCGACCAGAGTTCAAGCTGGTGGAGGGATCAGGTAACCGGGACTTTTAGGGGCACATTAGGAATAAAGTGAATAGGTAGGTTTTCATTAAAAATACATCATTTTATTTGTTTTAGAAACATGATTAAAAGGTATGGTTGACATCACATAATAAAGTCAGTGACTGCCCCTAAAAGTCCCGGTTACCTGATCCCTCCACCAGCTTGAACTCTGGTCGGTTGGGTCTCAGCTAACCCCCTCTTTCCAATTTTTTCCTATTCGTTTTTTGGAGTTTAATCGCTATTAATAATTTTTTGTATTGTATTTTAAGTGGACACCGAGATGTGGGGATACTTTTTATTAACTCCACATCAGTTTTTTCTCTCAATGGGAGCTGTGGGACTTTAAATGCTGTAATAATAAATTAGGTGAAAACTATTTATATTTAATTTTAACATACAAAATTGTGCAAGATTCAAACCATTAATACTGTGAGGACCTCCGTTGTACTGGGTACTGCCTGCTGGTGGCACTGTGCTTTCCCTTCCCTGGGTTGTTTCCACAGTCACCAGCAGGTGGCGCCCTGGTGGGCTGGGTTATGGACACCTGCCTCATTAGCCTGAGGGCATATAGGTGTGCCTAACCCACACACGCTGGCTGAGCATTTACTTTACTTTACCCTACCATCCTCATCTGCACCTGAACCCTGGACTTCTGAACTCCTGTTTGTCTGCTTCCCTGAACCTAAACCCTGGACTTCTGAACTCCTGTTTGTCTGCTACCTTGAACCTATACCATGGACTTCTGAACTCTTGCTTCCCTGCATTTGGGTCGGGAGTGTTGTTTTGTTTGCAGTAAGTTCACAGTAAACCCATTTGTGCACCATATTCTTGTCTGGCTGTCAGTGTGTGCTGCCTGTCTGGTCACCTCCTCTGTCTGGATCCTGACAAATACTCTTCATCAGTCAAGTTCATCATACAACAAGTTATTACATAGGGAATACATGAATTATACATAACATGAATTCTTGAGTTTCAACAGCATGATAGCATTATCCTGATGCATGAATGAAGTGCTTCATCTAGTTGAATAAGTATTTTATTAAAATACACAGAATCCATGTGTGCTTTAGCCTGTTGATGGGCAACATTCACTTTTCTGCAGTTAGTTCATTTAAGACTCTAGGTGCCTCTCCTCTTGGATGGAACTTAGGATGCTGGCCAATGAAAGACTATATCAGTGATGGCGAACCTTTTAGAGCCTGAGTGCCCAAACTGAAACCCAAACCCAATGTATTTATCGCAAAGTGTCAGCAAGGCAATTTAACCTGAATTACAAATATATAACTCATATACACAAGCAAAACATGAAAAAATATACTTAACTTTCTTTTAATATAGAATAGTTGAGGGTATGGGGCACTGTGTGCATTCAGAAGAGAAGGGAAAAGTCACTGAAAGCATTGAGAGCCAATAGGCTGCAATTGTTTCCTCTGCTGGCTGACAGCTCACGTGCCCACAGAGAGGGCTCAGAGTGCCTCCTCTGGCACCCGTGCCATAGGTTTGCCATCACTGGACTATATTATCCACTCTCTAATTTCTGCCTTGGGTGATGTTATGTGGAAGGGCGAAGCTGGGGCCCCTCTTCTCTCACAATCACCGCCCTCAGCCCTGAAGTCAGCGTTTGAGAACAGCCACTGCTGCAGATAGGTAATGTGGATTGGATCCTCTCCAAATGAAAGAGCTTGGCGCAGAAAGACCCAACGAAGCCAATAGCAGCATGGAAACATAGCCTTCTAGTGTATAAACAAACCCCAAAAAACAGAAACTTTTTAAGCAACATTTGCTTGTTGTACTGAAATCCTATTAATTTTTTTTAACTAATTAATTTCCTTCCTTCTTCCATAGTTTTTCTTTATACTGGAAACATTGGATTAAATGATAGATAATTAAACAATCCATCCTGAAGAATCCTTTTTTACCAAACTAACACTGGCAGTCTGGTTTCTGTAAGCCACATCCTGAGGCAGTACAAAAAATACCATGTAACCAGTTTGTATTTCCAGCCTCCTCTCCCCCCACTACCCATTCCTGGTGCAATCACTGAGGCTGGGGATGTGAGGACCTGGGATGCTTGAAATACACTACAGGCACATGGCAAGAAGACACCCCACCCCTGCATGGCATGGGTGCACAGCTGGAGAAGGTAACTACCCTGAGTGTACCATTTTTGATAATGTAAATCTCCCCCAAAGCCACATTAGAGAATAGTTTTTGGGGGGTTGAAACTGATTTTTTTAATGAAACTAACTTCAATTTTGTTAAAAATTGTATTGTATAAGGAACAATCAAATCATAATACTTAAACACATGTGATATTAAGCGTCAAATAGAACAGTGGTTCCCTGGGAAGCACACCATCAGTCGGGTCATAAGGCAGGTGACACATATGGGCTGCACCAGTTTCCTATGGGTGGGGGAGTGACTCCCTGTCTCCTGCAGCCTCTGACAGACAAAGGCTGCAAGCTCAGCTCTGTGTTATGCCTGCTCTCCGTCATGGGAGTTGCCAGTTCCCTGCATCTCACACAGAAGACCAGCCATAGCTGCATGCGGTAAGCAGCAGCTCTATCTTGGGGACGTTTACTTATTTTTACTAGAGACTAGTTAGAAGGGAGGGGAAGTTACCCCAGGGTGGGAGTGCTGTGATTTTGTGTATGCTAGAGATGGTCAATAATTTTTTTTGGGGGGAGGGGAAATTCACCTAGTTGGACGTAATTCGAGTTAATTGCAAAGCTCCTAAACTTGGTTTTATCACCAAACTTGCTGGAGATGTACAGAAGGGTGGAGTGTAAACTACAAAAAAGAAAGTATTGTAATTCATTTTTGCAAAATGTACATGTGCTGTTCAACTCACATAGTCAGCTAGTCGAAAAAATTCTAATGTGTGTACATAGGTTTTGGGTTGGGGAGCCTGGCTTGTCTTGGATACAGACAAGGGGGCCTTAAGGAGAAAAGGATGGGAACGACATCTCATCAAGTAGAATTACACTGCAGGCCAGATTTGGCCCCCAGGGCCGGAGTTTGACAAACCCATTCTTAAGCCACTAAAATTCATAAAAACGTTAACATCCTAAGGTCAGAACTGTTTGTAATACAATAAAAGCACACAGAAGAATTTTGCTATTCTGTGGATAATGTAGTCTTAGCGGGATGTATTGATTTACAAGTTTTAAAATTCAAGCTAACATTCATTATTTTGTGTTTTCTTTGAATAGAAGAAAGGTTTTATAGTGTAAGTCAGGGCAAAGTCTAAAATGACAGCCATGATGCATTCTATCAACAGCAGTTTTTGTTCTCCCCCTTGTAGAATAATTTTATTGACTCTGCCAAACAATTTGTTATTTTTACACTTCCCATAATAGGTTAACAACTGCTGCTCCTTCTGCAGTTACTGTGTTGTCACCTTGTGGACAAGTAAGCTTTAGATAGACACATAGTTCTAAGTGAAGTAAGAAACAAAGTAAACTCTTAAGCAGGGTACAGACGTGGGGATATGGGTCAAATCGATGGCCGTTTCGAGCGCGCTCACAGCCATCTATCTGACCCATATAATCTGTGCCCACCGCTGTTTTCCAGCTTTATCGGATATGACCGTTATAACGGCGATGTCTGATGCTTTGCTTAGAGACCGCTGGTCTCCAAGCAAAGCTTCAGCTGCCGGGGAGAGAGCAGAGCAGTCTCTCCCTAGCCAGCCGATATCTGACAGCAGCGTGATGACGTTATCACGCTGCTGCAGGGTACATCGGACGGCTCGAATATTGAGCCGTCTGTACCCTGCCTTAAGGTAGGTTAGGACTTTAAGGTAGATTAGGTAAGGTAGGTGAGGACTCACGGGAGGATGGGGGCAGACCTGATTACCTTACCTATCTACTCTAATCTTTGGACATTGCTCCCAGACGTGAGATCGTTATCTTAATTTGATCACCGCTACAGCCGGTGGATCGCCCCCTGTTCCTCCCGTGACCCCTGGCAGCAGCCCATTGCTTATACCCATCTTCAGGTCCTACTTAAGATTGACACCTCCAGAAGAAGATAGCCGAAACGTACGTCCAGGTGCCTTTATTTCTCCGATCTAACTTTTTGGACACAAGACTTTGAATATGGCTGCTGTCTGATTCTGACGACTCCAACGTTTGGGTCCCTATTCTTCGATGCTTTTATGACTATTGAATTAAAGATGAACGTTTTAATCTACCGAACTGCATGCTAAGGACTATATCTGTCACCAATATTGTATCCAAATGTACCCTAGTTGTATGCTTTGAGCCCTGTCCATTTGGAGGTCTCATACGTGCACTCTATTCAGTAAATTTTTTCTTTTTCTTTTTGTACCACCTTGAACCTTTTTTCATTATTTTGTTCAAACCCTCTACTTAGAGGTCTTGTAGTAAATATAGGGGGGTCCCGCCAAAGTCCCCTTGCCTTGTCCCCACAAGGAAAACTAGGTGGGAAGATAGGCCACCACCTGTGACCTCTCTCCCCACCATTTTGGTGTTTCTATTTATGTTTGGGATGGGGGCCTTCCCCTTAGGGTCCGAGTGACACTTCAAAAGATTTTTAATCACTGTGGATATGGTGTTGTTTTGGTGATGTGCAGTATTGCTTTTTGGCCAAACATATCTTTTGGAACTATGGCCAAAAAGTTCAAACTTGATTTTATCAGACTATAACACATTTTCCCACATGCCTATACCAGACCTGTCAACCTTCCCGTTTTGGCAGGGAAAGTAAAGTTTTTTATATGGCTTTCCCGTCCAAATCCAGATTTTTAGAAAATTCTTGAAATCTCTCTGATCTAGCAGGGACATCAGTGACGCCACTTCCGTTACGTAAAACACGGAAGAACCAAGATCCATGTACCGGAAGGTACATCACGGATGTCATTTAGACTGGTAAACAACATGGCACCTGCACGTTAACTCTGCAACATTTTGGAGGGAACTGACTCATCCCTCTGGAATGTGGGGTTAGAGGTGTATAAAAAGGTTCAGCTTATTCAGGTCTATGTCTTCAGTGACCCAGGGATCCCCTCTGGGCCCTGTGTGGCCTGTGTTTCTGTCCTGCATCTCCTGTGAGCCAGAGATACCCTCTGGGACTCTGTGTCTCCCATGGTATAAACATTGTAAAGTCTGCCTGAGAAAGAGCTGAATCTCCACCTCAAGCCTTGGTGCACCACAAGGTCCAGGAAGCCTTCTGCCTTTTGGATGCCAGAGAAAGGAGCTGAGCTGTGCTGGAGAAGTTGTCTCTGTGGGAACCTGTCTGCCTAGAGTTCAAGATCACCTGTCACCGGTTCAAGAAAGGGGATCTGCCTGTTCTCAAAAGGGTATCATGCTGCCAGTCTTTGAAGGGGCCATACCACAGATCGCCCAGGGTGAAGGTGAGAACTGCTGAGGGGAAGGTCAGGGGTCAATGTGCCAGCATCCAGCTCGTCAGGCTATAAGAGTCAGGGAGAGGTATACAAAGAGGTGTCCTGCTGCTAGTCCGCTACAGTCGGTGAAACCCTGCTCCCTCACCCTCTCTCCCATAGGAACTGTTGCAGAAGTTTAATAAAAGTTCTTCAAGCATTCAGATTCCTGTCTCCCAAGAACTCTCATTGCCGCTGCCCAGACCCAACTATAATACATCAGCAGGACCTAAGGGTGGTATATGTTGTTTCTGTGTTTTTTTGCTGGCACTGTAAACCATATAAATACCATTGTAAGTACCTTTGAAGAAACATTAGCTGGAACAGTTCCTTAATGGTAAACAAGTATCCAGAATGATGCTTAGATCTGTCACATCAGTTAAGACGTTCTTGTCGCCTTTGGTCAGCAAAAGAGCAGCAGTTAGACGTTCCGCTAAATAAACCCAGCGGAGTCGAGAACAATCCATCCAGCGCTTTTTCTCAGCGCTGTGTGTTTAATGGCGCTTTGTGGGCGTGAAAGCTTTTCATTTCCTAGACATGATATTTCTTCAGAAGCGCATTTCACTTTAACTATCATAATGCCGACTCTGGACGACATATCATTACTCGCGTGGCGGATATGTAAATGAATTATCATTGACGCCAACCAAGGGCTTGTTAGAGCAGAACTCAAACAAGGCGACGCAAAGCCAGAAAGAGAGAGAGAAGAGGGGGGGGCGGTCAGAGAGAGGTGGGGAACGGAGAGCAGAAAATGCCTTTTTAATTAAAGAGTTAGTCGGCTGGGAAATTTGCTTCTCTGGCAGCAAATTCATTGGAGGAATTTAAGATGAAATTGGATATTTTCTAGGAGAGGATGCAGGCAGTTAGTGGAGTCTCTGGGCTGTGTTAATCCGCCCTATAAATAAACAAGACATTAAGCTGGGGAAGTATGTGCGTGCTGCCTGTATATTCATGTGTGTAATGTGTTAAATGTGTATTTATAATCTGAAATAAACAAAGAAACAAGCAAATCCATCCATTTATCCATCCATCACCTGATCATTCCGCCCACACTCCTCTTCTTTCTTCCTTCCTTCTTCCTGTTAGGCATAGTGTTAACTTTTTTCTTAGTTTGACTATAACTTAGTCAAAACCTGCTATAGGCATACCTGCTCAACCTGCTCATCAGCCAATCAGATGGCAGCCACTCAATGACACTAAATGTCGTCAAGAGAGAGTACCTGCTAAAGTTTAGATTGGAATATGGTAGAAAGGTCATTTAATAAACTTTGAAAGATAATAAATAGTTGTGCACAACCGTCAGCAGCGATTACATAGTTACAGTGACAGAAGGGCCCTCAGTAGGTATATGGGGACTGAGCAAAGAAGTTGGTTGACAAAGATATACAGCTCAAAATGTGTATGATTGATCCTTTAATGTGAATGTTTTGTCTTTTGTTTTGTTTTTTATAATTTATGTTACTTTGCTTTGTTGCACTAGGTTGTGAGCCTTGTGTCCTTGTTCCTATTAAGTCAACTTTCAATGTGTCATGGTTGTTGGCTGTAGGTGGGCTGGTCTGATTATTTCAGAATCTATTCGGATATTCATTGACAACTATTTTGGGAGTAAAAAGCTAGACCGGTTCAAGCCAATTAGAAAGTAACAGTAACTTAAAGTTTAATGCATCACATTAAACTATAAGGCTATGTTTCCATTATACATCAGGACCCCCTCCGCTAAGCATATTGCTTGGCAGGGATGTCCCGACGTAGCACATAGACTTACCTGCTCGGCAGATGCTGTGTCTTCACTGTGCCCAGCCGTTCTGCCGATGCAAGGCTGGCCATAGTCGAGTATGTTAAGCCTCTGCATCGGTGGATGTATAAGCAGAGCATCCGAGCAGGCAATGTCTATGTGCTACGTTGTGATCCTCGCCAAGCAATACGCTTCGCTGAGGGGGTCCGACATATAATGGAAACAAGCCCTAAGGCAGATAAGCTACAGCATTGGGAGACCATGCTGGGTGACATTTGTATCTGTCATAACAGGAAACTGATAGTGCCAAAAAAGAACCAAGAGTATCTGACCCTAGGTATTCTCTAAAATGTCACTAGGCTGAGTCCTAGTGGGAACTTTTAAGGCACTAATAAATCACGCACAAAAGGAGTAAAAAACAACCTTGCAACCTTTCAACATCACAAAAATTTTAGAGGATACTTATGGTCAGACACTCTTGGTTCTTACATTTTTTGGTATTATTTAAGATGGGATGTGGCACAGCACTTGATAATTACTGAAGTCCCCAATAGTGATGACATGTTCTTATCTTCCCATGGCGAACAAAACAGGTGTTTGACCCGCCCTGTTCAGGGCGGGAAGAATGTTACTATTCTTCCGCTGGCCGGATCAGAAGCAGAAAGATCCAGCCAGTGGAAGATTTCTTTCACTAGAATTCTATTCTAGGGTAGAGAAGCCGGTCTCTAATGAAAGAAAACCGGAAGTGACGTCAGTGAGTTCACATCTGGATATCTTAACAGGGAACTGTGCATTCCAGGTACCGGAAGTGATGTCAGTGACGTCTCTTCCAGGTTTTCCAATTCAAATTTCCCGCAAACGGCCGGGGAATTTGAATCTTCCTGCGAACTGGCGGACGTTCGGCCATCACTAGTCCCCAATGTGCCTACCCAATTTAAAGGAATTCAAATTATTTTAAATTCTACAGCTAACCTGAGTATTCTATTCCTTTATGAATGCAGTGTGCCCATCTTCTGATGGCTACTTCCAGCAGGATAACATGTCATAATCAATTTTCAGCCAACAAATCTACAAAAGTATCCACCATGAGCAATGTTTTCAAATGACACTTGCCTAATAAAGTGGTCAGTAAATATATCTGTGTGATTAAATGGCTATTTCTGTATAATTGACTATTATGTGCTTATTATAAAATATTGGAATACAAAGTTAACCTCCAATTAACATCTGAAGATGTAGACTTTAAGTCTAGAAAAAGTGTGAAGTCAGAGTCTGACCTGTCTGTCTGCTTTCATGCCACAGGCAGAGAAGATTGGATGTATAAAACCATGAACAAATATGCAATTTATTGCTGTTTTCCAATCCTGTACAATAATGTTGTGTAGGAAAGCGAAACACCTCTCTTTACACCGAATGCACTACATCCCAGGGTGAATCTGGGGGCATCTCTTTGACGACTATTGGCCCCTTCCCAAAAATCTACCTGCATGCACTCCCCTTCCATCCAAGAGAGCAGCTTAAGCCTGGAGCAGTTCTGCCAACACAGTCTCTCACACTCACAGTTCCAGGGGGAGTGTTCCCATTGCAGGTCCTTGGTCACATCCCAATAAAGTTCCAAACACACGGTGGTTTTGGTGTAAGATACAGTACCCTTTTTATTCATGGCACGCGGTACACTTCACAGTTCATTCCATCCTATGCCAGCCCTCTGGGAGCAGTCGCTAGTGTCTTCCTAGTCCCTCTCTAACCTGGTGACACACTGCAGGCTAGGGTTGCCCTTGCCCTCTGCTGGGCCTACCTCCTACAGGATCCAACAGAGCTCTGCTCACTGCTTTCTCCTCCTGACAAAGACCAAGCTCCTCCCTTGTTTGGTCCTTATAATATTTCTGTCCCACAGGCTAGCCACTCCCAAATGACATGTCACGTTTACATCAGATGGAAAATTCTGGCACGTCTGACATTTAACCCTTTACACACCCCACCCTGGTAACTATATACTCAATACACAGTCCTCCTTCCCACAGTTGTATGCGTTATTTTAATTTGTTAGACTAAAGAGTAGTACATTTTTAGTAAATATAGAAAATACAAACTTTTTGCCAGAACTGAAGTGTAATTGTGTTATCATTCATGTTATTGGAACAAAGAAAGAGATGAGTTTGTAGTCTGCTTTTCTCAGGATTAATAGGAGACCTTAGTGAAGATCCCAAACTAAAGTTTTATCCCAAACATATTTAAAAGTACTCACTGTTGAGCATCAACTACACTTTTAGCAATTCGTTTATGATTATTTTTATTTTTTCCTGTTAGAAACAGAGCAGGACGTATTTCCGACCTTTGAGGTACCCCACTAGTGACTGGTCACTATTCTGAATGCATAAACCTCTACTCTCCTTTAGCCTACCACTGAGCCTTAAAGGTTTAGCTAATTTCTATAAGATCATTATTTGGAACCATTTCAAAAGATTTGCCCAATTCCAAAGCAAATCAAACATAGTGTGACATGATCTGCCTTCAGAGATGTTATCTTGAGTCTAGTAAGTTGAGTTTTATATATGATCATTGTTACAAATAACTCATCTATATTAAAAAGGGAATATATTCATATGTGCATATTCATATGTGCAGCATGACAGTATAACTTTTCTTTAACTGATCAATAGTGATGGCCAAACCTCGGCCAGGTCCGTCCGCGACCAGCCAGGTCGGTCTTTTAAAAAAGTCCAATATCCATCTGTTCGCAGAAGTGAATTCTTCTAAGAATAATAACCTTTGGAAAGGGGGGGGTTAAGTATTCATGGCTGGTAAGTTCCTCACCACATCCAATGCTAAAAATTTTGTATCAGGTGAGGTGAACTTGGCCCCAAAAGGGGTGGCCAGCCCCTGCACAGGGGCTGGCCAACCCTTTTGGAGCCAAGTTCACCCTACCTGATACAGAATAATAACCTTCTTCCCACCAGTGAATGGGGCGGGTCGAACACCTGTACTGGTCGCCCGGGGAAGAAAATGTTATGTTCGCCTTGCAGACAGTTCGGCTACTACTGCTCAAGTCCAAACACAATAATACAGAATAGAGAACAGAAACTGGTATAAAATGGCCTGTGTGTTTATCTGGAGATAGGAGCTCCAGTGTGACAATACATGACAACTACTTGCATCTTTATAGCCTAGAAATGTGCAGCATTTCTCTCCTGGTGATTTAGAAACAACGGAATTGGTTCTAGTGGGTTGGCACAGGAACAGTACCTCAGTGGCTGAAGTCTGCAGAGGCTGCATGCTATTTGACTCACTGGCTGCCCACACGCCAGTATGAAGGGGTTAGAGTCCCAGGCCTGAAAATAAGTGGCTCGACCTCCTACTCCTGCCTCATCAGACTGGTCCGTTACACTTACATTTCTGGTAACCCATGTGTTGATGTTCTACCTCCTCATTCTAGGTATTTTAAAGGCAAATATCACAATGTTTCCTTCTGTCACCTTATCTGTCCTGTACTGAGGTGTATTCACCAACAGACCACAGACAAGTATTATACATTATACAGTTATTATATATTAGGAAAGTATTATTATATTAGGTAAGTATAATATATTATACAGGTAGGTATAATATAATAATAATAATAATATAGGTATGTACCAAGAAGAACCCTACTTGATCAACAACCTTGCTGCTGACCCACAATGTATTAAACAAGGGGTTTTACTGGCTCATAAGCACAATCAGGAAATATAGGTCAACCATTTGTGTCAAATGCTCCACCCAATAAAGACAACTTTATACAAATAGCTGACCTCTATTTTCTGATTGAGCTTATGGGCCAGTAAACCCCTTGTAGATACATTGTGGGTTGGCTTCAGTTACCTTTACCCTGGAAAAATTATAATAATTTTATCTTTAATGATTTTAAAAAGTATCATTAATAATAATTATATTTTTTTGTTCTCTCTATAGGTATGTGCAGTAATTCTATGCCGAGGGTCACCTTATTATCTAGCACTTTGTAAATCTCCGGTTGTCTACACATGTTAAAGCATTAACATATGGAAAAATGTCATCAATCAAGCTATTAGACAGGTTAGGTAGATTTAGTTAAGCAGCAAATTTTGCAGTCATATTTGATGTCATAATTTATAATAACAGTGTACAGATGTCATAGTATGTATACTAGTATGCTACATCTATATAATAATTTTTATGTCTTTGTGCTTGTGTTATCCGCACATCGTGTTGCACAGGAAATGTTTATTGACGTGTGCACCTCATGTTAACATGTTGCGTGCGCCAGGTGCGATGGAGCGTGTATTTTGCTCTGCATTCACCTGTCACAGATTTTTTTGCTTGCCATATGTGAAATGTATAATTTCTCTAAGTAATCTCTAGACCAGTCATAAGACTATAGCAGCTCTAGCACTGTATACATGTGCTGGTTGGAGCTCGGAGCATTTGCATGCATATATAGATATATGCCACATTATTTATTCACAGTTCCCCGAAGAGAGCGAGATTGTTTTGTGAGTGTTCAGGCCCCACCTGCAGCGAAAGCTAGCTCCAGAGACAACGGGGGCCCGGAGCCCCCCACACTGGCTTCATGCCTGCCTCTGGACAGCAAAATTCAGCTCCCCCTTCCCCTCTGCACCACAGCTAGAGCCCTCGAGGAATTTCATTATTGTCTTTTATTATTTAAAGATTTTATTCTTAGAAAATATCCAGCAGCGTTAATCTGGAATTAAAGATTTTGTTGGCAGTGATGGGTTTTTCCTCCCTCTGATGCACCCATGTATTTAGAAAGATCTAACTCTATGCAATGCCGGCTGATTTGTGCATGTCACTGTATGTTGGGGGAAAAATTATCTTAAACGCTTGTGGGCCAGGATTACAAAATAGGATATAATCTAAGTTCTCTGTCAGTTTGCTGACAGCTGAAATATAACTGGTGTCTACCAGCAGCACACGCCTTTCCACATGGTTGTTAAAGCTGAACTCTAGGAAAACCCTTTTTAACCCTTACATTGGTTCCCCCACCACACTATGAGGATGAATTCCCACTACAACAAAGAACCATAGGCTTTTTATTGTTGATGTAATAGACTTAGACACAGCCCCGGAAGGCTTGGGCCAAATAGACCAAACTGCCTTTTAACACAGGGTCCATGAAACAAAGCTAGAAAAGCTGAAAGTGTGTTCCAATGGTCAACTATTCCTTCAGTAAAAGGTACTTTTGAACTTTATTCTGCTAGTATGCAGTGCTGAGGTGGCATCTGAGTTCAGGAAGTAAATGGTTACCCTGGATGAAAGCAGTGCCATACGGTAATCTCGATTAGAGGTAAAAAAAAATACCGGTAAATGTTACAATAGCACACTACATGTGAGGGGGTGCCCCTGGTAGCTGTAGAGATCCAGTTATGAGGGAAAGATCCACTACAGGGAGCTCCGGCCCGGAGGAGATAAATGGGGAGTAAGGGCATGTTTTCACAGCGTTGGGTGATTTGTCTAGACCCCTACGTTCAGCACAGTGCTTGCCAGGGGTTCCCACGAATCACATACACTTTACCTGCTCTGCTCTACAGGGAGTGCAGAATTATTAGGCAAGTGGTATTTTTGAGGAATAATTTT
>CM070038.1:30768915-30822979 GCA_036250615.1 Ptychadena robeensis | reverse complement strand
TGATGTTGCAGCTCTGAAATATGGCCAAACTGGTGGCAAGTGGCATCTTGTCAGCTGCACACTTGACTTTTCTCAGTTATTTTGCACCTTTGTTGTTCCACACGCTTCTTGCGACCCTGTTAACTATTTTGAATGAAACGCTTGATTGTTCGATGATCACGCTTCAGAAGCTTTGCAATTTTAAGAGTGCTGCATCCCTCTGCAAGATATCTCACTATTTTTGACTTTTCTAAGCCTGTCAAGTCCTTCTTTTGACCCATTTTGCCAAAGGAAAGGAAGTTGCCTAATAATTATGCACACCTAATATAGGGTGTTGATGTCATTAGACCACACCCCTTCTCATTACAGAGATGCACATCACCTAATATGCTTAATTGGTAGTAGGCTTTCGAGCCTATTCAGCTTGGAGTAAGACAACATGCATAAAGAGAATGATGTGGTCAAAATACTCATTTGCCTAATAATTCTGCAATCCCTGTATGTTAACCCCTGCATCGGCGGATTGGCTCAGGGCTGTGAGTATCTGCCGAGCAGTTAAAGTGTATGTGGTCCTTCGGGATCCCCCACCAAGCACTGCGCTTAATGAAGGGGGTCCCGGCTGATGTGGAGGCATGGCCTGACTCTGTGATTTGGGGCATTTTGCCAGTAGGGCAGGACAGACAGACTTTTTGGAGGGGAAAGTTGTACCCTGGCCCTTGAAGGAAGGAGTGCAGAGTGTGCAGGTGGCTCCTAGGTGCAACAATCTGCAACTAGTCGGCAAGCCTTTGCTCTGGGCGACTTGCCAACACGCTCACTGAAATTCAGCTGCCAGCAGACATGCTGGAGGCAGGGCCGGGACAAGGCAGAGGCAGAAGAGGCACGTGCCTGTGAGCGCTGCTGAATCTGGGCGCTGCTTAGGGGGTTAAACTCCCCCTGAGCAGCGTAGAAACGGGACGTGTTACACGCATATCTCCCCTCTGCAAGGCAGAGGCTGAGCTGCCCAAGCAAGTGCGCCCCCCCCTCTCCAGCCGGTCAGAGCGGGGGGGGGGTGTAGAGCGCACGGGGACGGGGAGCATGTGGGATCGGCGAGGTCCCCCCCCCCCCCGCTCTGACCGGCTGGAGAGGGGGGGGCGCACTTGGGCAGCTCAGCCTCTGCCTCAGCTCAGCCTTGTCCCGGTCCTGGCTGGAGGCCTTGGCTTCCGGTGACTGGCGTGCATTTCTCAGTATATACCCTGCCCTGAAGGGACAGGGAGGCCCCTGCAAGGAAGCAGTGATCGGGTCATACGAGAGAGACTATATTCGAGACATTTCTTACTGTTTTCCTGTTATTGAACTTCAATACCAAGTAACACTCCACTGTACAATCGTTACCAGTGTGTCTGTCCTGTGTTCACTACCCTGCTTTATTACATACCTAGCATTCAAATACTTAACATTTCATAAAAAATTGTTGTGTCCACTGTAGGGATATTACATTGGTATCTTTATATTCAGAAAAAGTTGTATATTTCATGTAATGATGCATTTAGTTTGTGAAGAGTTTCTCATTTGACAAAGTCCTAAATAGGTCTTAATGGTCATCCTTCTCCGATCAAATAAGAAAGCAGATCCACAGGCACTAAGTCACAGGCTGGTATCTTGTCAGCCCCTGGCACTCTGTCTGCTTGGTGCCTGTATGCCCCATCCATCTGCTTCACTCAGTGGCTCTGCGGGGAGGCGATGGGCTGCTCTATAACACGGCTGCTTTTACTGCTGATGTATTAGCGGGGGCACGGCTGCCAACTTTCAAGAACTTCAACAGGGAACTTTACTTCCGCCCTTCTCACAAATTAACAGAAATTGGATAAAGTGGCCGCAGGGAGCCTCCATCTGCGGTCAGAGATTGACAAAGGGGTTTGTTTTATTATATTTTAGATGACAAAAAAAGAAAGAATGTAAGCCAAATCCAATTATCCTTATCCAGTCAAAAAATATATAACTCACAAAACTTGCTTTAAAGGAGAACTTTTGCAAGAGGAACATAGAGGCTACATTGGCTCATCTCTCCTAAAACTTCTATAGCTGTCATGGTAGCTTTCAATTATAATCAAATGACCCCTTATAGCAGTGATGGCGTACCTATGGCACGCGTGCCAGAGGTGGCACTAGGAGCCCTCTCTGTGGGCATGAAAACTGTCAGCCAGCCTATTGGCTCTCAATGCTGTTGCTTCTCTTCCCCCTCTCCTATGATTGCACACAGCCCCATACCTTCTCCTATTCTATCTTATAAGAAAATAGAGTGTGTGTCTACATGTTTTGCGTGTGTATATAAGTTTTGTATTTGTTGTTCAGGTTAAATTACCTTATGGCACTTTGAGATAAATAAGTGGGCTTTCGGTCTCTCAAAGGTTCGCCTCCACTGCCTTTTAGTGACTGGCACCCCTCGACGTCCATCTCCCTAAACCACCTGTAGATGAAAAATGCAACTGTCAAAGGTAAAGTTAGGATTATACTCAACATACTTCCAACTTCCAACTTTAATCATCAATAGCCAAGCCTTACATTTTTGATATATTTATAATGCTCCAATGAAAAGTTTACAGATTCAAAAAAAAACTTTTAATATACTGCCATAGCACCATTCACCACGCTGGGCCCTTTGCAGTGTTTTGTCTACCTTGCCTTCCATCTTATGGATTTTTAATACTCACAGTTAATAATGCTCCATTTACCTGAGAATTCACAGCACAGAGCAGTTTACACATGCAAATAACATGTCAGTGCAGAGTTCAGATTCAAAGCATATGTATATTTCCAGCTGCCACAGACTAACAGGAAACAAATATGTTAACAGAATGTGCCGCTATTAGGACAGCACAGAGATGTTGACACTGTACTCCACACCTACATAATTTATGCTGCGCAAAGCAGAATGCTTGAGACCATTCGGAAGATAGGGGATTTAACGAAACATGAAATGTATATATTTACATACATTTACCATCTCATTACAGGTCACTCCAGAAATGCCGGCATATATACAAGTATGTGTCTCACACAACCTGAACACAGCATAAAGCAAAAAAATAAGATAATGCCAAATTATGAATGAATGAGAATAATGGGGTGCTGACTGCGCTGGCTCCCCCTTTCCCTCTTCTTTTATCAATCATTCTTTTGTTTACTCAGTTGTTTACCCTCCATATCTTTTTTTTTATTATCTTAATCCTTGTATATCTCCCTCTCTCATGTTATCACTTTTTGTCCCCATCTACTTTTTTAGGTGGAGCTTTTCTAAAATATGACACTACTGCTATATATCGTAGAGAATTTATTAATATGGATGTAAAGTTATCGAGAGAGACACTTTAGGCTGCAAATTCCTTTAATATATCTGTGGACTGCACCAGTCCAGTACCGGAGGCCGAGGCAGAGATAATGCAGGTGTCCTCCGCTCTTAGAGCCGTCACTCCAGTGGGAGATAAATGCACTGTCTGTGGAGGTAATTATTTTTTGGCAAATGAAACTTTCATTTCCAGCATGTCGGAAAACTCAGCAAAAAATCCCTTCCGGCAGGACCTTGCTGTGACTTTGAGACTCTGGTGGTTTTTGCTGGAACAAAAGACAGACAAGCTCTGGGCTGGGAAAAGAATAGGATTCCGTATAAATTAGTGATATATATCTGTCACTAGATGTAATTTCTGTGACATTTAGAGCCATTTCATTAGTTTTCAAACATAAAAAGTGAAATATTAGCTTGAAAATCAGGGGCTGCTCAACTGTGATTTTTGTTATGTTGTAGCGGGATAATGAACATTTGTAAATAGTCTTTGACCCCATTATCCACTGCTAGGCTTCATGGTTGGTTGGTTGGTATAAAGAGGTGACAATGCTTTGCATAACTGTACTCCAGTGGTCTGTTCGCTCTAATGATGGCAAATCTTAACTCTGGTAAAGCCCAAAGCAGCAGCAAATTCATAAGTCTGTAAGGGTCGGCACTGTCCCATTTGATGAATAGCACCTGTGCACATTCATATACCGGTTCATGTCTGGCTCACATCTTGGCCGGACCTCTGCAGACCATCTCTCCCGGTGGCAGGGCAAGCTCCTCTGCTCACACAGTCTATATTGAAGGAAAAGGGGTGATGTCCCCGAGGCAGGAACATTGCACAATATGTCAACGAGTCCAAGCATCCATTCTCTTTGGTGTAAGTTCTGGTACTTTATTGGATGTCATCATAATACAGTTCACATACCTGCAAGCCTGGGGGCAGCCTTGCCTTTGCAGCTTAACTAGTCCTAGCCCTCTCCTCCAATGGTAACTTCTCCCAGGGCCAGGGTGCCCTCGCCCCCAGCCGGGGGACAAGGGAAAGAACACAGATCACATCTCTGCAGCAAGTTGTCTTCAGCCCTCCAACCGGCAGTGTCCATTCCCACAAGGGCTAGTGTACAGAGACACTCCCCACTTCTGTAAGCTCTGAGGACACACTAGAATGACCCAGCTCCACCCCCAACTAGACCTTATATCAACTCACTCCCAGCATGGGATGTCATGTTCACATGATTTAGGAAGATTCTTGGACATTTCTAAGTTTGATACAATTAACACTCTGACTGAGGCAGACACCTGCTCTGCCTGGCAACAGCTCACCTCAATATTGCTTGGTTAACCCCTTATACACAGGCTTCTAATGCTGTTCATTATACAGTGTTAGGCTATGTTCACACATCAGCGATCAGATAAAAACAATGTGACTGTTTCCAAGCAAAGTTTTCCCAGAGACTCTTTCTTGACAGCTACTCCTTGGTGACAGAACCTTTAAGAGCAGGTCACAAATCTGACAGAAGGGCCCGGTAACATAAAATAACATTAAAAGTTTCAGGGTTAGCAGCCAAATCTGAGAATACCTGCAGTCCACATTCCAGATTCCTAGTTGCAATCCTTCATATTTTAGCTTTCTGCATTTACATATGCCATCACCGACACTCTCAATTTGAACCCAGATCACCAACCACCCTTAGTGTTGTACAATGCTGATATTAAATGTATTATTTAGTAACACTGAGAATACTAAACATACAAATTTCAAACCTTTTATAGTTATATTTTATTAGACAGATAATGCTTCCCTTAGGTTATTTACTAAAACAATTGTGCTGTTCTTAAATGTTTAACCAGTAGTGTCTACATAATAAATTCAAGCTGTATATTCAGTCACCTGAGATGTTCAGATTTACGTCTTCAATGAAAAAAACACTGACAGGTTATGTAGAATTGTATTCTTAAACTTGAACTTTTATGCTAAAACTTAAACTCCTTAAAGTGGTTTAACCTCCTGGGTGTTTGGCTCGAGTTGACTAAAGAGATATTTACCTGTCCCCCGGATTCCCCCGGAGGTCGGGAGCATCAGCATGTATGCTGATGCTTCCGGGTCTGCCCCCGATCGCGTCACCGGTGACCTATCCCCGCCCCCAAAGACCTCCATGTAAATGGAGGGGTGTCTTCTTTTTGCAGCATAACTCCGGCGGCTCCAGTGACGGCTGGGCAGACAATCACAACATGCTCCGCTGGGATTGCCCGTGGTGGGGTTATAAAAAAAACGCGCCACATGCGCAACGCTCAGAAGGTTAAAGGAGCCACATCTAAATGTGATAATACATCACAATTCCCTCTACAAAGTTAATACCGCTGTCTAAGGAGGGCTCTGTAGATACATTAAGTGAGTGTAGCTGTTTTATCTAAGAATGTGTGTTAAGCCCCCCATACACCGTAAGGTACCCATACACGCATAGATATGGGTTAGATCGCTGGCCAATTTGAGTGCCCTGCACGCTCACGGCCATCTATCTGCCCTGTATCTAATGCAACCATTCCTGTTTTCAAGCGGAATCAATCAATCCTGCTCGAAAACAAGGTTATCGGACATGATCATAAATCATGGTCGGTGTCCTTTGCATCCAATCAGCTAAACTGGATGATGCAGCAGTGCTGCGCCTCCAGCTCCTTCGATATCAGGCTCAGCACTATGATGTCATCATGCTGAGCTCAAAGGCTGATCTGTCTCACGGGCAATGACCTGTGTATGGCAGCCTTTACGATCTAACCATACAATTTCTCTACAGCCAACTTTTCTTCTACCAAAACCATGTAATATGAGGACCTTTCTAAACCTTCCAATCACTATGGATTCTATCTACACTACAGTTGATGGTAGATCTGAAAGGAAATTGTATTTTTTTTTAAGAAAAAAAAAGCAATTCCAGACGCTGTCACCTATGGACCAGTTACCTCCTGTTTTTTTATTAAGATAAAGAGCATTGCGTGCTCCCGCCAATCGCCGGGCGGTTGCTCGGCCGAAAATCGGGTGGCCCCACCTGGCCCCTTAGTTAGGCCAGGAATCTCCCACATGTCGGATCACACAGTGATGTGACATGCCGTTAAATTCCCAGCCGATCCCATTATTTTGAATGTGCCCGCCAATCAGCTGAGAGGTCGGCTGCAGCGGGATGACGCCATCATGCTGAAGTTGATCCCTCATCTATATAGGCAGGATTGCCTCGTGTATGGCTACCTTAAGTTCCTGCTGGGGAGCTTTGTCTTGGTGACCATTGTCAAATAGACAAGAATCCAAAATGTACAGTTTACAGTCACAGGATCAGAGCGTAAGAGGGAATATTACCTCGATTAATCAAAAGACAGCAAAGGAAACAGCCCCATAAAAAATAACCTATCTTCACTTTATTCAAAACTTTAAAAAAGTTACTTTAAAACTTTTTTTGAACAAATTCACTTTTATTTTAACTGCTGAAAAATAAACAACTCAGCGCAATAAACAACTTGTCTTCGCGGGCCAGACTTACTTATCAAGGAAATTAGCAGATCTACATTTTCATTGTAAATTTATTAGTAGTGAATGTGACGTTAAGAGGGAGCGATTTAGCGTTTAACAGCTGTAAGTTACGCAGTAGCAGCCAAATAATGGTCTGCTGTCACGGAGCAATTCCCAAACTGCCTCTTATTTACAGGGACTTCCGCAGCATCTCAGGTAGGTCTTAAAAAAATATAGACTTTTTAGGGCTGTACAGACACTTCAGATTTATCACGCAAAATTAACTTTGCTTATCGCAAGTCAGAAACGGGTTCTGCATTAGGTGTCTTTTTTTCCCTCATTATATATTAAGCCACTTATAAGAGCATTATAAATTATGAAATGGTATAAGCACACCTCAAATAAAAGCAGAGTGTCTTTCTATTAGAATAAAAATGGCCACCAATCATTTTTATACACCAGTACTGACCCCTTTTACTTTCATCGAGCAGAGCCTTCTTATCTGTTCTGAATCTAATGCTGGACAAACATGGGCAGATTCCCATGCAATATATTCCTGTTGAGCGCCGCGCGATTTGCACTGCTGCATCATCGATGTCCTCTGATACTTTGGATCTAACAAGTGATAGGGAATATTCCCAAAAGAACAGTCAACAGTGTATCAACTATACAGAAAAATGCAGTAAGGCCTCAGCAGAGGCTGCAATCCAAAAATCTGGGATAAACACTAAACATCCAGACAGGGGATATTTGTAGTTT
Organism: Ptychadena robeensis; assembly: GCA_036250615.1. Classification (NCBI taxonomy): domain Eukaryota; kingdom Metazoa; phylum Chordata; class Amphibia; order Anura; family Ptychadenidae; genus Ptychadena; species Ptychadena robeensis. Next base: position 30,815,432 of record CM070038.1, on the reverse strand, counting down.
TGCACTATCAGTGCATCCCTTGAGTTTGGGAAGCTTCCTTCTCTCCTCCACCATACCACACTCCTCTGTGTCCAGAGCCACATGAGCCAAAGCAGCAAGAACTGGAATTTGTTTTGCACGGCCTAGTGGAGCATTGTTGCTTGGGGAAGGGAGGAAGTCTTTCACCAGTCCACCCCCCGCCCCCCACAGCAATACTGAACACCGAGCAATTGCAAACCAGCAACTTTATATTCTCTGAGAAGGCTCCCTAAAGGACACTTGGCAATAGGCCCGTTTCTAGCCTTTCGGGGGCCCTATGCAAAGTTGCGAGCGAGCGAGGGGGCTTGCTATCGTTCAGCCGGCCGAGCTGTTGAGGGGAGTTCTATTATTCCGCCAGCCAAGCTGTTGAGCGGGGGAAGGTGTTGCTATCTTCTCTGTGTGCCCGCATACTCCCTGCTCTCCTTGGGAGAAACGGCCCTGCTTGGCAAATAGCTGGATCTTCTCTATTGACCCCATCATCCATTCTATTACTCTTGGCAGGCAGTTCCAATTCTTAAGGAAGCTCTCCCATAACAAATTCAATTGCCTGTGTAGTTGTCTGACACAGTTCATCCCCTGCTGCTGCCTTTTGACTTTTTCTATAGTTATAATCAGATCCAATTGGGGAATAGATCCTGAAGAAATTCTCTTGCTGCCTGCAGCGGACTGATGACATCATTATAGACTCTAGTTCAAGGTTAAGCTTTCTAATTTAAGCTTTTCAGAAAAATGTTGCTGTTCCTGAATACAGTTATATGACAGGAATGTATTCATGACAATTTTAAGGTAATGAAATGTTCACTAATCATCTCACATTGTCCCTAGATCATGTAAGTTGGAGTGTAGACCACTTGTGTGTATGTTCCAAAGAACTGAGTAGTTGGTCTGTCAACATCCTAAGTTAGCAAAATCTTAAGAAACAAAGTCCCCACCTTCAGCTGCACATTAGTCCTTGTGAACCCTAATGTGCAGCTGAAGGCGGGGACTGCAACTTAGGATACCAGACTATGCTTTTATCTATGGCTTGGGAACAAACACCAGACCATACATCCACGAACCTGTTCCCGGCCGAACTGGCCCCCTGTTTCCAGGCCACATGGCGCCATCTACCCATGGGGCCGGTTGCGGACCAACCAGGCCCAGTGACTGAATTTACTCTGCATATACAGTGGAGGAAATAATTATTTGACCCCTCACTGATTTTGTAAGTTTGAAAATTTGCAGTTCTAATTTTTAGTAGAAATTTCGACTTTTTTGATGGGGTCATTTCGTGACGTTTTCGCCGGAAAAGTCGAAAATCACCTGATATTTCGACTGAAAATCGAAATTTTCACTTAAAAAATAACTTTGGCTTTTGAAGTTGCCGTGCTTGCTATTTCGTGTGCGAGTAATCGCCATTTATTAAAATTTTTCGCATGCGGTAGTGATTGGAAATCCGCATTGGCGTAAATTCGCATGGTGCTATCTAACTTTGCATTTATTGAAAGCCCCTGAAAATGGTATCCTCAACAAAATGCTGAGTTGTAGAGAAGGGTTGGGAAACATTGGGGACAAACCTAATTTTCTTTGGCTCAAGGTCATTTTGTGTATAAATTGGGTTTAAATCTCAGCTCTGATTTGTAAAGCTCTGCGTACTATGTACACTGATTCTCTATTATAGCCATACAGCAAATCAAAATTTTTCCCACCTTATGGAATTTTGACCTTATTCCAACTTAGGCTTTTGCGAATTTTTGTGTTTTCCTGGCGAATTTTTTTGCATTATGTCGAATTTTTTCGACTTCGACTAGAAAAAAGTCGAATTTTCGCAGTCTAATCTAAATTCGATTGGGAAACTCGAAATTTAAGTAGAATCGAATTTTTATTCATTTCGACCATCTCTATTTCTGAAAACCCCTAACAGTTTCTCCTGTTCCTCTCGTACCTTCTCATTATCTCCGCCCAGTGATCCGTGGTTCCTCTCCACCTGTGGCGCCCACTGAACTGTTTCCTGTACCAACCTTCAAACATTAATCCTGGAATACGTGAACTTTTCATTCCCAAGAAATGTTGTTCATATCAGCCTTCTCCAAGCGGCTTCCTAAACTTCAGAAAAGTTTAAAAGCTTACTCCAACATTTATATCCACTTTAGAACTCTTTCTTCCTTATATAAATTCAAACTTTCCACAAGGTTTTCTTTTGAAACAATAACATAACAAAAGATGTCTACTAGAGGGCAATTTTTGTCATAGATACATGTTCAAGATGTCTATTCAAGACCCTGAGGACCACCATGACTACAGCTACTATAATGAGCGGTACTCTTGTAGTATATACAGTAACCAAGTGGCTTTTTAGGCATTGGTACCTTGGCCATGCATGTGGGCATCAGAAAAATGCCCTCCTCCTGGGAAGAAAAGTATACTCACCAGCTACCACAATAATCCCCGCCCCCCCCCCATTCTCCTCCTCTCCATGGGAGTGAAAGCTGCTTTTGGGAAGTGTGTAATAGAACAGAGTCATGAGTCCTCACCTGCACCACCCCACCACCCCGGGAGTGGGCCAGAGGTGGGTGGGCTGGCATCATGCAGGTGCACGCTCAGGGCCCCGATCTCCCTAGGACCGTTGTTATGTGGGAAATCTGCTCTCCTCCCATCGGATCTTCTGCCCCCGATAGCACCAGAATGACCGACATAGGGGGAACGCACTTATTAGAGAGGCGAGAAGGGAGCTGAAATCAACTGGAGACCCATCCAAAGCATTGCCTGTGAACCTGTCCCACTGGTGCCTCTCTCCTGCCTCCATCGAGATGTGTTCCCCCTATGCCCAGAATGTCATGCGGGAAAGGTGCATGAACTTCAGTATGGATGTGCGACATAGGGGGACATATCTCTCTAGTAATGGTGTTTGGCTGCACACCCTCGCTATGAGCTCCCCCTCTATTCGCTACCATCCATACAGCAGTTCATAACCCCTATGGTGTCATTGTTTGTCCTGGCAAGAAGGGTTCGCAAGGACCCCCCTGCCTTCCTACTTCTTTTAATGGCTCCACAGCACCTCTTATAAGAGGACCCCCAGTGAAGTTGCCTTTAGCACCATCATAGACCACCATTACTAGTCTTTCTTGCTCCAATGTTTGTATTAAACTTACAGTAAATGAAAATCCACACTATTGCTTATCTATATAGAAGACCCACAAATTGCTCCCATTATAGATCCTATATTTTTTCTAAAGCCGAACTTCTACAACTTTTATGTGATGCATTTAAGGGGGAACCCAGTGATATTTTGTTTCAATACCACATTTTAAAGAGCCGTTCATTACCAAATGCCTGTACCTGATAGCTTTATGACTTTTACATCTGATTTGCTGCAGTTCCATATTCTCATTTTAAGTTTTCAACCATATATCAGGCAGATACCATCTCTTTTTCAAAACACTTCCTAGAATAACATCAAGTGTCCGCTGTTTCAATCACCTGGGCAGAATCATAAACATGTTTATATGACTTTCAACTGCTAAGCAGGAAGCGGAGCCTGCAATGTAATGCGAAAACTTGCAGTCCTATGGACAAAAAGTGAAAACTAAAATAGTGGTCAAATGAAAACATTATTTAGGTTGAAGATGTTTATTTGCATTTATACTTTCTAAAATATAGATTGCCTTTAAGTTTGCACCCAGGTTTGTTTACCTGCATTTGATATAAACTCAGCCTTTTAAAATGGTGTAAATAGTTTAAAATGCCTGTCTTATGTACTTCCTTAGTTTTAAAATAAAACATAAAGGTCCAACGCATTAGAGTAGTCGATTGGGTAAGACTATTCAGCTAGAACAGAATCATGTAAATGACTGTCCGCCCCAGAGATCGCCAGTAAATGTTTGAAAGAGCCTTTGAAATGGCTGTGAATTATTTTTTTTAAAATCCACCCAGAATAAAAAAATCACAATACAAACCACTGTGAGAGAAAATCCTGATATGACTCTCTGTTAGAAAAACCTTGGTACCTTCGTCATTTCACGCATTTTATGTCTAACATGATCTGGCCAGTGGGTAAAAAATATTCTTCGGTACGGAATTTTTTTACGTCTACATTACTGGTAAAGCCAGCAGTGGGATTATATATATATATATATATAGAGTATATATATCACCTGTCTAAATCAAGTTCAAAGTCAAGTAAAAATTGTGACTTTTGAACTTAATTTATGCAAAAACTACAACGTGCTAATGTTAAACTTTTTTTTTTCACAATGTTTCCCAACAACCCTTACCTTCTCCTCATCTCGAGCAGTTTGGTGATGATACCATTTCAATGCTTGCAATCATCTTACAAAGTGGAGGGCCACATTTTCAGTCTATACTGACTTGTTATAAGCATTTTTTAATAAGGAATGACCGCATGATAGCCGAAGACATTATTTTCAACTTTAAACTACAAAACTTTCATTTAAAAGCAAACAACGTGCTCAGCCAGAGTCTGAGTAAGTCACTTGCTCTCCTCCTCTCGCGCGTTAGTATAATCCCAGGCAAGGATGCGTCGCGGAGGATCAGTGTGACAAGTGCGTTCCTTTGCATTGGTTAGGTAGGTTTCAGAGACCACAAGTGGAGGATCCTCTACATATCAGGTAAGTGTAATGTCTCCTCCCTTTTATTTCCCAGCCACCTGCAGAAATTATGTATGGAGTGGTAAGTCCATAAGGGAGGTAACACCCCATCCCGCCTAAGTTTAGTTTATTACTCCCTCCTAGCTCCCATTCTAACTTGTGGGGATCAGAGCTGCTCTTTCAGTGAACTGTGACCCCCTGTGAAATGGTCGTTCGAGCACCAAGGCGGTCCTAAGCACAGGTTTTGAGAACACGGCCATAGGGGACCTTTCACACTATGTGTGTTGTATTACATGCAGGGTACATAGGAAACCATAAGAAACCGGGTAACATTCACACTCGTGCTGCACTGCACGGTTACCTTAGTTCTCTAACACACCATGTTGCATGGACCTGTTCATGCTATAGCAAATGGGTCCAGTTGCTGTATATTAGGCACTTGCTATTGCATGACATCTAGTGCGAACGGACCCGTGTCTCTTAACCCCCCATACACCACATACAATTACCATCAATTTCTGTAACAACCAAACTTTTCCTTCTAACCAAAACCATGTATAGGAGGCGCTTTCTACACCTTCCATTCACTATGTATTCTGTTCAGGAGGCCACTATACGACTAGTTGTTGTAGGTCTCATGAAAATTGTATGGAGGAATCTAAAGGTGTATGGGGGGCTTTAGTTGCATTGGACATGCAATTCACCGTGCGTTGTCCGAAGCATAAAAGCGATACATTTGAACAAGCCCATTCTGAGTGCGTAATCACGCAGCAAATGAACCATATAAGGTTACTTCTGAAAGCGGCACTATAAACAGAGCCGTTGGGCATCCGTATTTCCTGGCAGTGAGAGTCGCTCCTTCTGTGTGCGTCCTGTATGTAAATCTTATTAAGTTCTGTAGAGAGAGAAGCATGGAGCCTTTAACAGTCTCTGTGTCATTGAGATTGCAATGCAAGGTTTACTAATGAGAGTGAATAGAAGAGAATTGCGGAGAAGAAATGAGAGATAGAAAACTTCCATCTTACGCACCACAGTAAGAGCGGCAGCACCAATATGTATTACGTGCTAAGTGGAACGGTGATGACACAGGAACAAAGGCTTTTCAATCTTTCATTGATTTCTCTGGCAATGTTTTTACAAAGTTCAACTCCTTTTCCTTCTTTTTTTTTTTAAAAAGGCTGACTCAAGATAACTCTAAATGGCTTTTTGTCATGGTTTTACTATTTCTCTAGTAGAAAGGAGAGGAAAAAAGAAAACAGAAATAGAAAAGCGAGGGGAGGCGAAGATACGAAGGAGGATAGAAGATTAGAAGGAGGAAACAGGGGTAAGGAACAAAGGGATGGAGGGAATGAAGAGGGTAGGAGAAAAGAGGAGGGGGTGTGTAATGGAGCATTCATGGCGGGAGAAGAGGCAGGTGGGGTGGATGGGGGGGGAAGTGAAGTGGAGATCGGGTGAAGTGGGAAGGTAGGGTAGGGGTGGCATGGTGAGGGGGGGGGGAGGAAGGGGGGGGGGCGGGAGGTGATAAAGGTTAGGGAGGGGTCGAGGTGAAAAAGAGTAGAGGTGTGAGGGGGGGTGGATTGGCGAATTGTTGATATTAATATGGCCCAGGTTTGTAACAGCAGGAAGGGTTAAGAAGAGAATGTTGAAGCCTCCTATCTTACACTACAGTTATAATTAAAAATGTGAACAGCTTCCTAGTCTATGTTTACACTGTCGTTATTGAACGGCACGTTTAAAGCTTCTAGACGCTCTCAAGTGGAAGAACGGCTTTAAAAAACTTAAAGCAAAGACTTTGTAACAAATTTACTCCTAGCTTTAAAGACTGAAACGTCCAGGAGGAGGTGGTGAGCTTTAAGAGCCATAGGAGGTCACCTGACCCTGCAGAGTGCCTGGAAAGGAGGAATAAGCCCACTCCCAGGTTGTTTTTTTTAAGACTTAAAAAGAGTGGATAAAAGCTCTGCAAACTGCTGCAGTCACTTTCAGAGCTTCACCATTGAAGTCAATGGGTTTTTGAACTACTAAAACGACATCCCTCTAGACGCCACAGAGGCGTTCAAAAAACGAAGAGAGAGAAACGTACTGCTTGATTATAACGACAGTAAATTTTCTGTTTTTTAAACAACCTCATTGACCTTCCTTTTAACTTAGAGCAAGGTCGTTTTCTTTCCTGGTTCCTCTTAAAAGATGAGACACGACCTTGCAAAATCATTTATTCTATCCTTATTCTGTCAATAAGACATACTTTTTCCCCCAAATATGTTTGCATTATATTGGTTGGATGTAGGGTACCAATAGTCTTTTCGGCCATGCGAGGTCAAAATACCACGCCCTCTGCAGGCAAGCACTAGCACTGGCTGCCGGAGGCAGAGCGGGAAGCTTTCAGAGGAAAAGATCTTGGTGTGTGTTATAACAACATAATGACTAAACATGTCCTCTGTATAATTGGTGTGTGTATAGATAATACATGTCCTCTGTATGATCAGTGTGTGTATATATGTGCATGTCTCTGTATGATTGTGTGTGTATCTAATATCATGTCTCTGTATGATTGGTGTGGTGTATATGATACATGTCTCTGTATATTGGTGTGTAATATATATGATGTATGTTCTCTGTCAATGATTGGGTGGTGTATACTGTATAAATACATTCTCTGTAATGAATTGGTGTGGGTATATATGACACATGTCTCTGTGTGATTGGTGTGTGTATATATATATATGATACATGTCCTCTGTATGATTGGTGTGTTGTGTATAATGATACCCATAGTGAGTTTCTTCTTTCCTTCCTTCCTTCCTCTGCCATCTCCATCTTCCGACACTGGCGGAGCTTGAGTTTACCAGAAAAAAGCACACGTCCTTTTCTGCTGCCTGTAGATAGGGGTGCATCTTAAATTGTGATGCGTCGTATAGACTCCAAATATTTTACTTATTATATGCCTTGGCCCATGCGAAATGACTCAAATCCTAAGAAAGATAATTAGTTGAAGCGCCTTGCAAGTGAAGGGGAAACAGTTAAATTCTGCTTTTTTTAGTGCATCCGGGTTGCACTTTTTTTCTTCTATCTCTAATTTCCCAAGTCGTCCATGTTTTCTCTTACAAGTATCTTGGGTCCTGTACACCTACTATGGAATATGAGCATTCCCACCAGGCCCCATTCCCCATCCCATACCTGCTGAAACATTTCATGAATTTCATATGAAGTACCTGTGAAGGTTATGGTGAGAAGGGATGAAAGGATCAAAAAAGTCCTCCAACTCGAGCATGCATAGCACATCAAGCCATTTCTTGACAACAGAAGGTATCATACCCGGGGCCCAATCCAGCACAAATCCAAACCTTTAGGTGGAAGCCTGCGTTTGGGACAGTGGGCGAAGCATGCAAACGCAGGCTTCCACCTAAAGAATTTGGGATTTGTGCTGGATTGGGCCGTGTAAATCCTTCTTTTTTTAGAAGGCTTGATTGTGCTATCACTGCTCGAGTTGAGGGCTTTTTTGATTCCTTTCATCCCTTCTCACAATAACCTTCACAGTACTTCTCTTTGTCCTGTTCCAAGCCCACACCATAGAGCCATTGGTTTCCATGCCCTGCCACTGATGTGGCAAAAGAGCCTGAAACAGCTGTAGCAGTTGTAATAATGGCTCGTACCAAAAAGGATATATTTGCACTGTACACCAGCGGTTTCTGGATGGTGCATTGGCTATGGGGCGGAAAGGATAATTTTGCATGGCTCCGCCCACTGTCCAAAATGCAGGCTTCCACCTAAAGTTTTTGGATTTGGTGCTGGAATTTGGCCGTGTAATACCTTCTGTTTTAAGAAGGCTTGATTGTGCTATGATTTGATAGGAAAAGACAGGAAGACAAGGGGCACCCTAAACCCCAGAAGAATAGGAATTATGTTGGAGTACTACCCTATATGCATAAAATCCAAGACCTTATACCAGTTTGCCTGTTGATCAACTTAAAGTATCGTCTGAAAATTTATATGCCTGCCCACATGGTAAGATCGTAATTGGAAAGGAGTATATATAGAGTAACATACAGAGTTGTGTTGTGATCGATAGATTTTGATTGGGATGACTATCAACATTCTTCAAATTTGGTTTGAACGATCAAAAAAATCTAAAATCGATCAAATATTGGTTTTCTCTTGTGGGTACTATTTCTTCTATCAACAACCCAATTGAAATAAATGAATGGGTTAAAAGGCGATGGTTTCCACTGAAACTGAATGTTATGTGGGCCTTTACACTCGCTCTGATTTGTAACACAATTATAATTACTTTCATCCAAATTGAAATAAATCACCTTTTCTGCAGCGATATGCAGTTTCTTCTAGTCTGACCTGTTTGGTTGCAATTGGTAGAAAATTGGACAGTTCTCAGTAAAATTAAAGAATGAGGAATGGCTAACGCACGGACATTATGAACCTGCAGGAATAGAGCCTGACCTGGGTCCCTATCTGAGCCCTCTCATCATCGTGCCAGGCAGCAGTGACAGACAGTAGTTGCGGAGACATCCTCTGAGCTGGAGATGGTTCTGCAGCAATGTCCACCTCCTCTATTTCCCTTTTTCTCCTTCTTTTTCTGGTTGTTGGGATTAATAACAGCTGCTTTCTTGAGTTGCTTGAGGCCTTTCATATTCCTCAAATGTATCTGTTTATTCCTCTAAAACCTTGTGCTGTCCTACCGCTGTGTTTGCCTTTTAATGTGTTACATTGTTTTCAGAGCTAGCACTGAGACTCTTGCCAGAATATTTCTCTCCTATGTACTGTATAGTAGTGATGATCACGAATATTCGGATTCCGAATTAAATTCGCGAATATCTGCAATTCGGAATTCCTCGAAGATGGTGAATATATTGCCGAATATTCCGCATTCGATATTCGGTAATTTTTTTATCATTACAAACATGCTCTCATGCAATTGGACGAATGGGTAGGCTGCAACAAGAGCTTCGCAACAAACATCACAGTTTTTTAATGAATATTGGGCGATGCGAATATTGCGAAATCGTCACTTTAAACATTTGCCATAAACATTTTCGCCATGTTAAACATATATTGCTATTGTTAAACGAATGTTGCTCTGCCGCTCATCACTACTGTAATAGTACAGCAAGTACTCACCCTACAATTGTGCTTTAAACCTCCCTTCACCTAAGCTCATCTAAAATTCTAAATGGCGTGTCCTGATCCACCAAGCCCATGTGGCAATCGCCAACCCCCCCCCCCCCCCCCAAAAACCCCCCCCCCAAAACCCCCCCAATGTCGTCTGGTCCCTGTGTTGCCTGATGCCTCATTGAAAAAGCTGGGACATACGGCCCACATCAGAAATCCCGGGGGCCCCCATCACTCACAAAATTTTTTTTTGTGGCTCCCCCAGAAAAAAGTTTTTGAGTGGGGGGGGGGGAGGCAGTGATGGGTGGAAGCAACTTCTCCATGTCTAAGATGCTGCATCAGAATTGAACTTGAAGACGGTCGTATGTTTTGTTTTTGTGTAGCAGTTTTTTTCCAGCATCTGAACTGCTGACAGGTGGAGTATTGTGTCTATGTGTGGTTTGATTGTATGGTGGTGTGGGTTTTTATTTTGTGTTTAAAAAACCGCTTTAAAAAAGGGTCAGATCTCTCCACATATCTTGCTGCCCTAATGGGATGGCAGGGGTTGTGTGGAATTTTTTCAGAACGTGGAAACCCATTTTAAAGGAACTGAATAGTCACAGCCTTACCCAAGTGAATATGTAATAGGGAAAACACATATTCATCTGTGCAAATGGTCAAGTAATTAGGAATTCACACCACTAAATGTAATCTTTATTTTCCTCCTAAGTTAAACTGTCAGTTTCTCTGTCCAGGAATACAGAGAGTTTTGGAGTTGAAGTGATCCCCTTTTTGGCGAACTGAAGTCATTAGAGAAGCAAGCTCTCGGATGTTCCGCAGATCCCTTTTTTTGGTTAAAGAAGAGGCTGGAAGAAGGGATCTGAGACATCCTTACACTCTTCTCTAATGACTTCCAGTTTAACCAATAAGGGGATCACTTACACTCAAACTTCCAGTATTTATCGATGGGCTTACACGGTAACAACACTCTACTATGTCCAGGAAAAAAGGGTGAAATAATAAACCCCCACAGTTGTGTGGTGTATGGCTAGGTAGAGAAAAATGCTTTCTCCATCCTGCACCGACTAATGACCATCATCTCAGCCTAGGCACGGTCACTGACTGGACCACAGTATAGGCTTTTGTGGATGCAATTAAGCTTCAAATTTTTAAAAAACCAAAAAATTCTAATTATTCTGTATGATATCAACAATCACAATTTTATGGTATTTACTCATGCAGATGGGTAAGTTGGAAATAAAGTTCACAACATATTATTGATATATTACAGCCTAACATTTACTTATTTTGGCATAGAATACACAGGGCCTTAGCACAGTGAATTAAGACACCCCGTAATGGTCCGTAGCGATTGTGATAGCTGGAGGTAATGGATAACAAATCGCAGAGTGTCCGTTACTAGTGTCCGGTCAAATCTGTCACTAAAAATCTTTCAAGCATTCCAGCACATTGCATGTTTTTTGCAGAATATGACCTGTTCTGCAGTGTTCCAAATGCTCGACATTCAAATGTTATTGTCACTTTCGATAACACAGATCAGGTAAGTTCAGGATGGATGTTTTTCACATCACAAATAGTAATTACTAATGGAGGTCTTTGAACCATTACTATTCCATCTACTTTTACTCATCTGCGCCTCACTTGCTGTTCCCCCCCCCCCTCGTGATGATGGCTGAATAAAATGGTCCAACCTTCTGGAGATAAAAGCATATGGAGGCATTGCTCATGTGGAGTGAATCTTTGTGAGATGTTTTTATAATGACCTGATTACACTGACTATCACTGGTCTATGACAACACCACGCTTGACTTTACAGAACAACCCTTTGTTCAAACTGTTTAGTAAATGCAGACTGCAGAGGTAGGTGTGGGATTTGGTAACCTTACTATTAGTGATGGTCCAAACTTGTCTATAGGTTTACAACCGCAGCGAGATGGGGTATCTGACCTGACCTGTAGATTTGGATCCCTCAGAGACCCCTCACACCCGGCTTTTCTTTTCACGAGAGCCAGCTTCTCTACCCAGTTCCCTGGTGAAGAATTCCTTCCACTAGCCGGATCTTTTTTCTGCTCCTCACCTTCTTTCTGTCTGGCCGTGAACAGGGAGGATCGAACACACCGTACTGTTAGCCAGGGAAGAGAGGCAACATTTTATGTTTTGCGGACGTTCGGCCATCACTTACCTATTATTCTGTAAAACACTTGCAATATATTGACCCTATCACTGTGATGTCTGACTTATAATTGGGGGGTGCCTGCATGTTACTAGGGTACCAGTTACTGGTACCATGCCGTGTCCTAGCTGTGGGGGGCCCTGTTGACCGTGAGGCGTGGTGCTATTGTAAAGTTGTCAACCGGGGGGAAGAGTTCTACTGGAACAGAAGTTCTAACTGGGGGGTGTCCTTCAACATTCGAATATATTCATTGAATATTAGCTATTCGACATTTCCCAAATATTAGACAAATGTTGTGCCGGATATTCTCATGGCAAATATAGATACATTGCTCCATGTTTGTGCGCATTGAAAATGGGATGTCGCAATAATGCACAGTGCTCGTACTGGCTATAAAAAAAGAGAAGCTGTCCGCGCGATGTAAGGCAATGAATACCGTGCGAATTGAATGTTTCCTTTATTATTCGCACAATTCCTAAGCTCGATATACCATATCCGCTCACACTACTAGTCACCATACTCTGCATAGAGGGTGAAACCACCCCTGATTGGATTGCTACATTACTGGAGTTTCTGAGGTAATTTTATTCCTTACACTTTTTATTATTATTTTTTACTATTTATTTTACTTATCTTTAAAGAATGATATACTTAATACACTTAGAGTGTTTGTTATTCTTCCTAATATTTTATAAATAGAAAAGGCCCAGACTAGTGTCCATTCCACTGAAATCCATGTCTGATACAGCCGCATAGAAGTTGTCTCTATTTTTGGACAACTGTTTAAACCTCGGAATAATTAGTTTGAGACATCTGTGCCTCAAACATGATTCATCTGAAAAAGATCAAATATCCTGCCATCCAGACAGGGCGTGCTTTTGTGGAGAGCAGTGTATATTTAGGGACTGTAGGATAGAAATAAAATTTCTTTGACAGTAGAAATGGTCTGCGATCACTACTTCATATATTTATAGTGTTAATTATACACATTTTATATAATATAGTGCTTATATCTTTCGTATTGAGACTCTTTAACATCATACCAGAACTAACATTGCATTCACAATATGTTGCATGTACAACTGGCCGATTTGCGCACTGAAGGTATATTGAACTGAGATTCCTCGATTAACTAATTTTATTGTGATATTAGTGATATAAGATTGCCTATGCTGCTCATTCGCTCATATTTAGCTGTTTGGGGGGTTGAATTTTAGCTTTAACCTCCTATGCGTTCTCCCCGAGTTAACTCGGCTGAGTTTCCTGATCATGAATTCAACCCAAGTTAACTGTGGGGAAACTTTCCTGTCCGCCGGATGCCCTGGCAATTCTGTGTATCCGATGTATGCCGATCCCTTCCTGGTTGGCCCCCGATCGCATCCCCAGTGCCGTGAAAGTGGCGGGGGTAGGCGGCATTTAAAAAATAATGTATTTATTTTACATTTGAAAAAAGCTCACCACATGCGTACACCAAGAAGGCTAAGCCAGCTGGTCCCCCATCAAAATGGCACCCTTCTATTTGGGGTTTAATTTTTTCAACTTTGTTATAGGCCTTTTAAAGTGCACCTATACTCACTTAATCTACTTATGTCCCCCTCTCTCGTAAACACCCGCCCCCCATTATTCAGATGATCTGTTCAAACAAAATCCTTAACCCTGCAACTGGAATTCCCTCCTCCCCCCTCAGATTGTGGAACTCCTCTCAGGGATACTTGTCCAGGCAATAAATTTTGTAAAGTCTCCTTAACCTATGAGCTATATTTTAATCATTGAAAACAATTATTCTAAGCACCAACCTCTAGTGGTCATAACAGGGTTAACTGCAGTCATTGACTACTGAAACCTGTCCATCTATAGAAGAGTAAACATGGTTACTGGCACAGAATGAGAGACAGCTTGGAAGTATTAACCCCCTAGCAGCAGTCCAGCCCCTACCGTCGCAGCAGAGTAAAAGATTATCTGCTTGAATTTCCCACCCTCTCCTCCCCTGTCCACGTCAATGCTGGCAACATGCTGGAGACCGACGCCTGTTTTATAATAATGGAGGTCATGGCACAGCTGTTGCTGATCGACGCAGCTTTCAGGGCTTATAGGGTTTTTCCAATCCCCTTTCCAGTAGTGGTTGGAGACAAACCCCAAACTCCAGACAAACTGGGTTTGTGTCAACCGCAGGGAGGAATGATAGTGTAAATTTTTATTTGGGGTGATTGGGGGCCTCTCTCCGTCTTTTATCACTCTAAGGTAGTAAAACTGTAATATTTTTTGTTTTTTTTTTATATTTTTAAGGTCTGGTTGTTACTCATTTCCTCATTGAAATTGTGTATTTGTCATGGACTGATGGCGATTACACAGAATCTACCATTTCATTTTTGTTGTTGTTTCTATCTTTTCAAAAAAGTTGCAATCCATGAACTATTCTCTCATATGTGGGTCCTACTGTATGTACTGTATATGCAGCAAGCCAATCATCTACCAAGTTCTAAGTGGCAAGCCGACCTCTGTAAGTTACTTTACTAAACTCCTCTCCACAGTTTTCCATGTACTACTGTGTACTACTTTCATCAAGGCTACCTTTTCATCATGCTGTGTAAGTCAGTAAGGTCGGGTCCTCTATAGATCGCTGTCCAACTGCGGGTTTTACTGCTCGTAAAATATTAATAAAAGACAGCAGCCCAAAAGCATAGAGAAAATGATTTGACGGTGTGCCAGACGTACATTGGGCGCATTTCATATGGCTGGGCTTAGGCTGAGCCCAATTACTTGCTGGAATTGCTAACTTTCCAACTGCTTGTTTTGGGATAAACTCTCAGAACAGTTGCCGAAGATTCATAGCAGTACAACAATGGGGATAAAGAGTGGGAAATGTAAATACAGGTTATTCCCTGAGTAAAGTGATTCATGTCCTGATTACTCTGTGAAGGAGGAAGAGGTCCCAAAAAACAACATGCAAAACTAAAACAGAAAGAACGATTTGCTTTTAAAATGACTTAAAAAAAGTGATGTACCTGCTGTTAGGTCCCCCCATTCTGGTGACTATATGACTAGCGGTTCCTGCAGGTACGTTGCCACAGCTCTTATTTCTGACAACTCAAAACATGTTATCACAATCCTGCTTCAACTTTTTTATACAAATTTGATAGTTAGGTCCAATACCTTAGACACCACCCCATCTTGTCCAACTTCTCTCACTTTCTGTGTGTGCAGACCCCCCTGGTTGCTCAAGCTATATAGTCAACAAAACAAGTCACATCCCCATTAACTTAACCAACTTTTTTAACCCCCTGTACCGGAAGCCTGCCATGTGTGTTTGCCCTGAAGCTCACTCCTATAGGGAGATTTCAACCTTGCAGAAAACTCTTGGGATAGGTAATCTGGTCTACGCTGCAACCAGCAATTAAGCTTAATCTTCACATTTTAAATAAAGCCAAAGTTCCAACTTCTTCTGGCTTTCGGTTGCCACCCCCGACCCCCAGAAGATATAAAGTTTTGCAATTTAATTACCTCCTCCGAACCTTCAGATTTTCTGGAAGTTGTGGACTTAAGAAATACAGAGCATCATTTGATACCTAGCGCAACTACAGAGAGCAGAATATGAACAACCTATCTCCCCTTATGCTATGTTCCTACATCCGTGGGGCCAACGCAATTTTAATCACGTGCGATGATCGCGGCTCCATTTAGTTAAAGGGCTTGTAACGGTCGCGTTGCAGGAGGTCGCGGGTGACCGATCGCCCCTAATCATCGGCCATAGTCCCTGATAGGCACGGTATAAAAATTGCATTTCATTTTAAAACCGCGCCCATTCCTCTCTATGGGTGCATCAGAACGGGGAGGGGCCAAGATGGTCCCTGCCCCCCCCCCACATCCGTGCTCAATCTCCAGCCGCAATTCTATTGCGGAGCCAGCGGAAGATTGCTGGTGTAAGAGAATCTAGGTCTGCAGCTGTCCACGCCTGTGGATTAGAATGGCCTAAGTGGGAACATGCCCTGAATGCCCCCAAGGCTGAGGAGCGCATACGTGCTGTAAGACTGAGGACACCTAGTGTGATAAGATTTATAGTGTTGAACTTTCCAATTTAATAGACAAAACCTTTGTCCTAAAAAGAAAGAAAACCTGTAGAAAAGAAACTTGTCATTGGTCCCACTCTACCTGACACTAAATCCCCCTTTCCTAAATGGATCTTACATGAACTGTTTTTTCTGGAACAGATGGAAAGGGTACAAGAATGTATCACAGATTTTCCCAAATTGTCATTCTGTTAGAGAGGCACAGTTGAATGGTTAGTAGCCCTATCCCATAAAACCAGACAGGCTCACAAGTGGTGTCAGTATGATCGAGGTGTCCGGCTGCTCACTAGTGATGGCCCGAACTGTTTTCGTCGGAGAACTCTTTTCGCGGCGAACATCGCAGTTCGCGTTCGCCCATGTTCGCGAAACAATTGCGAGTTCAGTTCGGCCCCCTATCTTTAACATTGCAAGAAACTTGGACCCCTGTGAGTCACAGTCAGCAGACATAATCCGCCATGAGCCCACCCCCCACCTCACAGACCCTCAAACCCCCTATAACATATCAATTACAGGACGCCATTACACATCTGCCTGAAGAGGAGAGAGTTTGAAAGAGAGCTGCTGTTGCTGCATAGGGCACCCTTACTAGGCATGTTCTGTGGTGATCTACATTCCTTCACTGAATATCCCTCTATCCATCCCTGGGGAATATCCATCTCCCCCAGTGTCCTCCACACTGATCATCACACCAGGGCCTCCACACTGTCCATCTCCCCCCGTGCCTGCCATACGACCCTCCCACCAGTGTCCTTCACACTGACCATCCACCACCAGTGTCCTCCACACTGACCATCACCACTGTGTTCCTCCACACCTGTCCATCTCCACCGTGTCCTCCACCCTGACATCACCACCAGTGTCCGCCATACTGACGCATCTCCCCAGTGTTTCCTCCACACTGTCCATCTCCACCGTGTCCTCCAGAAAATTTAAAATCACCTTTTAAGCTGTAGGCAACGGGAAAGCAGCTCTTTCACAGTTTTGTTTTCAGGTGGAATTCCCCACAGGCATTTACCAACGCATGTTGTTTAGTGCTCCTCCAGCTCCCCCTTATGTTCACATCCCATTGACTTCATTGTAGAAATTGTTCGTGCGGATTTATTGCATGAAAAAAAAATTCTGGGAGTTTGCCATGGATCCCCCTCTGTCATGTCATTGTCCAGTTGTTAGTCCCTTGAAATACTTTTCCACACTAGCGTGGCCAGAAGTGTCCCTTTTGGTTTTTAAATGTTCGCCTGCCTATTGAACCCGGCGAACCCCATAGATTCAATCGGGCAGGCGAATCATTAAAAACAAGGGACCCTTTCTGGCCACGATAGTGTTGGAAACGTTATTTCCAGGGACTAACACCTGGACAATGACATGACAGAGGTTGGGATCCAGGGCAAACCCCAAGAATTTTTTTTTTTCATGCAATAAATCCGCACACAATTTCTACATGATCAGTCAATTTTGGATTTGACATAAGAGGGGAGGCTGGAGAGCACTAAACAACATGTTTGTTAAATGCCTGTGGGATTCCACCTGACCCCCCTGTGAAGATCTGCTTCCACGTTTGCCTACAAGCTTAAAAGGTGAATTTTAATTTTATGGAGGCACTGGTGGAGATGGACAGTGTGGAGACACTGGGGGAGATGGTCAGGTATAGGCGGAACACTGTGGTGATGGTCAGTGTGGAGGACACGTTGGAGATGGACAGTGTGGAGGAACAGGTGGTGATGGTCAGTGTGTAGGACACTGGTGGTGAGGGTCAGTGTGGAAGGACACTGGTGTGATGGTCAGTATGGCAGGCACTGGGGAGATGGACATTGTGGAGGACCCTGGTGATGATGATCAGTGTGGAGGACAACTGGGGAGATGGATATTCCCCCTGGATGGATAGATGGTATATTCGTGAAGACTGTAATAACACAGAACACTCCCTACTATGGTTCCCTATAGCAGCAACAGCAAGCTCTCTTTCCAACTCTCTCCTTCTCAGCATAAATGTTGTATGGCGTCCTGTACTTGATATGTTATAGGGGGTTTGAGGGTCTGTGAGGTGGGGGTGCTCATTGGCTGGATTATGTCTGCTTGACTGTGACTCACAGGGTCAAAGTTTATCTGCAAATGTTTACAGATAGGGGGCGAACTGAACTCGCAATATGTTTCGCGAACATGGGCACGCGAACCTGCGATGTTCGCCGGAATAGTTTCTCCGGCGACAGTTTCGTGCCATCACTGTGAGCAGCCGCCCACCTCGTCATACGACAACCACTTGTGAGCATGTGGTTATAGGGTAGGGCTACTAACCATTCAACTGTGCCTAACAGAATTCCAATTTGGAAAAAATATGATCATCTTGTACCCTTTCCCATTCTGTCCAAGAAAAAAAATGTTCATGTAAGGATCCTTTAGAAAGGGGGATTTAGTTTAGGTAGGTAGGATGGGAGCAGACAGTTTCTTTTCTACAGGTTTTTCTTTTAGACAAAGTTTTTGGTCCCTATTAATTGACAGGTCAACACTAACATCTTATCACCACTAGGTGTCCTCATCTTCCAGCACGTATGGGCTCTCAGCCTGGGGGCATTCCAGGGCCCATTTTCCCCTTAGGCATTCTAATCACAGCCGGTAGCTGCAGGAGAGCTCTAGCACCCAGCAATCCTTCCGCTGGCTTCCGCATTAGAATTGCGCTGTGAGATTGTAGCCGATGTGGGTGGGGGGGCAGGACATCTTGCCCCTCCCCGTCTGATTGCCACCCATAGAGAGTGAATGGGCGCGGTTAAAATGACATCAATTTTTATACCGTGCCTATTCAGGATAATTGCCGTGATTAGGGGCGATCGTCCACCCGCGACCTCCTGCACTCGACCGACAAGCCCATTTAACTAAATGGAGCCGCCGATCATCGCACTTGATTAAATTGCGTTGGCCCCACGGATGAGGAACATAGCCTCAAGGGAGTATAGGTTGTCAAATTCCTGCTCTCTGTATTGCGGCTATGTATCAAATGATGCTCTGTATTCCTTGAAGTCCACAACTTGCCAGAAATCCTGAAGGTTTCTGAAGAAGTAATTAATATTGCAAACCTTTATATCTTCTTGGGGTTTGGCAACCGAAGACCAGACGAAGTTGGAACTCTTGCTTTATTTAAAATGTTAAACGATTCAGATTAATGGCTGGTGCAGCTATGACTAGATTACTAGCCCAAGAGTTTTTCCTGTCCGTTGAAATCTCCCTCTAGGAGTGAGGCCTTCAGGGCCAAAACATGGCAGGCTTCCGGTCCAGGGGTTTCAAAAAGTTTGGTTTTAAGTTTAATGGGGATGTGGACTTTGTTTTGTTGACTATATAGGCCTTGGAGCAACCAGGGAGGGGGGTCTGCACCCACAGAATGAGAGAAAGTTGACAAGATGGGGTGGTGTCTTAGGTATTTAGGACCTACCCTATCCAAATTGTATAAAAGTTGAAGTCAGGATTGTGATAACATTGTTTGATTTGCAGAATCAAAACTGTGGCACGTACCTTCAGGAACGCGCTAGTCATAGATAGGTCACGCAGAATGGGGGGACCAAGGGAATCAGGAAAAAAGAGACTAGGGGGGATGGGGTAGGGGGTGATAATTCGGTTTAGTGAAAAATACAGAAGTGTAACAAATAAGGAGAGAAGCGGGATAGAGGAGAGAGAGTGAAAGGTTGCAGCTAATAGCCTAGTTGGGGAGAAGATTTATTGAGGACGGAAGAAAGTCGGTAACGGAATAATAGCTTGGGGAGAGGAGGAAGCGATACTGCTGAGAGTTTTGGGTTAAGTGATGGTGGAGAGGGGGTATAATTGCGCCGACAGGTATGTTAGAATGACGGGAGAAAAAGGATTCGGGAAATAGAGTTTGAGAAAGATGGATTAGACGCGGAGTGAGGTAAGAGATGACATAATGGTAGTGGGAGCAGAAAAATTTGGACTGTATGGAGAAGGCGAAGTTTTATCTGAGGAGTCGTGAAATGTGTAAGATGAAGGGGGAGGGAGAGGGAAGGTTGGGACTGGCTAAGGGAAGCATGGAGGTGGGTGGGGGTTTAGAGCTACATGGGAGGTATGTATGGGATGGGGTGGTGGGATGAGGGGAGGACGGCGCAGAGGGTAGGAAGAACGGGATGTAACGAGGAATAGATAAGGGGATCTGAGGGGAGTTGATTGTGGGTGAGTGGTGAGGCGGAAAGAGGTGACAAGGGAATTGACGCGTAGAAGATATAGGTTATAATGGCTAAGGGGAGGTGCATGGGGAGTTAAGGGGGGCAGGTGTCGGGGATGTTAAGTGTTGGGGTGAGGAAGTTGGGCGGAGTGTGGTGTACGTAGGATGCATGGGCTATGGGGGAGAGGTGTGAGCGAGGTGATGGGGATGTGGTGTTGGATGGGCGGTGGAGAGCGGGCAAGGAGGGGAGGTAGAAAGTAGGATGAACGGGTGATGGGAGCTTTTTGGGTGAGAGAGGGATGGTGGTGGCAAGTGAGTGGGGGATGGGAAAGAGAGACGGTGGGCGGGGTGTATGAGTGACGTGGGAATGTGAGAGGAGGGGTAGTGGTGGAAGGGTCTGGAACGGGAGAGGGGGATGGAGTCTAGGCCGGGCATATGGAAGAAGTTGTCGGTGAGGGGGGCCTGGGTATAGAGAAAGCGGGAGGAAAGGGGGGAGGTAAGCCAGGAATGAGGTAATCGGGGCGACAGGAGTGTTGGGATTGCGGCTGGAGTGGGGGAGTGACTAGGAAGATGTGGGTAGGCGGGAGAATATGGAACGTGAAGGAGTAAGGTGGTAGGGAGGAGAGAGAAGTACTGGAAGATCTATTTAGGGAGGGAGAAAAAGTAGGGAGATTGTAGGTAGGGTAAGGGGTGAGAAAAGAAGGTAGCTTAGGAAGGGTGGCGGCTTGAGAAGGGGTTTTCGGGAGAGGGTAGGGGGTAGTGGTGGAGGGGAGGGAAACTCGTGGATTAGAGAAATTACGGCTTAAATGAGGGAGGGGGGGATGGGATGGTCAAGATATGGGGTTGGGATAGCAAAGGGATGACGGTATAGATGGGTGACCGTAGTTTAGGGTGGGGGTTTGTGGGGGGAGAGATGTAGGTTGATGGTTGTAGGAGAAGAGAAAGCGTTGTATGAGTAAGTGAGATATTGGCGGGGCCGCGTAAAGAGTAGAGGGAGGGAATGGAGTGAGGGACGCATGGGAGAAGTACTGGGGTGTGGGGGGAAAATAAGGTACAGGAATAAAAGAGAATCAGGGCCTAAGGAGCGTATGAAGGTGCTGGGGGTACATGGAGAGGGGGTTGCGGTCAGTGTTTTAAAGTGGGGTTAGCATACGGATGTGTATGGGCCAGTAGAAGGGGGAAGGGTGGGGAAGTGGGACCTAGAGGGAGCGGTCAGTTCGGAAAGGAGGATTGGGCTAAGAATCCCCTCCTTTGCCCTCTTTTTGTTCAAGTCTTTTAAAAGCCCATTCTTTCTTTTCTGTTTTTAGTTTTGCAGTTTTGTTTTTTTGGGCCTCTCCTCCTTCACATAGTAATCAGACATGACTCACTTTTCCTCAGGGAATCACCTGTATTTTAACATTCCCACTCTTTATCCCCATGTTGTAACTGCTATGATCTTCGGCACCTGTTTCTGAGAGTTTATCCCAAACAAGCAGTTGGGAAAGTAGCAATTTCCAGCAGTAATTTGTGCTCAGCCTAAGCCCAGCCATATATGCTGCCAATAGTTACGTCTGGGCACACGTCAAATCATTTTCTCATGCTTTGGCTGTTCTTCTTAATTATATTTTAAGAGCATTAAACCCGCATTTTGGGACAGCGATCTATAGAGGACCCGACACTATACTGACTTACCCAGCATGATAAGTAGTACATCGTAGTACATGGAACTGTGGAGAGGAGTTTTAGTAAAGTACTTACAGAGGTCGGCTGCCATCTTAGAACTTGTAGATGATTGCTTGCTGCATATACGACATCCAGTCGACCCACATCTAGAGAAATAGTTCACTGGATGCAACTTTTTTTGAAATATGAACACAACAAAAAAAATTGAAATTTGTAGATTCTGTATATATAGCCCATTCAGTCCGATACAAAATACACAATTTCATGAGGACATTAGTAACAACCAGAACCTTAAATATTAAAACAACAAAAAATATTTACCGTTTTTAACTTACCTTAGAGCTGAATACAAAGACGGAGAGATGCCCCCAAATCACCCAAAATAAAATTTCCACTATACTGCCTCCCTAGCGTTTGACACAAACCCAGTTTGTCTGGAGTTTGGGGTTGTCTCAACCACTACTGGAAACGGGGATTGGAAAACCTCTATGCCTGGAAGCTTCGTCGATTCAGCCACGCTGTGGCCATAGACCTCCATTATAAAGGACAGGCGTCGGTCTCCCAGCCCATGTTGCCAGCAGTGACGTGACAGGGGCAGGAGGAGGGTGGAATTTCAAGCAGAGTACTCTGTACTCTGCTGCGACTGTAGGGCTGACTGCTAGGGGGTTTAATACTTCAGCTGTGTCTCTCATCTGTGCCAGTAACCATGTTAATCTTTCTATAGATCCAGGTTCAGTAGTCAATGAACTGCAGTACCTGTATGCCACTAGATGGTGCTTAGTAAATTGTTTTTCAATGGTAAAATATAGCTCCAATAGGTAAGGAGACTTTACAAAATTTTATTGCTGACAGTATCCTGAAGGCTGTTACACTTTTCTGAGGGGGAGGAGGAATTCAGTGCAGGTACGGATTTTGTTTGACAGATCATCTGCATATGGGGTGTTTACGAGAGAAGGGGACATAAGGTAGATTAAGTTAGTATAGGTGCACTTAAAATGGCTATAACACTAGTTGAAAAATTTAACCCCAAATAGAGGTGCCATTTTGATGGTGGGACCAGCTGGCTTTGCCTTCTTGGCTGTACGCTGTGGTGCGCTTTTTTTAAAAGTTGTTTGTGGGTTAAAATAAATACATATTAAATGCCGCCTACCCCCCGCCACTTTTTCCAGGCAACTGGGGATGCTATCGGGGCAGACAGGAAGGATCGGCATACATTCGTATACACAGAATTGCCCAGGGGAATTCCTGGGGACAGGAAATTTTCCCCACGTTAAACCTTGGGTTGAATTTCATGATCAATGAAACTCATGCCCGAGTTAACTCGGGGAGAACGCCTAGGAGTTAAACTAAAAGTTCAACAAACAGCTAAATATGAGGATGAGCATCATAGGCAATTTCATATTCACCTAATATTCACAATAAATTAGTTATCGAGATCTCGTCATATTACCTTCATTGCGCAAATCGGCAGTGTACCTCACATATTGTGAATGCAATGTTTAGTTCTTGGTACTGATGTAAAGAGTCTCAATTACGAGATATAGGCACTATATTATATAAAATTGTATTTAATTAACACTAATAAATATAGGAAGTAGTGATCTCATACCTATTCTCTGTCAGAATTTTTATTTCTATCCCTACATTCCCTAAATATACACGGCTCTCCCCCAGGCACAGCCCTGTCTGGCTAGGCAGGATATTTGGAATCTTTTTCAGAATGAATCATTTTTGAGGCACAGATGTCTCCAACTAAATTATTTCCGAGGTTTAATAACATATTGTCCAAAATAAGAGACAACCTTCTATGCTGGCTGTATTCAGACAGTGGATTTTTCAGTGGAATGGACACTATCTGGCCTTTTTCTATTTCTAAAACTATTAGAAACTAACCAACACTCTAAGTTGTATTAATTATATCCTTACTTAATATAAAGTAATAAACTATTAAAATAATAATGAAAAAAAAACAAATTGTTAAGAATAAATTACGCTCAGATCCTCCAGTAATGAGCAATCAAAATCAGGGTGTTCACCCTTATGCAGCGTTAGTGGACTAGTAGTGTTGGCTGCATATGGTATATTCGAGCTTATGGAATTTTGCGAATATATAATGGAACATTCAATTCGACTGTATTCTATTGCCTTACATCGCGCGCACAGCTTCTCTTTTTCATACCAGTACGACACTGTGCATATTGCGGCACATCCATTTTCAATGCGCACAAACATGCCGCAATGTATCTAATATTGCCCATTGCGAATATCCGGCACAACATTTTCTAAATATTGGGAAATGTCCGATAGCTAATCATTCACTGAATATATTCGAATTTTGACGTGACCCCCCCAGTAGAACTCTTGTTCCAGTAGACTCTCCCCCCGTTGACAACTTTACATAGCACCACGCCTCCCGGTCAACAGGGGCCCCCCACAGGCCTAGACACGGCCCTGGTACCAGTTAACTGGTACCCTATTAACAGGCCGGCACCCCCATATAAGCATACATCCCAGTGATAGGTTAAATTATGCAGTGTTTTTTTACAGAATCATAGGTAGTGAATGGCCGAACTGTCCGCAAAACAAACCGTCCGCCTCTCTCCCCTGGCTAACAGTAACGGGTGTTCGATCCTCCCTGTTCACCGGCAGAAAAAGAAGGTAGGAGCAAAGATCCTGCTAGTTGAAGAATTCTTTCAACCAGAGACTGGATAGAGAAGCTGTTCTCTCGTGAAAGAAAGCCGGTGTGAGGGGTCTCTGAGGGATCACAAATCTACAGGTTCAGGTCAATACCCCAATCTCCCGCTGGCGGTTTAACTATACATTTGGCCAAATCACTAATCTTAGTATTAACAATCCCACACCTACCTGATGGCAGTCTGCAATTTCCGAAACCGTTTTTGAACCAAGGTTTTCTGTAAGTCAAGCGTGGTGTTGTCATAGACAGTGATATGTCAGTGTAATCAGGCATTATAACATCTCACAAAGATCACTCCACATGACAATGCCTCCATCTGCTTTTATCTCCAGAAGGTTGGCAACCATTTTATTCAGCCATCATCACGAGGGAACAGCAAGTTGAAGTCGCACAAGATGGAGTAAACGTCGATGACTATATTAATGGTTTCCAAAGCCCTCCATTAGTAACTTACTATTTGCTGAGGTGAAAAACACCTCCGTGACTTACCTGATCTGTGTTTATCGGCGTGACAAGAACATGTAATGTCTAGCATTTGGACACCTGCTGAACAGGTATATTCTGGCAAAAACTGGGAATGTGCTGGAATGCGAAAGATGTTTTTTAGTGACAGATGTGACCGACACTAGTAACTGCATCTGCGCTTGTTAGCATTTACCTCCCGCTATCACAATCTGCTACGCCAGTACGTGGGGGTCTTAATCATGTGGCTTTAATGCCCTGTGGTATTCTAGATGCCAAAATAACGTAATGTTAGCTGGTAAATATTCAATATATGTTTTGTGAAACTTTTCTTTCCCAACTTTACCATCTGCATGAGGAAATTTACCATACAAATTGTGGATGGTGATATCATCCAGAATAATATAATTTTTGTTTTTTTAATGAAGCCTTAATTGCATGCCACAAAAGCCTATACTGGGTTTTCCAGTCCAGTGGACGTGCCTAGGCATGAGATGATGTCATTAGTCTGTGGCAGATGGGAAAGCATTTCTTGTACCTAGCCATCCACACATCAACTGGGGGGGTTTAGTTAGTCACCTTTTTTTTCCTGACAATAGTCGAGTGTGTACCGTGTAAGCCATCGATAAAATACTGGAAGTTTGGAGTGTAAGTGTCCTTTACGATGGTTTTTTAACTGAAGTCATTAGAGAAGCGTTTTCAGGATGTCTCAGATCCCTTCTGTCACCCTCTTCTTTAACCTAAAAAAGGGATCTGCGACATACCAGAGAGCTTGCTTCTCTAATGACTTCAGTTCGCCAATAAAGGGGATCACTTCAAGCTCCAAACTCTCTGTATTCCTGGACATAGAACTGACAGTTTACCCTTATGAGGGATAATAAGATTACATTTAGTGTGTGAAGTGCCTATTACTTTGACCCTTTGCACAGATGAATAGGGGTTTTCCCTATACCTATGCCATTGGGTACGCTGGTGACTATTCAGTTTCCTTTAAAATGGGGTTTCCCACGTTCTGATAAAATTTCCAACACAACCCCCTGCATCCCATTAGGCATCAAGATATGTGGATGAGATCCTGACCCTTAAGCGGTTTTAACAAAAATAAAAAACACACATACATTAATCGACACAATACGCACCTGTCCAGCAGTTCAGATGCTGAAACTGCTACCAAAAAACAAACATACTTACCGTCTCAAGTTCAATCTGATGCCATCATCTTATATCCTGGAGAAGTTTGCTTCCACCATCACTGCCTCCCCGGGGCCCCCCACTCAAAAACTTTTTTCCTGGGGAGCCACAAAAAACTTTTGAGTCTGGGGCCCCCGGTATTTCTGATGTGGGCCCTTTATGTTCCAGCTTTTTCAATGATGCATCAATGCAAACGGGACCAGACAGACATTGCTGGCGAATGCCATGGCTTGTGTGGATCAGACACCCATTTAGATTTTAGATGAGCTATAGTTAAGGGAGGTTAAGCATATATTGTCGGGTGATGTACTTGCTGTACTATACAGTAGTGATGAGCGGCTAGGCACATTCGTTTAACAATAGCATATATTTTAACATGGCGAAAATTTTATGCAAATTTTTTAAAGTGACGATTTTCGCAATTTGCGCATCGCCCAATATTCATTTAAAAAAACTGTTGATGGGTGTTGCTAAGCTCTTGTTTGCAGCCTACACCATTCTTCCACTTGCATTGAGAGGCATGTGTTATGGATAAAAAATACCGCGAATCTCCGGAATGCGAATATTCGCATAATTCAACATCTGTCGCCAATTTCCGACTTGCCGATATTCGCGATTAATATTCGGATCCGAAATATGTTCGTGATCATCACTACTATCGCAGTACATATGGAGGAAAATATTCTGGAGTCCTCAGTGATCGCTATGACATGTAACACTAAAATGCAACACAGGTGACAGCACAATTTTAGAGAATCAACAGATACATTTTAGGAATAGAAATGCCTCAAGCACCTCAAGAAAGCATCTGTTTAATCCCAATAAAACAACAGAACAGAAGGAGAAAAAGACATAGAGGAGGTGAGACCTGTGCAGAACCATCTCCAGCTCAGAGGATGTCTCCGCACTACTGTCTGTCACTGCTGCCCTGGCACGATGATGAGAGGGCTCAGATGGTGACCCAGTCAAGCTCTAATTCCTGCATTTCATCTGTCCGTGCGTTAGCCATTCCAATTCTGTAATTTTACGAGAACTGTCAATTTTCTACCAATTGCAAACAAGGTCAACTAGCAGAAACTGCATATCGCTGTCAGAAAAGGTGATTTATTTCAATTTTGGGCTGAAGTAATTATCATGTTGTTCCAATCATAGCTAGTGTCGGCCCACATACCATTCAGATTTTTCAGGACAATCGCCTTTTAAACCATTCATTTATTTCAATTGGTGTTGATAGAAAACAGTACCCACAGGAAAACCATATTTGAATCGATTTTAAGATTTTTTTGATCGTCCACAAATTGACGAATGTTATCGTAATCCCAATCAAAATCTATTCGATCACACAACAACTGTACTCTATATATACTCCTTTCCAATTAAGATCTTACCATGTGGGCAGGCATAAATTTTCAGACTATACTTTTAATTGATCATACAGGAAAACCTGGTCTCAGGTCTTGGTTTTCATGCATATAGGGTATACTCCACCCATAATTCCTATTCTTCTGGTGGTTAGGGTGCCCCTTTTTCCTGTCTTTTCCTAATCAAATCATAGCCAATCACGCCTCTTAAAACAGAAGGTATTTACACGCCCAATCCAGCACAAATCCCAAAACTTTAGGTGGAATCCGCATTTTGGGACAGTGGGCGTAGCCAGCAAATTATTCCTTTCTCCCGCCCCATCAGCCAAATGCACATCCAGAAACCGCTGTTGTACAGTGTCAATATATCCTTTTTTGGTACAGAGTCCATTTATTCCAACTGCATACACTGTTTCAGGCTCTTTGGGCCATCATCAGTGCAGTGCATGGACACAATGGCTCTATGGGTATGGGGCTTGAAACCGGACAAGAGAAGTACCTGTAAGGTTATTGTTAAGAAGGGATGAAAAGGAATCAAAAGCCCTCAACTCGAGCAGTGCATACACATCAAAAGCCTTCTTAAACAGAAGGTATTTACACGGCCCATCAGCACAATCCCAATCTTTAGTGAACCTGCGTTGCATGGCTTTCCGCCCACTGTCCAAAACGCAGGCTTCCACCCTCAAGTTTTGGGATTTGTGGCTGGATTGGGCCGTTTATAATACCTCTGTTTTAAGAGGCTTGATTGTGCTATGCACTGCTCGAGTTTTGAGGAACTTTGTGATTCCTTTTCATCCCTTCTCACCATACCTTCCCAGTTACGTCCCTATGACGCAATGAAATGTTTTCAGCAGGTATGGGATGGGATGGGGCCTGGTGGAATGCTCATTATGTCCATAGTAGGTGTACAGACCCAAGAACTGTAAGAAAACATGGAAGACTTGGAATTAGAGATAGAAGGAAAAGTGCACCAGGATGCACTAAAAGCAGAATTTTACTGTTCTCCCTTCTTGCAAGGCCGCTTCAACATAATTATCTTCTTATGGATTTTGAGTCTTCTCATTGGCCAAGCCAGGTATAATAAGTAAAATATTTTGGAGTCTATAAGACCGTCACACATTTTAAGATGCCACCCCTATATACAGCAGTAGAAAAAGGGTGTGCTTTTTTCTTGTAACTCGAAAAAAAAAAAAGCTCCGCCAGTTTCTGGAATATGGGTAGGCAGAGGAAAGAACTACTATGGGTATCATATACACCCACACCAATCATACCGAGACATGTATCATATCTATATTACAACACCAATCACCCAGAGACATGTGTCATATTAACACACCAGTCATACAGCGACATGTATTTTTAATACAGTATACACACACCAATCATACAGAGACATACATCAATATATAGACACACAATCATACAGAGACAATGTATCAATACCACACCAATCATACAAGACATTTATCATGATACACACACCAATCATACAGAGACTGAGCCATATATCACACACTGATCATACAGAGACATGTATTATATATACACACACCACTTATACAAGAGCCATGTATCATATATCCACACCAAGATCTTTCCTCTGACAGCTTCCCCGCCCCTGCCTCCGCTAGCCCCGTGCTTGTCTTGCCGTGGCAAAAAGGGGCGTTATTTGACCTCGCATGGCCCGAAAGACTTTGGTCCTACATTCCAACCAATCTATGCAAACATATTTGGGGAAAAAAGTACGGTCTTATTGACAGAAATATAGGATGAAAATGATTTTGCAAGGTCGTTTTCTCATCTTTTAAGAGACCAGAAAACGACCTTGCTCTAAGTTTAAAATGGAAGTCAATGAGGTGGTTTAAAAACAGAAAATTTACTGTCGTTATAACAAGCGTACGTTTTTCTCTTCGTTTTTTTGGAAGCCTTCTGTGGCGTCAGAGGGTCGTTTAGTCGTTCCACAACCCCTGACTTCAAGGTGAAGCTCTGAAAGTGACTGCAGCAAGTTTGCAAGCTTTTTATCACTCTTTTTTAAGTCCTTAAAAAAACCAACCTGGGAGTGCTATTCCTCCTTTCCATGACTCTGCAGGGATCAGGTGACCTCCTATGGCTTCTTAAAGCTCACCACCATCCCTCCTGGCCGTTTTTCAGTCTTTAAGCTAGAGTAATTTTTTGTACAAGTCTTTGCTTTTAAAGCTTTTTTAAACCTTTCGTCCACTTGAGAGCGTCTAGGAAGTCTTTAAACGTGCCGTTTCATATAACGACAGTGAAACATAGCCTATAAGCTGTTCACATTTAATTATAATGTAAGTGTAAGATAGGGGCCTCAACCTTCACATCTTCTACTCCTTCCTGCCTGTTTACAACCTGGCCATATTAATATCACTACTTAGAAAATAGTAAAACCATTGACCAAAATCCATTAGAGTTTATCTTGGTCAGCTAAGAAGAAAGGAGTTAACCTTGTAAAAACATTGGCCAGAGAAAATCAATGAAAGATTGGAAAAGCCTGTTCCGGTGTCTTCCACTTATCACATTAATACATATTTGGTGCTGCCGCTCTTCTGGCGTGTGCGTAAGATGGAAGTTTATCTCCTCTCGCATTTCTTCTCCGGCACTTCTCTTCTATTCACTCTCATTAGTAAACCTTTGCATCTTGCACTCAATGACACAGAACTGTTAAATGCTTCATGCTTCTCTCTCTACCGCACTTAAATAATTTTACGTAATGACGCACAAGAAGGATCTCTCTCACTGCCAGGAAATACGATGCCACCGTCTCTGTTATCTTGCCGCTTTCAAAGTAACCTCTTATATGTTCCATTTGCTGCTTGATTCGCACTCAGAATGGGCTTGTTTCACATGTATGCGCTTTTATGCTTCGGACAACGCACGTTTTAATGCATGTCCAATGGCAACTTAAAGCCCCCCATACACCTTTAAGATCCTCCCTCCAATTTCATGAGACCTACCAACACTATGTGTATAGTGTCCTCCCTGACAGAATCATAGTGAATTGGAAGGTGTAGAAAGGGCCTCCTATTCTGGTTTTGGTAGAAGACGTTGGTTGTAACAGACTTGCATGGTAAATGTATTTGGTGTATGGGGGGCTTAAGGACAAGGGTCCCCCTTTCGCACTATATGTCATGCAATCGCATTGCTAATATACCAGCAACTGACGCCTTTGCTATAGCATGAACAGGTCCCATTGCAACATGGTGTGTTAGAGAATACGGTAACCTGCAGTGCAGCACAGTGTGAATGTTACCGGTTTTCTATGGTTTCCTATTACCCTGCATGTAATCCAACACACATAGGTGAAAGGTCCCCATATGGCAGTGGTTCTCAACCTGTGCTTAGGTACCGCCTTGTGCTCGAACGCCCATTTCCACAGGGGTCACAAGTTCACTGAAAGGAGCAGCTTCTGATACCACAGTAGAATGGGAAGCTAGGAGGAAGTATAACTAACTTAGAGGATGGGTGTTAACCTCCTATGACTTACCACTCCATACATATTTTCTGCAGGCTGGCTGGAGAAAATAAAGGGAGGAGACTACACTTACCTGTCATGTAGATGATCCTCCACTTGTGGTCCTGACACCTAACCTCAACCAATGAAGGAACTCACTTGTTACACGATCCTCCGCTGACGCATCCTTGCCTGGGATCTACTAAAGCGAGAAGAGGAGGAGAGGGCAGGTGACTTACTCATTCTCTGGCTGACACGTTGATTTGCTAAATGAAAGTTTGTAGTTTTAAAAGTGAAAATTAATGTCTTCCGGCTATGCCTGCGGTCATTCCTCATTAAAAACTGCTTATACAAGTCGTATAGACTGAAAATGTGGCCCTCCACTTTGTAAGCTGATTGCAAAGCATCTGAAATGGTATCATCACCAAACTTGCTCGAGATGAGGAGAAGGGTTTGTGGGGAAATTTAAAAAAAAAGTTTAACATTAAGCACGTGTAGTTTTTGCATAAAATTAAGTCAAAGTCACAATTTTTACTTACTTTGAACTTTATTTATATATGTATATATATATATATATATATATATATATATAATCCCACTGCTGAGCTTTACTACAGTAATGTGAGTAAAAATTCCCGTACCTAATATTTTTACCCACTGGCATATCAGTTAGACATCAAATGGAGTGAAATGCTAAGGTACAAAGTTTTCTAACAGAGAGTCTATTCAGGATTTTTCTCCACAGTGGTTTGTATTGTGATTTTTTTATTTCTGGGTGGAGTTTAAAAAAATATTCACAGCCATTTTCAAAGGCTCTTTCAACATTTAATGGCCGATCTTCTGGTGCTGGACCGTCCTTTACATTGATCTTTTCTGCTGAATAGTCTCCCCAATCTTACTACTCAAGGCGTTGGGCCTTTATGTTTTAATTAAAACTCAGGATGTACATTAAGACAGGATTAACTATTACACCATTTAAAGGCTAGCTTATATCAAATGCCAGGTAAACAAAAACCTGAGGCTGCAACTTTAAGGACAATCTATATTTTAAAATGTATATAATGTCACTAAACATACTCAACCTACATAACTTTTTCATTTGACAACCTATTAGTTTTCACTTTTTTGTCCTATGACTGGCCAAGTTTTCTCATTACATATGCAGGCTCCGCTTCCTGGCTTAGCATGAAGTTCAATTTTATTATAATACATGTTTATGATTCGCCCAGAAGTGATTTGAACGTGCGGACACTTGTGTATTCTAGAAGTGGTTGAAAAGATATGGTATCTGCTTAATTATGGTTGAAAACTAAAGTGAGAATAGAACTGCAGCAAATCAGAATGTAAGTCATAAACTGCTACAGGTAACATTTGTAATACGGCTTTAAATGTGTTCGTGTAAAACAAATATCAACTGGTTTCCCCCTTAAATGCATCACTAAAGTGTAGAAGTTCTGCTTTTAGAAAAATATAGGATCCTATAATGTGATCCAATTTTGTGGTCTATATAGATAACCCTAGTGTGGATTTTCATTTCCTGGAAGTTTTTATACAAAACATTGGAGTCAATGGAAAGAGTCGGTAATGTTGGTCTATGATGGTGCTTAAAGTCAACTTCACTGGTTCCTCTTAAGTGGGTGCTGTTGGAGCCATACAAGAAGTAGAAGGTCAGGGTCTTTAGAATCCCTTCTTGCCAGACACAATGCCCATTGGGGTATGAACTGCTTTATGGATGGTGCGACATAGATGGGGAGCTCATTCGATGGGTGCAGCCAAACACCATTACTAAGCAGAGATATGTCCCCCTTGTCCGCACCTCCATACTGAAGTTCATGCAACCTTTCCGCATGACATTCTGGGCCGATAGGGGAACACATCTCGATGGAGGGCACTGGAGCCGAGGTGAACAGGTTCACAGGCAATCTTTGGATGGTCTCCAGTTGATATCAGCTCCCTTCTCGCCTCTCTTCATAAGATGCGTTCCCCCGTCGGTCCTTCTGTGCTACAGGGGCAGCAGATCTCGATGGAGAGCAAGATTCCACAGAACAAAGGTCCTAGGGAGATACGGGCCTGAGCGTGCACCTGCCTGATGCCAGGCCCCCCCACCTCTGGCACTCCGTGGTGGGTTGCTGGTGAGGTGAGACTCATGGACTCTGTTCTATTACACACCTTCCCAAAAGCATCTTCACTCCCATGGGAGAGCGCATGGCGGTGGGGGGGGATTATGTGGTGCTGGTGAGTCTACTTTTCCCCTCCCAGGAGGAGGCATTTTTTCTGATGCCCACATCTGCCAAGGTAGCCAAATGCCTAAAACCGCCACTGGTTACTGTATTACTACAAGATACTGCTCATTAAGTAGCGGTAGTCATGGTGGTCCCAGGTTTTGAAATACTATTTGAACATGTTATCTAGGACAAAATTTGCCTCTTCGTAGCCTCTTTATGTATGTTTATTGTTTTCAACAAGAATAACCCTTGTTGACAGTTGACATTATATAAGGAAGCATGAGTTCTAAATGTTGCTATAAATGTTGGAGTAAGCTTTAAACTTTCTGAATGTAGAAGCCTCTTGGAGAAGGGCTGCATAGACCCATTTCTTGGGAATGAAGTTCACGTATTCCTAGGATTTATGTTGAAGGTGGTACAGTACAGGTTTCATTGGCGTCACAGGTGTAGAGGAACCAATGCTCACTGGGAGATAATGAGAAGGTACTGATAGGCACAGGAGAACACTGTTAGGGGTTCAGAATAGAGATGGTCGAAATGTATCGTAGCAATTCGATGTCTACTTAAATTTCGAGTTTCCCAATTCGAATTCGATTCGACTGCGAAATTTCGACTTTTTTCTAGTCAAGTCGAAAATTCCCGCATAAGGCAAAAAAATTCGCATGAACACTCAAAATTCGCAAAAAGCCTAAGATTGGCATAAGGTCAAAATTCACATAGGTGGAAAATTTGGATTTGCTGTATGAGCTATAATAGAAGAATCATGTACATAGTAGCAGAGCTTTACAATCAGAGCTGAGATTTAAAAACAAGTGGAAGAAGTAGAAAAAGAAGATATGAGAACGGTGAGGATTGTAGAATGACGGGTGTTGAGGAAGGGGGAGGAGGGGGGGGAAAAGGGTGAGGGGTAAACGATGGAGGGTGCGGAAGGAGACATATGGGGAAGAGAGAGTAGGTGTTGATAGGCGCCCCTTATCGTACCCCCCCTTCCACTTGAGCAAACTTATTGTTTTCAAATGTTTTCCCCAACCCTTCCTCTCCAACTCCAGCAATTTTTTGTGAGGAATACCATTTTCAGGGCTTTGCAATAGCTGACAACGTTTAGCTATCACCATGCGAAATTACGCCAATGCGATGTTCCAATCACCTACCGCATGCGAAAATTTTTAATAAAATGGCGATACTCGCACACGAATAGCAGCACGGCAAATCAAAAGCAAGTTATTTTTTAAGTTGAAATTTTCGATTTCGTCGAATATCAGGCTGATTTTTCGACTTTTTCGCGAAAGTCCTAAATGAACCCCCAATCAAAAAAGTCGAATTTTTTCTACTTTAAAAATTCGCACTGCAAATTTTTCGACCATCCCTATTTCATAAATAGGGTGGCGACATGTTTTGCCAAAACGCCAAGGAGAACCCAGTTGGAACAGTGAACAGCCGTCTTTTCAATTTGGCTGCCGCTTCAGACACTACATCGGATGGGTGGGCCAGACAAGCCATGCAACAAAAAGCTAATGTGATATGATTTGCGAAAAATTTGAATATTGTCCAAATGTTCCTGTAAGCCTTTAAATTTGTTATCATTTTGATTTTATCGCTTACAGCTTATGAAAACCCAAGGAGGGAAGAGAAAAGAAGGGATAACGAGACGGTTGGGGGGAATAGGGGGAAGGTGAGGAAAGAGGAGGCGAGAATGGGTAGTGGGCGCAATATTATACGAAGGGGAGGGGGGATGGAGCTACGGTGGGGGCGAAGAAAAAAAGATTTGGGGTAAATGTGAGATAGTAGATGTGCAGTGCGGGTGAAGGAGAAGGTAGAAGATGTGGGAGGGGGGAAAGTGATGGGTGGGAGGTGAGAAGAAGAGGTGAGGCGGTGGAGTATTTGTTTGTGATTGGGAGAGGAGAGTGACCGGGTGATGGTCGATATTGGTTTGTGGGGGACAGATGAGGTATTTTCGGAAGTGAGTACCCGAGAGGTGGGGATTGGAGAAAAGGATGGACCGAGGGGTAGAAAGGAAGAGTGTGTGGGGGCGAGACGAGAGGAGGGAGGTGGTGGGTGCGAAAAATGGATTGGTATAAGGGGTTTAGGGGGGAGGCGAAGCATAAGTGGTAAAGGAAGGTAAGTGTGGGGTTGGGGGTGAGATGTGGGGAGAATAATATAAACAGGGTGTAGGGAGAGCTGGGGGGTGAGGAGAAGGGGAGGGGGAATATGAGAGTGGGGTGGTGAGTGGGGGAATGATTGATTGTTGGGTGGGTTGAGATATAGGTGGGGGGTGAATAGTCGGGAGGTGTGTGAATGGTTGTCAGGCAGGGGGGGCGGGGGCGGAGAAGAGATAATGGGTGGGCAAGAGTTGTGGGGTGGGTCAGTGGAGCAGGTAGTGGGTAGGGTGCATGGGTGGAGGGATAAGGAGAGGAATACCAAAGCAAAATCTCAGAAACATATAATGTTAATATGAAATTAATAAAAAAAATTTAATTAGAAAAAATGTCAAGACCCTGAAAACTATAATCATGCCATATGTAACTCAGTACTTAGAGTTTGAAGCCCTCTTTTGCATACAATATGCCTCAATGCGTCATGGATGCTATCAGCCTTGGCATTTCCTAAGGGTATGGAAGACCAGGCAGCTCAAACAGCGGCCTTCAGCTCTTCTGCATTGTTCCATCTCCTGTCCTCTCATCTTTCTCTTAGCAATGCCACATACGATTCTGTCTGGGTTCAGTCCAAGCAAGTTGCTGGCCAATCAAGCACAGTAACCTAATCACAGTCCACCCTGGATCATGGCAGACTCTTGCTGGGCATCTCTTCTCGCACTGCACTCCCCTTCCCATCAAAGGGAGCAGCTTAAGCCTGGAGCAGCTCACAGTTCCAGGGATGGTGTTCACTTGAAGTCTTGCCACATCACACGAAGAAAAGGTCCCAAAACACAACGGTGGCTTGTGTAAGTACAGGTACACTTTATTCGATGTCACCATGATACCCTTCCATAGTCCATGCCTTTCCATCGGGAAAGCAGCCACTGCCGGTTAATCAGTCGTCTTCTCCATGCCTGTGACACACTTAACCGGCTAGGGTAGCACCCTTGCCCCAAGCTAGGACAACGGGAAGATGTTTGTAATCACATCTCTGTTAACTCAGGGTCTCTGGATCCCAGGCCTTCAGGGCCTACCTCCCACCAGGATCCAACAGAGCTCCATTAACTGCTTCCCCCCTCCTGAGAACGACAAAGCTAAAACACACAAACAATTAACCATCCTACACCGCTTCTCACAAGCAAACAGAATCATATTACACTCCTACAGTTTCTAGTGGAGTAAACAGTTAACCCATCACACACCCCACCCTGGATAACCATATACAAAACACACAGCCCCCTTCCACACAATCCCATGGTCATGAACCAGATTTGGTACATTTGGCATCGTGGGGCAAGTGCCAAGTCCTGCTGGAAAAGAAGTCAGCATATCCATAAAACTTGTCCTGACTCGTCTCATAAAAAGTGCTCCACAAATCTCCTGGCTGCATAGTGTCTATGAAAGGCCAAGTAGGACACCACTCCTAGAACCTGGCAC
The DNA here is from genome assembly GCA_036250615.1 of Ptychadena robeensis. Taxonomy (NCBI): domain Eukaryota; kingdom Metazoa; phylum Chordata; class Amphibia; order Anura; family Ptychadenidae; genus Ptychadena; species Ptychadena robeensis. The sequence goes on along the minus strand of CM070038.1, from coordinate 30,778,668 downwards.
TCATGTTTCCCTATTATGAGGAAAATGAGGAAGCACTTTTACTGCAGGCAAATACTGAAAATCATGGTGTTAAAGGACCCTGGGAACACCATGTGCCTTCCTGTTACCATCCCATAAATCTACTGAATGCTATGGGCTCGCTCCCACTATACAAGGCATCGTGCATCACACCAAACTGAGGTTTAGATTTGGGTGATCTGACCAATTATGCCTATTGAATTCTGCCAATTCTTGAAATGTGTAACTGGAAAAAACAAGAACACATGCGGGAGTCTGGGGTGAATCTAATTTGCAGGAGCGAACGCAATCGTGTGGTTCGGCGGATGTGCGAGAACACGCGCTCATTGTATTGTAGTGAGAAAAGGGGTTTTTATTTATTCTTAACTGCCAAGCATTGAACGCAGTACGTGTTTTTAAATAAAGAGAAGAAAATAACAATTTCATCAATCTTCTCTTAATTACATTCTAGGACAAAATGTTTTTTCTTTCATCGTTTTCTCTCTCTCTCTGGTAATTACGCTTCGGCGGTGGGGAATATATTACACTCTACAGATAAAAAAAACATACAAAAAGGAAAGGATGTAGGTCAAGTGTGGCACATTGGGATCCTTAGGAACGCAATTCCCATCATAGTGTAGAATCTGTTCATTGATACCAACACTGGCGTCTGTCTGCTAATAAACTCAGGTAGGATATTCATTTTAAAAGGTAACATGTTTGCCATCAAATCTTTCCATGCCTTGGGTAAATTGCTCAGATAGGTTGCAGTTTGTATAGTTATTTGAATTTCTACAGCTCCAGGTAATAGTCAGCTTTTTGACATTGAATATTTTCACACAACTGACACTGCTGAATTTCAAATTTAAAGAGATCAAGTACTCTATGGACAATAACTCAAGAACAAAATAAATGCTCCCAAAAGAGGACTTTACGACAGAACCTGAGTAAGCATAAGTGCTAATGTATGGCAGCAAACACATTTAGGTTTGTCTTGTTTTTAAGCATTACAGGTCAACGTGTTTTGTGGCCACAGAATCGCTTCATCGGACATAAACTTACAAAATCAGTGAGGGGTCAAATAATTATTTCCTCCACTGTATGTCCTGATGAAGCGACTTCTGGCCACAAAACACGTTGACCTGTATATGCTAAAACAAGACAAACCTAAATGTGTTTTGCTGCAATACATTAGCACTTATGCTTACTCATGTTTCTGTCGTAAAGTCCTCTTTTGGGAGCATTTATTTTGTTTCTTGAGTTATTGTCCATAGAGTCATTGATCCTCTTTAAACTTTGAAATTCAGCAGTTCAGTTGTGTGATAAAATATTCAAGTCAAAAAGCTGACTATTACCTGGAGCTGTAGACAATTCAAATAACTATACAAAACTGCAACCTACTGAGCAATTTACCCAAGGCATGGAAAGATTTGATGGAAACATGTTACCTTTTAAAATGAATATCCTACCTGAGTTTATTAGCAGACAGACCGCCAGTGTTGTTATCAATGAACAGATTCTACACTATGATGGGAATTGCAGTTCCTCAAGGATCCCAATGTGCCCACACTTGACCTACATTCCTTCCTTTTTGTATGTTTTTTATCTGTAGAGTGTAATATATTCCCCACCGCTAAGCGTAATTACCAGAGAGAGAGAGAAAACGATGGAAAGAAAAACATATTTTCCTAGAATGTAATTAAGAGAAGATTGATGAAATTGTTATTTTCTTCTCTTTTATTTAAAAACACGTCTGCGTTCAATGCTTGGCAGTTAAGAATAAATAAAAACCCCTTTTCTCCACTACAATACAATGAGCGTCGTTCTCGCACATCCGCCCGAACCACACGATGCTTCGCTCCTGCAAATTAATTCACCCCAGACTCCCGCATGTGTTCTTGTTTTTTTCCAGTAATCATTTCAAGAATTGGCAGAATTCAATTAGGCATAATTGGTCAGATCACCCAAATCTAACCTCAGTTTTGGGTGGATGCAGATGCCTTGTATAGTGGGAGCGAGCCCATAGCAATTCAGTAGATTTACTGAGGATGGTACACAGGAAGACACATGGTGTTCCCCAGGGTCCTTTAACACCATGGATTTCATATTATGCTGCAGTAAAAGTGCCTTCCTCATTTTCCTCAATAATAGGAAACATGAGTGCCAGGTTCTAGGAGTGGTGTCCTACAGTGGCCTTTCCATAGACACTATGCAGCCAGGAGATTTTGGAGCACTTTATGAGACGAGCAGACAAGTTTTATGGATATGCTGACTTCATTTTCCAGCAGGACTTGGCACTTGCCCACACTGCCAAAAGTACCAAAATCTGGTTCAATGACCATGGGATTGTGGGAAGGAGGGCTGTGTGTTTTGTATATGGTTACCAGGGTGGGGTGTGTGATGGGTTAACTGTACTCCACTAAGAAACTGTAAGGAGATGTAATATGATCTGTTGCTGGAGAAGCAGGTGTAGGATGAGTAATTGTTTTGTGTTTATAAAGCTTTGTCTTCATCAGGAGGGGGAAGCAGTAAATGGAGCTCTGTTGGATCCTGTGGGAGGTAGGCCCTGAAGGCCTGCGGATCCAGAGACCCTGAGTTAACAGAGATGTGATTACAAACATCTCCCTTGTCCCATAGCTTGGGGCAAGGGCTACCCTAGCCGGAAGTGTGTCACCGGCATGGAGAAGACCGACTGATTAACCGGCAGTGGCTGCTCCCAGATGGAAAGGCATGGACTATGAAGGGTATCATGTGACATCAATAAAAGTGTACCTTACCTTACACCAAAGCCACCGTGTGTTTGGACCTTTCTCGGGATGTGAGCAAGAACCTTCAAAGGGAACACCATCCCTGGAACTGTGAGCTGCTCCAGGCTTAAGCTGCTCCCTTTGATGGAAGGGGAGTGCATGCAGAGAAGAAGAGCCCAGCAAAGAGTCTGCCATGATCCAGGGTGGACTGTGATTAGGATTACTGTGCTTGATTGGCCAGCAAACTTGCCTGACCTGAACCCCAGACAGAATCTATGTGGCATTGCTAAGAGAAAGATGAGAGACAGGAGATGGAACAATGCAGAAGAGCTGAAGGCCGCTGTTGAAGCATCCTGGTCTTCCATAACACCTTAGAAATGCCACAGGCTGATAGCACCCATGACGCATTGAGGCAATAATTGATGCAAAAGAGGCTCAAACCAAGTACTGAGTACATATGCATGATTATATTTTTCAGGTCTGACATTTTTCTAATTAAATTTTTTTTATTAATTTCATATAACATTATAATTTTCTGAGATTTTGCTTTTGGGGTTTTCATAAGCTGTAAGCGATAAAATCAAAATGATAACAAATAAAGGCTTACAGAACATTTTGGACAATATTCAAATTTTTCGCAAATCATCATCAAATTAGCTTTTGTTGCATGGCTTTTGTCTGGCCCACCCATCCGATGTAGTTTCTGAAGCTGCAGCCAATTGAAAGACGGCTGATCACTGTTCCAAATGGGTTCTCCTTGGCGTTTTGGCAACATGTCGCCACCCTATTTCTGAATAGGGATGGTCGAAAAATTTGCAGTGCGAATTTTTAAGTAGAAATTTCGACTTTTTTGATGGGGTCATTTCGACTTTTCGCCGAAAAAGTCGAAAATCAGCCTGATATTTCGACTGAAATCGAAATTTCAACTTAAAAAATAACTTTGCTTTTGATTTGCCGTGCTGCTATTTCGTGTGCGAGTATCGCCATTTTATTAAAAATTTTCGCATGCGGTAGTGATTGGAAAATCCGCATTGGCGTAAATTCGCATGGTGCTAGCTAACTTTGTCAGCTTATTGCAAAGCCCCTGAAAATGGTATCCTCACAAAAATTGCTGGAGTTGTAGAGAAGGGTTGGGGAAACATTTGAAAACAATAAGTTTTGCTCAAGTGTCAAGTTTGTGTATAAATTGGGTTTAAATCTCAGCTCTGATTGTAAAGCTCTGCTACTATGTACACTGATTCTTCTATTATAGCTCATACAGCAAATCAAAATTTTCCACCTTATGTGAATTTTTGACCTTATGCCAATCTTAGGCTTTTGCGAATTTTTGAGTGTTTCATGCGAATTTTTTGCCTTATGCGAATTTTCGACTTCGACTAGAAAAAAGTCGAAATTTCGCAGTCGAATCGAAATTCGATTGGGAAACTCGAAATTTAAGTAGAATCGAATTTTATTCATTTCGACCATCTCTATTTCTGAACCCCTAACAGTTTCTCCTGTGCCTATCAGTACCTTCTCATTATCTCCCAGTGATCCTTGGTTCCTCTACCACCTGTGACGCCCACTGAACCTGTTCCTGTACCACCTTCAAACATTAAATCCTAGGAATACGTGAACTTTCATTCCCAAGAAATGTTGTCATATGCAGCCTTCTCCAAGAGGCTTCCTAACTTCAGAAAAGTGTTAAAAGCTTACTCCAACATTTATATCCACATTTAGAACTCATCCTTCCTTATATAAATGTCAAACTTTCAACAAGGGTTATTCTTTTTGAAACAATAAACATAACATAAAGAGGCTACTAAGAGGCAAATTTTGTCATAGATACATGTTCAAGATAGTCATATTCAAACCCTGAGGACCACCATGACTACAGCTACTATAATGAGCAGGTATCTTGTAGTATATACAGTAACCAGTGGCGGTTTTAGGCATTGGCTACCTTGGCAGCATGTGGGCATCAGAAAAAATGCCTCCTCCTGGGAAGAGAAAAGTAGACTCACCAGCACCACATAATCCCCCCCCCCCCCCCCATGCTCTCTCTCCATGGGAGTGAAGATGCTTTTGGGAAGGTGTTGTAATAGAACAGAGTCCATGAGTCTCACCTCACCAGCAACCCACCCCGGGAGTGGCCAGAGGTGGGGGGGCTGGCATCAGTGCAGGTGCACGCTCAGGGCCCCGATCTCCCTAGGACCGTTGTTCTGTGGAAATCTGCTCTCCCATCGAGATCTGCTGCCCCTGTAGCACAGAATGACCGACAGGGGGAACGCATCTTATGAGAGAGGCGAGAAGGGAGCTGATATCAACTGGAGACCCATCCAAAGCATTGCCTGTGAACCTGTTCACCTACGGTCTCCATGCCCTCCATCGAGATGTGTTCCCCCTATAGCCCAGAATGTCATGCGGGAAAGGTTGCATGAACTTCAGTATGGATGGTGCGACATAGGGGGTACATATCTCTGCTAGTAATGGTGTTTGGCTGCACCCATCGATATGAGCTCCCCCATCTATGTCGCACCATCCATACAGCAGTTCATACCCCTAATGGGGCATTGTTGTCTGGCAAGAAGGGATTCTCAAGACCCTGACCTTCCTACTTCTTTTATGGCTCCAACAGCACCACTTATAAGAGGACCCAGTGAAGTTGCCTTTAAGCAACCATCATAGACCACCATTACCTTACTCTTTCCATTGACTCCAATGTTTTGTATTAAACTTACAGGAAATGAAAATCCACACTATTGCTTATCTATATAGACCACAAATTGATCACATTATAGATCCTATATTTTTCTAAAAGCAGAACTTCTACAACTTTTATGTGATGCATTTAAGGGGGAACCCAGTGATATTTGTTTACAAGAACACATTTTAAAGCCGTTATTACAAATGCTTACCTGATAGCAGTTTATGACTTTACATCTGATTTGCTTGCAGTTCCATATTCTCACTTTTAGTTTTCAACCATATATCAGGCAGATACCATATCTTTTCAACCACTTCTAGAATAACATCAAGTGTCCGCTGTTTTCAATCACTCTGGGCAGAATCATAAACATGTATTATAATGAACTTCACTGCTAAGCAGGAAGCGGAGCCTGCATATGTAATGAGAAAACTTGGCAGTCCTATGGACAAAAAGTGAAAACTAAATAGGTGTCAAATGAAAAAGTTATTTAGGTTGAGTATGTTTATTGCATTATATACATTTCTAAAATATAGATTGCCTTTAAGTTGCAGCCCAGGTTTTGTTTACCTGGCATTTGATATAAGCTCAGCCTTTAATGGTGTAATAGTTTAATCCTGTCTTAATGTACTTCCTTAGTTTTAATTAAAACATAAAGGCCAACGCATTAGAGTAGTAAAGATTGGGTAGACTATTCAGCTAGAAAAGATCAATGTAAAGGACGGTCCAGCCCCAGAGATCTGCCATTAAATGTTGAAAGAGCCTTTGAAAATGGCTGTGAATATTTTTTTTAAATCCACCCAGAAATAAAAAAATCACAATACAAACCACTGTGAGATAAAATCCTGAATATGACTCTCTGTTAGAAAACTTTGTACCTTCGTCATTTCACTCATTTTATGTCTAACATGATCTGCCAGTGGGTAAAAAATATTCGGTACGGAATTTTTACTCTACATTACTGGTAAAGCTCAGCAGTGGGATTATATATATATATATATATATATATATATACATATATAAATCAAGTTCAAAGTCAAGTAAAAATTGTGACTTTGAACTTAATTTATGCAAAAACTACACGTGCTAATGTTAAACTTTTTTTTTTCAATGTTCCCACAACCCTTCTCCTCATCTCGAGCAAGTTTGGTGATGATACCATTTCAGATGCTTTGCAATCAGCTTACAAAGTGGAGGGCCACATTTTCAGTCTATACTGACTTGTATAAGCATTTTTTAATGAAGGAATGACCGCAGGCATAGCCGGAAGACATTATTTTTCACTTTTAAACTACAAAACTTTCATTTAAGCAAATCAACGTGCTCAGCCAGAGCCTGAGTAAGTCACTTGCCTCTCCTCCTCTTCTCGCTTTAAGTAGATCCCAGGCAAGGATGCGTCAGCGGAGGATCAGTGTACAAGTGAGTTCCTTTGCATTGGTTAGGTTAGGTTTCAGAGACCACAAGTGGAGGATCATCTACATGATCAGGTAAGTGTAATGTCTCCTCCCTTTTATTTTCCCAGCCAGCCTGCAGAAATTATGTATGGAGTGGTAAGTCATAAGGGAGGTTAACACCCCATCCCTCCTAAGTTAGTTAGTTACTCCCTCCTAGCTTCCCATTCTACTTGTGGGTATCAGAGCTGCTCCTTTCAGTGAACTTGTGACCCCTGTGAAATGGTCGTTCGAGCACCAAGGCGGTCCCTAAGCACAGGTTGAGAACCACTGCCATATGGGGACCTTTCACACTATGTGTGTTGTATTACATGCAGGGTACATAGGAAACCATAGAAAACCGGGTAACATTCACACTGTGCTGCACTGCAGGTTACCTTAGTTCTCTAACACACCATGTTGCAATGGACCTGTTCATGCTATAGCAAATGGGTCAGTTGCTGGTATATTAGCACTGCGATTGCATGACATCTAGTGCGAAAGGACCCTTGTCTCTTAAGCCCCCCATACACCACATACAATTACCATGCAATTTCTGTACAACCAACTTTTCTTCTACCAAAACCATGTAATAGGAGGACCTTTCTACACCTTCCAATCACTATGTATTCTGTCAGGGAGGACACTATACTACATAGTTGTTGGTAGGTCTCATGAAAATTGTATGGAGGAATCTAAAGGTGTATGGGGGGCTTTAGTTGCATTGGACATGCATTAACGTGCGTTGTCCGAAGCATAAAAGCGCATACATGTGAACAAGCCCATTCTGAGTGCGAATCAAGCAGCAAATGGAACCATATAAGAGGTTACTTCTGAAAGCGGCAAGATAACAGAGCCGGTGGCATCGTATTTCCTGGCAGTGAGAGCGCTCCTTCTGTGTGCGTCATTACTGTAAATCTTATTTAAGTGCTGTAGAGAGAGAAGCATGAGCATTTAACAGTCTCTGTGTCATTGAGATGCAAATGCAAAGGTTTACTAATGAGAGTGAATAGAAGAGAAGTGCGGAGAAGAAATGAGAGAGGAGATAAACTTCCATCTTACGCACCCGACAGGAAGAGCGGCAGCACCAAATATGTATTAATGTGCTAAGTGGAATGACACAGGAACAAGGCTTTTCAATCTTTCATTGATTTCTCTGGCAATGTTTTTACAAGAGTTCAACTCCTTTCCTTCTTAGCTGACCAAGATAAACTCTAATGGCTTTTTGGTCAATGGTTTTACTATTTTCTAAGTAGTTGATATTAATATGGCCCAGGTTGTAACAGGCAGGAAGGGTTAAGAAGAGAATGTTGAGCCCCCTATCTTACACTACAGTTATAATTAAATGTGAACAGCTTCTAGGCTATGTTTACACTGTCGTTATTTGAACGGCACGTTTAAAGCTTCCTAGACGCTCTCAAGTGGAAGAAAGGCTTTAAAAAAGCTTTAAAGCAAAGACCTTTGTACAAAATGTACTCTAGCTTTAAAGACTGAAAAACGTCCAGGAGGGAGGTGGTGAGCTTTAAGAAGCCATAGGAGGTCACCTGACCCTGCAGAGTGCCTGGAAAGGAGGAATAGCCACTCCCAGGTTGTTTTTTTTAAGACTTAAAAAGAGTGATAAAAGCTCTGCAAACTTGCTGCAGTCACTTTCAGAGCTTCACCATTGAAGTCAATGGGGTTGTTGAACGACTAAACGACCCTCTGAACGCCACAGAAGGCGTTCAAAAAACGAAGAGAAAACGTACTGCTTGATTATAACGACAGTAAATTTTCTGTTTTTTAAACAACCTCATTGACTTCCATTTTAAACTTAGAGCAAGGTCGTTTTCTGGTCTCTTAAAAGATGAGAAAACGACCTTGCAAAATCATTATTCTATCCTATATTTCTGTCAATAAGACATACTTTTTCCCCCAAATATGTTTGCATTATATTGGTTGGAATGTAGGACCAATAGTCTTTCGGCCATGCGAGGTCAAAATACGCCCTTCTGCAGGCAAGCACTAAGCACTGGCTAGCGGAGGCAGAGGCGGGGAAGCTGTCAGAGGAAAGATCTTGGTGTGTGTATATATGATACATGTCTCTGTATAATTGGTGTGTGTATATATAATACATGTCTCTGTATGATCAGTGTGTGTATATATGATGCATGTCTCTGTATGATTGGTGTGTGTATCTATGATACATGTCTCTGTATGATTGGTGTGTGTATATGATACATGTCTCTGTATGATTGGTGTGTATATATATGATGTATGTCTCTGTATGATTGGTGTGTGTATACTGTATAAAATACATGTCTCTGTATGATTGGTGTGTGTATATATGACACATGTCTCTGTGTGATTGGTGTGTGTATATATATATATGATACATGTCTCTGTATGATTGGTGTGTGTGTATATGATACCCATAGTGAGTTCTTTCCTCTGCCTCTCCATCTTCCAGACACTGGCGGAGCTTGAGTTACAAGAAAAAAGCACACTCCTTTTTCTACTGCTGTATATAGGGGTGCATCTTAAATTGTGATGCGTCTTATAGACTCCAAAATATTTTACTTATTATACTGGCTTGGCCAATGAGAATGACTCAAAATCCATAAGAAAGATAATTATGTTGAAGCGGCCTTGCAAGGAAGGGGAGAACAGTTAAATTCTGCTTTTTAGTGCATCCTGGTTGCACTTTTTCTTCTATCTCTAATTTCCCAAGTCTTCCATGTTTTCTTACAGTTCTTGGGTCTGTACACCTACTATGGAAATAATGAGCATTCCCACCAGGCCCCATTCCCCATCCCATACCTGCTGAAACATTTCATGATTTCATAGGGAAGTACCTGTGAAGGTTATGGTGAGAAGGGATGAAAGGAATCAAAAAGTCCTCAACTCGAGCAGTGCA
>CM070038.1:30748166-30760910 GCA_036250615.1 Ptychadena robeensis | reverse complement strand
AACTTTTCCAACACTATCGTGGCCAGAAAGGGTCCCTTTGTTTTTTAATGTTCGCCTGCCTATTGAATTCTATGGGGTTCGCCGGGTTCGCGAACTTTTGCGGAGGTTCGCGTTCGCCGTTCACGAACATCAAATTCCGGGTTCGCACCATCACTACTGCTCACATGCTATGTTTATGTGCTATCAGGGGTAAAATCCTGCACACGACAATGAATAAAAACACTTTAATACTTTTTAACCCTAAACCACCAAAAGTTAAAAAAGTTTAACTATTTAAACTGACTGGACCTTGCTTACAATTAGGCTCCTGTCACATAAATTCTGATGGTGGTTTACTAAAGAAATTGTACTTTAGCTGGTAAAAGCCCCAACCTTATCATCAGTTTTCTTACATTTTCTTCACAATTCCCAAACAAGAACAGAAATATCATCAGACATAAAAAATATAGAAAATGGTGCAATATTTTTGAGTTATGACTCAAGGCACAAAAATGTAAATGCAACTGTAAAACAATTATAAAACTTTATATTTTTTCCTCAGAGACAAAAAAGCATTTTAACAATTTGTTAGATGTGTTGTGCAGTTTTTTTCCTCCTTCTTTAACTTGTGAATTATAATCGCAAGCACTTAGATGCCATTAGAAGGTATCATTACATTTTACTAGTCATACAAATGTTCTCCTAAAAGCTCTTCAGTCAACGTATCTGTGCTGGCCCACACACGTGGACTTAATAACCCAAAGGGAATGGTACAAAGTACAGAAACCGAAAGGGAACAATAAAAAGTACCCTGACCCAAAGAGAATGTTACAAAGCACAACTTAGTACTGTAGGGACAGAGCTGTGTGTGACATGTCTAGTCTCCTTGTGAGGCAGGGGCCCCTTGGCGGATGCTGGAAAACCCCAGACCATGTTAAGTTGGCCATACACGGGTCGATTTAGCATTTGATACTTGAAGGATTTATCATGTGTGCGCAGTGATCTTTCAGGAAACGAATGCTGCCCACCTGGAGCGATCAATCCTGCACCAAGAAAATGTCTACCGAACAGGGATCCGACATGTTGGTTAATCCCTGTTGGATTGCCATTACTTTGGATGGGGACTGATACATTCAAAGTATCGGCCCTCTATCAGTTTAGGTTAGTTGCGTCACTATGTTGCAGTCTATCGTTCATCAATTGCACGGGAACTAACCTGTTTATGGCCAGCTTTAGTCTCAATTCTGTTTCACCCGGTGTCTTTTGATATGCTTTTCTCATCTCTGTGTCCAGCATATACAGGGAAGGGCTTGCTGGGATCTTATAGTCCCTCTAAATACTGTGGCTCTGAGTAACCTGGCAAGGGAAAAGCTATGATTTTGAGTAAGTTTCCCAGTCATTCACCACTTCTGCTGTGCTTCCCTGTGGGACTGCCCAGTGACACACATCAGTACCTCCTGGACCACCAGTTCCACAGCTATGTCTGGAAGTTTCCTTCAGTGCTTCCTCCTCCTATGTGGTGCATCTCTCTTCTTTATTTCTTATGAGACTTCTGCCAATAAACAATTAATGTCCACACACTGGTCAATAGGGATGGCCACAATATTCGCGTGGTGAACAGACCACAATGAACACAGAATGTCCTATCTTCTTCTCACCGGCAAACAGAAGGGGGGTTCGACCAGCCCCCCTCACCAGCTGTGTGGGTATTCGTCCGCCAGCCAAATCAGGGATCAGGGAAAAACATCTGTCAGGTGGAAGAATAACCATACCGTCGACATCTGTCAAGTAAATCTTTTAGATCCTTGTGCGGTTCCCCACTACCGCACAGGGATCTAAAAAAGATCTCTCCAGCAAATTAATACCCGCACCACCTGCGTCTGTCAAGATCATTTCATCGGAAGTCATCGAGGGACGCCGCGGATGTCGGACTTTTACTAATTTCGATCCGCCCGTTTGTGAACAATGTTCACCAATGTTCGGCTATCACTACTGGTCAACTTCAACATGGGGAAAAACAAACTTCCGTTCTCCTAATGTTTTTTGGGGTTTTTTTGTGACCTGTGACTGGGTTTGAAGTGTGCGCACCAGGGGTTCCAGGGCCAGGTTAAACAGTAGAGGGGATAGCGGGCAGCCCTGATGGGTACCCTTGTAGAGGCGAAATGGTTTAGAGATGAAACCTGGGGTGTAAATCCTAGCTGTCGGCTGTTCATACATGGCTGTCAGCAGTTGTAGGATGTGTCCTGTGAACCCCATGGCACGCAGAACTCGAAAAAGCCAGGCTAAGTTGACGTTGTTCAACGCCTTTTCGGCGTCCACTGCCAACAATGCCGTGTCCGAGTCAGGGTGAGTTTTTGCGTATTCCAACGCTAGCAAAGTCTTTCTAATGTTGGACACTGCATTTCTGCCTTGCACAAAACCTGACTGCGCTGGGTGTATAAGGTCGGGAAGAATGGCAGCGATTCTGCTCGCCAAGATTTTTGAAAGAAAAGTTGATAAGCGATATGGGTCTGTATGAGCCCGGAGAGGTGCCATCTTTGCCAGGCTTAGGAAGGAGTTTGACATATGCCTCATTGGCAGTTGGGAAATATTGTCCTTCTTTCCATAAGTGCCTGTAAAGGTTATATAAGGGATCTAACAAGTCATCTTTCAGGAGCTAATAGAATTCCGAAGTGAACCCGTCAGGGCCGGGGGCCTTATTATTGGGGAGCGAGGAGATTGTGGTGCTTATGTCCTCTACCGTGATAGGTGCATTGAGAGAGTCCAAATGGGACTGCGTCAAAGAGGGGAGGTTGGTGGCTCGAAAGAATGCTTCCTGCACTTCCGGGTCACTAGGCTCCATCGCGTAGAGCGAGGCATAGTATTTGGCTAATATGTCATTTATGGCCCTAGGTTCAGACGTCAATTCATTTGCCTCATTCCTAAGGGTAGAGATGTGAGTGGTAGGGCGCAAGGATTTCATTAAGTTGGCTAAGAGTTTCCCCGCTTTGTTTCCATACTTATGGTAATGTAATTCCCAATAGGACAACTTCCTGTTGTTCCAGCCAGTGGTCAAAAGCAGTTTTTGCCTCCTGCAATCGGTCACAAGCAGTTTTGGCTGGGGTGCGGGCCATGTCTAATTGCACTTGTTTGAGGCTGGCCAACGCCTGTTGGTATTTGTGTTCTGTTGATTTGCATTTTGCAGAAAGTTAAGCTATGACCACCCCTCTGATATGCGCCTTGGAAGTGAAGGAGAAGCAAATATGTAGTTAATCCTAGAAAGGGAGAGATGGGCCTGGGAATAAAAAGTGTACTGTCGGTCGAGCAGATAAAAATTCCTCCAGACATCATGCAGTGTCATGGAAGTAGAGAACGTGTCCAAAAATGAGGGGCGTCTGTTGTGGGCGGTCCCGGTTTTTTTGACAATTTTACCAGCAGAAGCCGATCAAAAAAAAATAATATTGAAATCCCCTCCGACTATCTTGTGCAATTTTGGGATACCTGCTATGATCCCCTCTAGGTGTGTGAAATACGCTTGTGTTGGCGTTTTGAGCATATACATTAAAGATGCTGAGCTCCGTTCCCCCTTTTACCAAGTGCAAGTGGACAAATCTCCCTTAGTCGTCCGTATTTTGTGATTGGATGGTATATTGTAAGTTTTTATGTAACAGTATCAGAACCCCCCCCCCCCCCCCCTTTTTTTCTTATTGGCCGGGGAAGCGATTACCTCTCCCACCCAATTTTTACGCATTCGTCCCTCATCCCCCTGTCCCAGGTGTGTCTCCTGTAGCAGCACTATGTCCGCTTTGAGATTCTTTAGATGTTTTAATATCATGTTTCTTTTGGGCGGCGCCCTCAAGCCCTTGACATTCCACAAAATTATTTTAACCATTTAGAAACATTATAGGTAATGTTACGCTGTAGTAGTATAAACCCAAAAGGGCGGTAAAAGTCTCGGTGGGTCGTGTGTACATTATAAAACAAAGCGGTACAACAAATTAGGGTAAGAATCAGAGAAATTCCCTTAAGTGAAGTAAGCCTGTTGTTCGAGAAACCAAAAAAACGAACTAAACATGAAACAATAGAAATCAAAAGTAACCAAGGAATCACAGGATATATGGTAAAGAAATTCCTGAGGTCCCTAGGGATTTGGGAGTCAGATAGCCCGTGGCAACTTCCTTTTTTCCACATGGCTCCCCTACCTCCCACTAGCAGGAGCAGTACTGCGACAAAGTCCCCACTCTAGGTACCCTTGCGGTACCTCGTCCGCATCTCTTCCAGGTGCAATCAACTTCAGCGCCAGCGGCGGGTTTTGGCATCTCGCTTGTGTTCAGCTTGTTGGCGTTTGGGGGTGTTCTGTTGAATACGTTGTGGGAGCGGAGATGGTGCTGCACTTCTCATCAGTCGTCGGGGTGGTGGGGTCTCCAGGGGGGAAGCCATGGGGGAGTCTATGCCGTCAGAGTTGTGATGAAAAAGCTTCAGCTTCCGTAGGGTCCAAAAAAGCGTGGGTGGTGCCAAAAAAAAAAAGCTTGGAAAAATTGCGCTTTTTCAGCATAGTCCAAATAGCGGGCTATAACTGGCCGAGGTCCCTGGCGATCAGGATTCAGCAGGCCCAATCTGTGTGCTCGTTCTACCTTCAGGGCATTAGGTATGCCTAAAAGTTAGGGGATGGTACTGCCGCACAAGGTAGCCAGCGATTGGGGTGTTATGGACTCTGGTGATTCTGGACTATTATCCTCAGGTTATTTCCGCGCGACCTGTTCTCCTGGTTGTCCAGTTTCTCCTCCATGTATGCCGTTTTCTGTTCTAGGTCAGTCACTTTCAGGGCACAGGAGCTGAGTTCCTCTTCCAGAGCCGATATCCTCTGCTCTGGCTCAACCAGTTGCTTGCCCTGGGCGGTGAGGTCCTTTTGGAGGGACTGTATGGCCTTTGATACCGCCTGGTCAATTGCCTCAAAAAACACTGGCTTCAGTATGGCTGCCACTGCTGTGGCAATCCTGTCATGATCTCTAGCAGCTGGAGGGGAGTAGTTCTGTTGTGTCACTGACCTCTCTGCATTAGGCGCCTCTGCCTGAGTTTCCGCGTCGGCCATATTGGCGGCCTGCTGGCGACCCTGCATTTTGGCGAACATGTTTTTTCATGGTATCTCGCTGGCGGGGGGTGACCGCCAGGTATCTATCCATGCGGTGTGTTCTCCGCTCTCGATTGCGGGATTACGGGTGGGATGTCGCCGATTTGAAGGCTGAATTGTGCAGGGGGGAGTGGGAGCCTGGGAGCCGTGTTACCAGATCATGTGGCGCTTGAACCGGAAGTCCTCCTAATGTTTTTAAAAACCCACCCATTGCCAGAGTTGTTGTTTGATCACTATGAACCTGACAACATAAATCTGACCATGATACAATTAACCTTAGTCTAAATGAGTAAGATCTAACTTGTCTTGATTGCTCTTCCATTTGCAGATTTTGACTGTTGTGATATATTATGCTAATTTGTTGGTATATTTATCTACATTCTATGTAGACCTTGTATTCTGCACAGAAAGCCCCTGAGGAAGCAGACAATCGTGAAACATGTTGAAATTGGGTAATATGTTCTTTATCTGGATCTTTGTGCAGGGACATAAACTAACATAAATGTCTGTACTGTATCATTTGTATAATCATGTATAAAATGTTACATTTATTTGTGATCTTACAGTTTTTTTAAATAAAATACATTTTTTAATACCGGTCCCCATGTCCCTGCATTGGGAGATAATTTCAGAAAATGTTTGTTTTCCCCTTTTCTTTTATGTAAATCGGGATGTTGGCACATATATGCTGGGATGGATTTATCATATCTCTAAAAATTCAACATGGGGAATTCTACTTGAATAAAGGAATAAATACTATATCTCTGCCGCTGACCCTAATTGGAAGTTTGCAATTTTGGCCTTATGCAATGTACCTGGGTGGGAGGTTTCAATCATATAATAATACAGATTCTTGTAGTCCTTCTAGCCATTGGTCAGGCCTGTCTCCCACAAGGACTACTCCATCACTAGATGGAGCTAGAAAAGCTGTAGGAAGCAGAACCCAGAACAGACCAAAGATCCAAGAACCCTTGGCCCTCATTTATAGCCCTCTGGGGGACAGCACCACCCATTTCTGAGCAGAACCAAATACAGTTTACAGAAAAAAAACATTATTGTCTTTTCACAACACTACACCGAGTGTGGTACTAAGGGGTTGTTTCCATTATACATCGGGACCCCTCCGCTAAGCGTATATGCTTAGTGGGGATCCCGACATAGCAGATTGACATTGCCTGCCGACGGATGATCTGTTTACACATCCGCCGGTGCAGAGGCTCAACGTATTCGACTACGTTGAGCCTTGCATCAGCGAAGCGTCTTGGCCGTGAAGACAGATCCTCCGAGCAGGAAAGGCTATCTGCTACCTCCCGAGGGGTCCCAAAGAAATGGAAACAAGCCCTAAGGCTAGGTTTCCACTGCGTCAAAATCCCTCCGTTTGACGTACGTCAAATGGAAGGATGTTGACGTAGACCATTGTGATCCATGATACTGTCTCTACATGCGTGGTCTGCTTCTTTGTGCCTCATTGTGTTAAAATCATTGTAGACTACTATGTTGACTTTGACGCATCCCGTCAGTAACGCAAGGGAGGTACGCCAACGCACCCATAGACAATGCATTAAATCTGTTACCGATGGATGGGGATCTATCAGTAATGGACTATTTTCACCATAAAAAAAAAGTTACATATGCCCTGGAAGCTTTACAGATGCCGGATGCGTGCCATTAGGGGTGCGTTGACGGAGGGACCTTGACAGACTGAGGGCTTGTTTCCATTATACTTTGGGACCCCTCCGCTAAGCGTATACCAACGTATCACACAGACATTGCCTGCCAGCAGATGGTCTGTTTACACATCCGCTGGTGCAGAGGCTGAACATACTCAACTACGTTCAGCCTTACATCCGCGGAGCGGCTCGGCGCAGTGAAGACAGATCCTCCGCTGAGCAGTTAAGTCTATCTGCTACGTCCAGACTAGTGATGGCGCGAACCCTCCCTGGGGTGTCCGCGAACAGGGCGGGTCGAACTTCAAAGATGTTCGCCGTCCGCTCTGTTCGCGGACATATTCAAATTCCCCGCCTCTAGGCGGGGAATTTGAAACGGAGAAACCGGATGTGACGTCAGTGATGTCACATCCGGTCCGTGGACCGCAACCTGGAACGCATAGTTTTTCCGCCGGTCTTCTCACTACAAGACCGGCTTCTGTAGTGAAAAGATTCTTCCTCCGGCAGGATTACACAGGTTGTGATCCTGCCGGAGGAAGAATTTAGACCTTCTTCTGGCCGGCGAACAGTACGGGTCGAACACCCGTACTGTCCGCCGGCGAGGCGAACGGCGAACATGCCGTGTTCGCGGCCGAACTGTTCTCCGGCGAACAGTTCGGCCCATCTCTAGTCCAGACCTCCCGCTAAGCTTATATGCTTAGCGGAGGGGTCCCGACGTAATGAAAACATAGCCTTACTGTAGTGACAGAAGTGAAGAGTACAAAGTACAATGATCTGAACAGAACCGTTTAGAGAACAATAGCAAAAGGAGACCATAACAAGTGAAACAACTCAGAGAGAGGCATAAAAGATCTTATCAGAAACTAAAAACGTACAAATGATCCTGTCCCAAATAAACTGGTACAAAGTAGAATGGCTTCATGACAACACTATGTGCAGTACAATCATTTCAACATAAGGACAATTTTACAAAATGCGTTGACCTAGGGAAGTAAGCACAAAGCACATAAGGGAATGGTACAAATGATAGCAACCCAAAATAGAAAGAAGCACTTAACCCAAAGAGAAAAGAACATTGTCCCACAAGAAACATACAACAACCCAAAGAAAGCAATACAATGGCCTGATGATCCCAAGGCTTAATTAAAAGAAAAGATGAAAAACTAAGGTTCCTATTCATTCAGGTCATGTTATATCTGAGGTAGTTCAGTTGCTTTGCTTCCACAGCAGATATGTAAAACGACAATAAATTCCCTTTTAAAGATCAGAATTACAGCTAATTAGAGGTTGGACGCTTCCTTTGTTTCCTTTCTCGATAGCGCGGCAATTTTAGCCGAGGTCAGAGAGCTGCTATTTGACATGCATAGAGTATTTGCTTATTCATCCATAAGCCGTATGAATCTGGAATTTAAGAGCAAAGATATAAATATATACATGATATGTCTTACAGCTGGGATGAAATGTGCACAGGGGAGGAGGAACTCTCAGCCAGATGCAGATATAGCTAAACCACTTATCCACAAAATTCATATACATGTTCTGTAGGCCGGGTGTGATTTCAACCAGTATAGTTGCTTATAAGGAAAGATGGTCAGTGTTGTACACAGGCGTCCAGCACTTGGTAGAACTTCAGAGCTTCTTCCTTGCACACCTGGGGCCCAGAGAGAGCCTGATTCAGCAGATGTGTTCCGGAATAACAGTTAGGCGCCAGAGGTTTGGTAAACAGAACGAGAGAAGTTCCGGGTCCCTGTAGCAGCTGTTCTAAAGCAGCTCTGTGCAAAGCAGGACAGATGTTCTAATCCATTTAGATTGTGAAAAAAGCTTATCTATCAAAGATCGCACTGATACTCAACTGCTAAACCTTAGTGGTCAGTGCATAAAGAGCAAACATTTCAACTATCCAAAAGAGACAAGGAGTATGGAGGAAAACCTGCAAGACCTGGCTGAAAAGCCTTGGATGGGACCAATAGCATGACATGATTGTGAAGTAAAGCCAGGGCCGTATCTTCTGCTATGCCCCCGCGCACCCCCCGCTCAACAACTCGGCCACCGATACCCCACCGCTCCAAAACTCAGCCGGCCACTGAACAATAGCATAGCCCCTCATTCAACAACTCGGCCAAATGATAACACTAACAACCCCCCTCCTGAAATGCTAGAAACGGGCCTGAATAAAGGTATTGTGAACAGATTTCTAGCATCATACAGTGCATCCAAAAAGTATTCACAGCGCATCACTTTTTCCACATTTTGTTATGTTACAACTTTATTCCAAAATATTATACAAAAAATTGCGTTTAGTCATGTAGGTGGCCCACATCCCAAATATCAATGAAAAAGGATACTACAAAGTGGCAAAACCCCTTATAGTGAGAGTTCCCCCTGACAACAGCCAGGGGCAAGGGGACTTTAACGGCCACTGGTCTAGTTGAAGTAAATTTGTAAACAAATGCAGTAATAATGGGGTGGGGTGGATCCTAGCGGATACATGCTCCCTTATCCTGGCTTTTATTCACTAACATACCTTTTATTTATTATGTATAACTGTACTTAAAAACATCATGAACCATAATTAAGGAATTCTATTGTTGCCACCTATGTTTTGTATATAAAAAACAGCCTACACTGTCGTGTCAAGTTATATGCCTTTTATCATGCATTAAATATGATGTTATTTTTATTACTGCATTTGTTTACAATCCTTTTTCATTTATTCCAAAATAGATTAAATTCATTTTTCCCTAGAATTCTACACACAACACCTCATAATGTAACTGCAGAGACGGATCCAGAGGATGTAGGCGGGAGCAGGGTTTGACCGGGCGTGTCGGTGCAGTGAAGGATAAGTGGACGGAGTTTAAGGGGGCGGGATTTAGACTTTAAATAGGACGGGAAGCTGGAAGTGGGCCTCTTTGGACCTTTAAGCACCCACCCTCCCTCCATTTTTATTGGTTATGTTTATATGTGTGTTTTTTCTTCTTTGAATGTAATGTAATTTTATGCTATGTTTTTATTTTTTTTGTCACAGCAGGCGGGTCATCGTTAGTGCCAAAAGAGATGTTAAGGTTAAATTGTAGGGTCACGTGCTTATTTAGGGATGGCAGTCATCAAAAGGTGGAAAATAGGATTAGTTATGGAGGGCACAGGCCATAAGTTTTGGGATTATTGTCCTGTCTTAACAGGAAGTTTATTATTGAATTAGAAGTACCCACTGTGCTGGAGTTTTATGGGCAGGTGGCTGGTACGGACGGTGGTTATAATGTTTACAAAGTTTATAAATGTTATTTAACCTCCCTAGCGGTTGAGACGAGCCCAGCTCGTCCTCTGTTTAGGCTCGCCTCAACCGCAGGGGTAGACCCGATGCCTCCCTGGAAAGCTGCAGCGATTGTCTTCATCGCTGCAGCATTTCCGGGGTTTCGGCACCCAGACCTCCATGTTAATGGAGGAGCGCGGGCTTTCCCTCTCACGCAGCTGGTGTCAATAATGACACCAGCTATGTGAAGAGCAGCGGTGGGAGGGAGGAAGTGAGAGTACTTTGTACACTGCCTCGATTGCCCGTACCGCACCGTTGTAAACGGCGCGATACGGGCAGTGCGCTAGGGAGGTTAAAATTATTTAAGTTAATATTTAATGTAAAGTTTATTGTTGTATGTGTATTTAAAATCGGCACTGCCGAGGTAGTTCAGTATTTTGATAAGCTGTGGCCTTTTAATGTAACTTCCACATTTAAGTTCGAAAGAATTGAGTGTCAGAGTCTTTATTTCAAAGGGTTAATTGGGGGGTAAGCAGGCAGCTCAGCACTGCCCGGTCATGACAAATGTGAAAAAAGTTTACTTGACGTTTTGCCAAATTTATTAAAAACAAGAAAACATAAGTAGTCACAGCCTTTGCTCAATACTTTGTCGATGCCCCTTTGGCAGCAATGACAGCCTCAAGTCTTTTTGAATATGATGCCACAAGCTTGGCACAGCTATCCTTGGTGAGCTTTGCCCATTTCGCTTTGCAGCTCCTCCCAAGCTCCATCAGGTTGGAAGCGAAGCGTCGTTGCAGATCTCTCTAGAGATGTTCAATCGCACTCAAGTCTGAGCTCTGGCTGGGACGCTCAAGGTGAATGTCACAGGGTTGTCCTGAAGCCCCTCCTTTGATATCTTTATGGTGTGCTTAGGGGTGAAACAGGGAAAACAGGATGCACCTGAGCTCAGTTTTTCGCTTCATGGAAAAAGGATGTGAATTTGCTGTAAATTTGCCAAAATCTCAAGTTAACTTTTTTCATGCTTTCATTATGGGATGTTGTTTGAAGAATTCTGATGGGTAAAAAAGAATTTGATTCATTTTGAAATAAGACAGTAACACAAAATAAAAATAAAAAGTGATGCACTGTGAATACTGTCCGCATGCGCTGTAACAAGGCAAAGCTAAGCAAATCACAAGCATTGCTTATCTTACAAACATCTTCAGCATTTGTGTTCACCATTGTGGTTTGTGCTAAGGCTCGAGTTACCCTTAAGCCGGCCATAGATGTCTCGATCAATGACTGACTTGTAGCAGACTCCTGCGAGGAGTCGGCTACAGAACTGACAGGAATCCTGTGTGCTCCACCAGCACACGCGATTCCTGTTTAGATTGTAGCCAATTAACTTGGAGGGGGAAGAGACTCCCCCTCCAAGTTAACTGCCTGCAGCAGGATCGGCCACAAAAAGAACCAGCAGGACAAATGCGTGTGCGATCCGACCTGCTTGCTTTTTTGGTCAGATCCTCAAGGTGGGCTCCCCTGTAGTTGTGGGCAACCGACCTTTATGTGTTCCGCGGGAGCGAGCACGTCGGTCGCCCGCAACTATGGCCAGGAATTTCAAATGTTCCTAAAACCCTTCTCTACATCTCCAGCAATTTTGGTGATTACGTCATTTTCAGAGGCTTTGGAATCAGCTCACAAAGTCAGCTAGTCGAAAAATTCGACCAACTCTAACTCTGACTTGCAGTTCTGCTTAAGCTGTTTACTGTGTTTTTCCTGTGTCTATAACTTATACCCAAGGCAAGTTCTGTGAGATTCCGCACTCGCTATTATAAAGTGCACAGGTCAAGAGAGCCAGCGAAGCTTATCCATTAAACAACCACAACTCAATTAAGTATATTGATTAATCAATTAGGGAAAGCTTTGTTCAACTTCTGAGCAATTGTATGAAAGCCGAGGTGCTGACAGGCTACTGCAGAGACTGAGCCACGTCAAGTGACAGGCGGCATCTTTGATTTCTAAAGTAAATGTTGATTATCTAAAGATCACAGAGGAAACAGAGGATGTTACCAACATCGCAGCTATTAACTCATTAGGGAACAGGTCAGGACCGGTAGTTTATTGTTTCTGAATGTAAAATATTGGTCTTAGATAAACATAATCCTCTCACAGGGTAGAATTCTGATAACCAGGGTCGTTCCTCCCACTATGCCAAATATGCGTGTGCTTAGGGCTCCGGGGGCACCTGGTGGTCCCGGGAGGGCCCCTGTGCCCTCCCTCGCATAGATATCTGGCGCCCTCCCTCCATGCGCCAATCTGAACAGCGCAAGCTGCCAACAGGGGGCAGCTGTTAGTGAATTAAATGTGGTGTCAGCTGGAGGGGGTAGAGATGGAACCATTAGCACCCCTGGTCAACAGTTGGCCCTAAGCAAGAAGTTTGGAGAATAAAGTTTATAACCACGCAGTGGGGAAACCAAGAAAAAGGTTGGGGTTCATCATCACTAGGGGGATGACCAGGAGGAGGACTGGGGATCACCAAAAGGAGGAATGAGGTCCTGATTTCACTATAAAGAGGCCTAATTTTAAAAGGGTGTCCCCTAGTGAAGACCACACATAAAGAAAAAAGTCAACCTCAAAATCAAACGAAAGGAATAAAAGTTAAAAACTATTTTGTATGACGTTTTCGTATGACTTTTTTGTATGATGTTTTCGATACCAATAAAATATAAATGAAAAAAAGAAAAGAACCCCCCCCC
>CM070038.1:30736749-30748156 GCA_036250615.1 Ptychadena robeensis | reverse complement strand
CCCCCCCGAGGAAGACATCTCCCTGGCCTTGGCTCAGAATATTACATGGGGGGGGCTTTGGTGGAATTTTAAATGGGTTTGGTTCTGTTTGAAACACACACAGACAAAACAGTCTACATGAAACACAAGAAAGATATTTATAGCAGACTAAATCCATAATTATTTTATAACAAGGTCAAATACATCTCAGTTATTATTGTCCTGGTTCCATTTTTTATTCAATGAAGATATTATTCAGAGTGGAAGTCCTCTATACATTACATAGATGTTTAGTAGCCACCTGCTACTAGATAAAGTTCAACTCATTAATAAAGATACTTTCTGATTTCTTCCCAAGGCATTTGTGGCATCATACTTCTTAGAGCCTGTGCCCACTAGAGATGGTCGAAATGAATAAAATTTGATTCTACTTAAATTTCGAGTTTCCCAATCGAATTTCGATTCGACTGCGAAATTTCGACTCTTTTCAAGTCGAAATTTCTAAAGTCGAAAATTCGCATAACACCCAAAATTCGCATAAAAAATCTAAAATTCGCATAAAGCCAAAAATTTGCATAAGGTCAAAAATTCACAACTCCAGCAATGTCCCCCAACCCTTCTCTACAACTCCAGCAATTTTTGTGAGGATACCATTTTCAGGGGCTTTGCAATAAGCGGACAAAGTTAGCTAGCACCATGCGAATTTTCGCCAATGCGAATTTTCCAATCACCCCCGCATGCGAAAAGTTTTAATAAAACGGCGATACCCACACGCGAAATAGCGGCACGGCAAATCAAAATCAAAGTTCTTTTTTAAGTTGAAATTTCGATTTCAGTCGAAATATCAGGCTGATAGGCTAAATTTTGAACTCATTTTCATGTTTTCCTAGGAGGACAAGTTTGCCATCATCAACAGGGCTGTTTCTCCTGCTATGCGGAATATGCATGCACAAAAACCCTTGGAGCCCTGCCCTGCACACATTCGGAACCATCCCTGACAAGTGCGGCCTCCCTATCCGAGCTGCACTGGTTGCCACACGGGGGGAGAGTGTGGTTATGGGGCTGGGGTGATGTCGGCTTGTGTGCAGTGGTATTGGTAAGTGGCTTGTGTGCAGTGGTATCGCCAGCTTCACCACTAGAAACCCTCCCTTGGTTGATGGGCTCCCTCCCCTCCTTGCTGCTAGAGAGTCGGTTGGGAGGCACAGATGTTCTCCAAAGCACATAACACCCCACCCTTGGTCAACTGGGGGCCCTAAGCAAGAAATTGCTCAGGACCAAGAATGCGAGGTTGAACAATTGAAACATTTCATTATTTTTTTATTTCATTTGTCTTTTTTATATATATGAAGTTGATATATGATAAACAACAAAAATACAATTTCACATAAAAGCTCCAGTGTTATAATTAAAATGTTGACCTTGGAATCTAATGATTGATTTTGCTTAGATGTTCACCCTTAACATAGATTGTGGAAAGTGTTGTGAGGTGTTGTGGTCTCTGTAAGAGGTATTATGTGTTATGTTTAAAATATCTGATGCTTTCTTTCAAGGTCCAGGCTTTAAATCTATGTTTAAACGGTGGAAAATGGTTAGCAAATGTGCAGCAGTCCATTACTGATTCGCCTGTTGAAGATGGGAAATGACCATGGACATTGAGGTTACAATGGTCATTATTATCAGAATGTTGCTGCCACCGCGGTAAATGTTACTCAGCTAGGCCAACATATGGAGGGAATTTCTATGGCTGATTTGTTTTATAAAGGAGACAAATGAACCGCAAAATCAACTAGGAGAAAAGGCGGCCAAAAAATAGCATATCGATCATTCACTGCTGTATAAACATGTCTCTTTGTTGATGTTGGAAACTGACAAAAGCTCTCACAAGTTCTTAAGCTGAAAAGTCCATTGTCTTATAAACCGTGTTTTATCTCCTTAAACATTCCAAACAAAGACCAAGAAATAATCAAGAAGCTGGACAGCATTGTTGTTCGCAGTTTATTTGACCCAAAACTTCTTTGAGACGAGTCTCCATAGAAACAACTTTAAAAAACATAGCAAGAGCCTGTTTCTCCATACAATTCCAGCCAATATTAATTGGTGTAGGGTAGCCTGTGGCATGGAGTGATGGGAACAATGTGTGAAGAAAAAATGTATATTGGTCCTGAATACAGCCAGCGACAAGAAGAAAAACTATTCTTCAACAGTTGCACAAGTTGTAAGACTCCTGTGACATAGCCAAAGTCGCTGGAAGGTCGCTGACGCGAGCGCTGTATTAAACGTGGCTTTTTTGCAGTTTGGAATTCTAATATACGCAGGAGAGAGAGGGTTAGCAGCATGAGACTCGCGGCCTTAACACTTAACTGTCGTCAGGTCTGTGCATGACATTTTCAGAAGCTAATTAAATCTCCGTACTGTACAAAGATATGTTAATAAAGGCTGGGCTAGTTAACATTTCCAGTTCAGAAACAGTTTAGCACTTGTGTGGGCAGCAGATGGTCATTTACAAATAATTCAGGACCTTGGAGAGCGTCACACTGCATCAAACATCGTCACATGAACGCATCGCTGTCCCTAGTAATGTCTGATCTCCCTGTACTGAGATGTTGGACTTATTATTCAGTTATCGAGTAAGGAAAGGAAATAAAGCCAAACTCTGCTATAAAGTTATTTATATATACAGGGGTGCACATAACTTTTTTAAGTGAGTTTAGATGAGTACCAGGAGATGGAACTCACCCCATATATAAGTGCAGTCTTCCTCACTGTCCTCTGTGTCAGTCTCCTGCATGGTAGATTCTCCTGCAGATGGACCTCCCTGTTCATAATAGATCCTCCAATTAGCCTCCATTCACAGGTCACCAGCTGGCTTGGGGTCAAATATAACTCTCACAGTACAACACTTAATCCCCCAGATCTCATACCTCAGTAGTGCAACCCCGAAACTAACTCCTGAGATTGCCTGCATTCCAAATGCCAACCTTTCAGTTTCAATAGTAATTAATGTTTACCTAGGGTTATCTTAGTAACATAAATTATAACAATAAATATTAATATTAACAATAAAAAACAAAATAATGTTGGCAATCTAAAAAATGTATATTTTACAGCATGATAAACATGATAAAGTGAAGTTGTTTGTGTTCGAGCTTTAATCTCATTTCAATCTGCAATATCAACTTCAGCCACCAGATGTTACTAGTGAACACTTGCAATGAAACTACAGAGCACATCACTGGCTTCTTTCTCATACACTGGAGAAGAGGGACACTGCATGCTGGCAAACTCTCCCCTCTCTGGCTAGTACACAGATGCATGTAGTAAGAATAATCAAGGTACGCATAGCTAGTTTTTGGTCAATTTTGTAAACAACTCTGACCCTGGTCCCCTACTTTAACAGGACATCAATCAACCCATTCCAATGAGTGCACAATGTCATAGACCCAAAACTTGGGTGTACATCTTCAGTGCAACCTGCACCTTCCCACACATATATTTTTAGTGAGTAATTGCTTGGAGTTCCACCTTAAAAATCCATGTTGTTGTGAAACTTAAGCGGGGAACATACTGCTCAATATTTGAGCCAACCGATGTTCCCTGCAGCAGCGTGATAACGTCATCTATCGACTGTCAGATATCGGCTGAACTGGAGAGACAACTGTGCTCTCTCTCCACCTCAGCCGATGCTTTGCATGGAGACCTGTGGTCTCCATGCAAAGCAACGGACATCAGCTGTGATTAGATTGATTGGTCCCGCTCGAAAACTGGGAAATCTGGCCCATATCTTCATGTGTGTACCCTGCTTAAGACCAATCAGCTTCAGCTCAGATCAGCTTTCTTTATAATATTTTCTTAATCAAGAAGTACTTTTACTCAGAATAATAATTGTAATAATGACATGATTTGGCGTTTGTTTCTGGTTCATGTAAATTGCAGCAAAAACTTCATTTTAATATTTGTTTGTGCAGTTTCTTTATTCTGCTTTATTCAGCGCCATCAAAACAGGAGGAATGTTCTGACCAGCTTCTGGTGTTTGAAGCTTTTCCTGCTGGTATTTTATTGTGTAACTATGCAATCCACCTGACCGTCGCCTCTCTAAAGTCACGTCCAGCCGCCGCTGTATTTATATTACAATTATTGACTTGTGGCATTTTACACCGAGAATAGTTTCCTTTTGTTGCTTTGACATTGGCAGTTTTTATGGCTCCTGGGGGCACGAGTAAAAAAAATGGATTGCAAGGTGTGAGAACTCAGGAACATTTTTCAAGGTCTTAAGCTAGCCATACACAGTCGGATTCCATGGCCGATTGATCACCTATCCGATCGATTCCGGCGATGTCAGCGGGAATCGGAGGTCCGATCGATCGGCCAATTAAGTGTGTCCGATCGCTACATACCACCTTGTCCCATGGATTCCTGGACGATTCCGTGTCCGATCACTTACTCCACAAATGGCAACTCCCCCTGATGTGTGCAGAATCGGATCAGAAAGACCAACATGTTGGTTCTCTGTCGGATCCGATTCTGGGCCCCCGAATGATCAGACGGACAAGGTGGGCTTCACGCGATTCCGGGGCGATCGTTTCGCGTGCACGCGCCCGGAATCGATCGTCCCGGAATCCGATGGGAAACGGACCAGTGTATGGGGGCCTTTACAACATAAGAAGTGGATTGTGAGGAACCGTGGCAGCCCGAGGGCCAAATAGACACGACTCAGAAATTGTTGGTGTAATAATCTGTTAAGTCACTGAGTGATCCTCTTGTATGCGGTGGGGTGCAGTCTGCGTGTGCCTAGAGATGCTACAATAAGAACATTTGACTATATTATTGCTATGCTTCTACTATGTTACCAGGTCAGGATGTGACAAAGATCAGCAGAAATTTCCAGAAACTCCATTATCACTGAATAAGTCATGTTTATAAAACCTTATTGGTCCAGATTGGCACATAGCAGCAGTCCTGTGGTAAACCTAAATTGTACATCTTACCTAAAGATGCCGTAATTGTAGATCCTATTCTATGAGTCAATCTGAATCTATCATTGGGATGAGCCTATAGTATCAGATTTATCATTGGCCTATGTCTAGACTATCAGATACATCATTGGGCTATGCCTAGACTTTCAGATATATCATTGGGCTATGCCTAGACTTTCAGATATATCATTGGGCTATGTCTAGACTATCAGATACATCATTGGGCTATGTCTAGACAATCAGATACATCATTGGGCTATGTCTAGACTATCAGATACGTCATTGGGCTATGTCTAGACTATCAGATACATCATTGGGCTATGCCTAGACTTTCAGATATATCATTGAGCTATGTCTAGACTTTCAGATATATCATTGGGCTATGTCTAGACTATCAGATACATCATTGGGCTATGTCTAGACAATCAGATACATCATTGGGCTATGTCTAGACTATCAGATATATTATTGGGCTATGTCTAGACTATCAGATATATCATTGGGCTATGTCTAGACCCTAGGTGCCCAACCTGAGGCCCGGGGACCATATGTGACCCTTTGGGCGTTGTTCGGCGGCCCCCCTCGGTCCTCCACATGCGGCCCCCAAAACCGAACTGTTAATGCAGAGGGCATAGCAGCTGACCCCGCTTTCCTAATCAACTTTGGTGGTCCTACATCAGTAAAATTAGTAATGTTGATCAGGGAAACCAGGTCTACATATGAGCGCTGCACCCAGGTGCAGGATGGGGGGTGGGTGCTGTTGGGTTTTGACTGCCTAACGGGATCTGGTCGACCTCCTGCTGAGATATGGGGAGGGGGGTTGGATTGATGTTATGTGCGGCCCTTTAGTGATGCCAAGGGCTGCACTGAACGCCAGCAGTAAGAACTGACATAGGATGGAATGACTTACATTTCAGATGTGTAATAAATATGGAAATGTAAAATCAGACTAACACCGAGCTGAATGGTGGCTATAAGCTTTGAATATATAAACTCTATGGGTGGTTTATGACGGACAATGGTTCTGAAATGTAATAAAGGTATTTTCTGAAACTTCCATGTGCTATCCAATCACACTGATAAAAAAACTTCAAAAACAAGATCATCTTTAGGTCGTATCTACTTGTTAGAGAGCAGATGGCTTCCCTGGAATATTTTGTTTGTTATTGGTATCAGTTTTTGATTATTTTCCTCTACCTGCCTTTTATATTTTCATTTCCTTTTTGATTTATGAGTGCAGCTGACCTCTGCTTGTTCCACGGCCTCCTCTCTGACATTCAGATTTGGATGGTTGGAAATTGCTATCTGTCTCATGCATTCAGGATGAAGCTTAGACTGATCAGTAGTGATGGTTATGTGTTATGTCCTGGGGGCAAGCAAGCTTCGACTCTGATCACACAGGGGTCTGCTGATCCATGTCATTATACAGTGAACCTACAAGATATCTTTATAGTGGATCCCTCTGCAACTTCCTATTATGCAGCCATTATTTTATAAATTATTAAGAGCTCCACTCTTTAAACATTAGAGATAAGAAATCTCTAATGTTTGATCTTGAATTTGCCAAGACTTTGATGATGTCATTGCCTCTGCTGCAGGCAAAATGAAGTATTGCCTCAGTCTCCTTTCATCCACTAGTCACACTACACCATTATAATTGGCAGGTCCCAATGTGGGAGGCTGCAGTAAACGCGGATCTTTTTGGGACATAAAATCAGCCAGGTACCACAGAGGCTCTAGGATTTCTACCGTTGGAAGTAGATGGTGACCCTGGATGATGGCTGAAAAGATGACCTTGTGGAAAGAAAAGAAAATTAAAGGTTTTGTCAGGAGCAATACCGGAATCTCTCTGAAAGGGAACTAATACAAAGTGCTGTGTGTTCTATAATATATACACCTGACACCAGGATATAGATACCGATTCTCAATTGCCAGGAAAATGGAACTAAAGCCGTGAAGGTCCCTGGGGTAAGTGAAAAGAGTGTACTTCTGTTTTTTAGCTGTTTATCTTTGCTCAGGGCTGAATTCCTAATAGTGACAACCAAAGGCCTTTAGCTAGAAATACTTAGTAAACAGGGTTTTCCAACATGTTGGAAAACGGCAAACAGGGGTAGGTTTTTTTGACAGATTTTTAACAGCCAAGCACCATGCACGTTCACGGTGCTCAGCTGTGCTAAATTCTGTCAATAAAATGGACCTGTGTTTTCCATGTTGGAAAACCCTGTTGGATATCCTATATTTTGGATGGGGACCCACGGTGTCGGCCGGGGTATCCTGCTGGTCCCCATTGAAAGTATACCCGCAGATGCACATGTTACAAGGAGATAACTCAGGAGAACAATTGAGAGATAGTGGTGACCCTGTGGATAAAAAAAAAACATATTGTATATACTTGAGTATAACCCAACCCAAAGTTAAGCAAAGGAACTTAATTTTACCAATGGAAACTGGGAAAGCCTATTGACTTGATTATAGGTCTATGGCGGGAAATGCAGCTCCTTCGAGATCCCAGGCATGATGGAGTGACACATACAGGTACTAGTACAGGAAATATGGTACTGTAACGGAGTGGTTAGGGAATGATCTTAATTGAGCCTGCAGACACAGACAAGCAGGGTCACATCCAGGGCAGGAACTGACTATTCCCTCCTATGTATCTATATATATATATATATATATATATATATGTATATGTGTGTATATTTCCCTTGGAGCAAGGCACCTACCTAGAGCTGGGATGAGCACACACATTAACTGTTTTATGGCCAGATCTGTTACCCTACAGTACCATGCTGTGTATCATTTTTAGCAGTAGATCCTATTGAATACAGAGCTGGACACTCTTAAATGTTGCTGATTTCAGACAACACGATCTCATCACATTTAGTAGAGAAAGAGCTGCAGCAGTCTGCGGTGTTGTGGTGCACAGAAGAATCAGAATGAGGCTGTATAGCACCGCACAGGTTGGCGGTAGCAGCAGAAACAGAAATCTTCCAGGAGCGGATCCTAGGGTAGAAGAGAGGGACCCTGACACCTGATTTGAGTAAGCCAAGGCGAACTAGGCCTGTACTAAAGTATATGTGCTATTAAAGCTTATATGAGACTTCCCAGACTGGGTTTAAATCCACCAATTACAAATTCTGATACACAGATAAAATATCAAATCAATGAAATATGGAATGGCATGTGCACTAACTGAAAATACAATAGTGGACCGAGGTAACACGTAACAACCACATCAGCAGAAAAGGTGATTGGCTCATCGGCCTTATTAAACAGGCTTGAAAGTTATGGCGTGTGCTGGGACGTGGAAGAACAGAAGGTAGATGGATACAGGAAAAGCAGCGATCAGGATGGATGGGGAGAGCAACAATGGCAAACAGGAAAAGATCAATTAGGTTGGAGCAGCCCGCTGAGCGTCTGATTAAACTGCAGTTACTTTGTGAGAGAGAAGTCATAGAAGATAATTTTAACTGTAGTCTTTAAGCGGTTACTTAAATTGTAGCTGCTGTGCGAGAGGGGAGGAGGATCGGAACGCCGACGTTAACCCTTCTCCAACGTCTGGAGCGGCCTGCGTCTATTGTGCCAAGATGGCACCCAGGGGAGCGGTGATCCATAGGTGCAACAGGGGGAATTAACTATAGAAAATGACACAGCGGTGACTAGGGAGAGATAATGAGCACAAATAGCAAGTGCATGCAAATCTTTCAACCTAAGCGCATCAGTTATATGATCTCGTTGTCAAAAAGCTGAAGGCGAAGAAAAAGCATAATCGCCTGTACACAGCAGGGACCCAAATCACTGGAGCAGAACAAACTTAACACCCTGGGCCCAAACTTTTATTTAGTTATGGAGATGAAAGATTAAAGATACAGCCAAAGAGTGAACTCTTCACTTCCTGTTATGTGAAGAAGACAAACTTGAATTGTTTAAGTTGATAGTTTGAAAATCAATTCTTTTTTTTATCTCAATCGATTACAAAAGGGATGCAAATCAAACATAAAATGGGTGGAGCAGTGATCAGACGTTTTGCTTAATTTCAGTCGTTCCTTCAGGTACACCAAGGGTTTTCTAGGTATTCTATGGGTTTATATATAATGGAACTATGGTGCATGCGCATAAGGCTTAGGAATACACAACCGCAGCCAAGGGCATTGTGGGCAGGAAGGTGCCTGGGGTGTGTAGCCTGAAGGACAGTATCACCAGAATGGATGCGATCCGATGTAGCGGGTACAGCCAGGGCCAAAAAGGTTTGGCGGAAGTGCCAGGTGCCATTTTGTTGTAGATCTTCACCACCCTCCCTGCACTTGAGGATAGTTTTGGGTTGTTATGGGGTAAACTGTTCTTTTCTTGTCACATCATGTGACCATGACCAGGCCTAGGAATGACAAAATGGTATTTAAGGTATTGGGTGATGTGCTGATAAAGGGGGGGGGGGAGTCTTTGAAATCTTTTCAGGATTAATGACCCAGGTGGCTAAATGGTGATGGGATGAGTCAACTTGGCAGTACCCAAGCTGGTGTAGGTGAGGCTGGTGTCCGGTACAGGTGTGTTGGTGTAATGGTGTTAGGTGGGGGCAATGTCAGGGATAGTGTTTTTATATATCACACAGTGAGGAACATAAGTATTTGAACACCCCGTGATTTTACAAGTTCTCCCAATTAAAAATCATGGAGGCATCAGAAATTTACATTATAAATTGTAGAAATAAATTCAGGAAATCACATTATAAATAATTTACAAAAGGATTTGAACAGCAGGCAATCAGCAAGAATTCTGGCTCTTAAAGACCAGTTACTCTGCCTTAAAAAAAAGTCCACCTCTACTCCACTCATTGATCTAAATTAGTAGGACCTGTCAGAGCTCTTTAAAGACACCAGTCCACCGCACGTCAGTCAGACTCCAACTTCTACCATGGGCAAGACCAAAGAGCTGTCAAAAGACACCAGAGACATCTGAACTAGGTCTTGCATTTTTATTTTAGTTAAGGTGTTGTGATAGATTAATGTTAATGGTGTGTTACATAAATGGGAGGACTGATTCAGGTCAACACTACCCTAATTAAGCAATCGCTTGTTTCGAATTGATCACACTGTGGGCTGGCAATCCATCAATTTCAGACTGACAGTTCAAATTTCAACTGAGTAATCGAAGAATGATCGAGCAATAGTTTTTGGGTGTATGGCAGCCACGTGTCACATTGACAAAAAGTGAAGTAAATCTCCCCAGTGGGGCCACAGACAGAAACTGCACAGGAGAACTAACTGTAAAATGTATTCCAGAGAATAAGCAAGTTTTTTTTCTCCTGCAGACATACAACGGAATCTAAAAATAATGAGTGGCATCACAATCGCTGCATTACAAAGGCGGAAAGCTTTGGAAATGCTGGGAGTCCATCCGCGCTACGCCTGCACCCGCACATCGCCTGTCACTTCCAGGAAGGTGACACCTGTCACATGTAATTATTGCAAGACCTTGAGGGATTTCTGGTGCTGGCTGAGCACAGTGCCGTGCAGAAAACCTCAATACTGTACTACCGTCACCTGGCAGAGCTGCAATCCCAACAAACAAGAGTCTGCATACCAATAATGAGAATTCTATTAAGTGAGTATGCAAAGTGTTTTCTGGTATACAATGAGATAAATCAACTAGTTGATTTGAGTTTTGAGTTCTCTTAAAATCCTTCTTCTGTCTAAAATTGATTTTTAATATATGCTCACTGGGGCAGACATTTGCTCTGTATGTAGTGTAGTGGAAATACACTCAAAATTTTATAATAAATAGGTATGGCCATGACATGGTTAACCTCCCTAGCGCACTACTGAGGTACAGATTTCTGTACCAAAAGCGCACCATAGATTTAACCGAATTTTTTTTTATGTTGTAGGCCTGTAACTAACCAAAATCTGTCCATACAAGGGTCTAATAGACACCCCGACTAAAATAATGTGTAAAAAACGAACAATTATGTAAAAAAAATTACATTTTTTTATGTAATAAAAAAAAATTATAATAAAAGGTATCAATTGGTGATGAAATCTCTAAAATACTTCTTTAGTATGAGAGATTTCAAAACAGTATGTATTTACATTTGTTTATAATAAAAGTTTAATTCAATTGACAGTGTTTTGTGTGTTTTTTCTACTTTTAATTGTATTGGATACAGTATCAGTTGTACTGTATCCAGTACAAGTCTCTTTTGAATTTGGCTCCTCCACCCCCAGTGTAATGTCATCAGGACCATCACACTGGGGGTGAGAGAGTTAAATGACAGAGGGGGGGGGGCTAGGGGGGGGGAATTTATTTCAGTGTGCCTTACATTGTTATTCAAACTGAATAAAGCTTTCTAAGAAGAAAGCTGTATTCAGTCTGCTTTGAAAGCAGTAAGTTTAAAGCTAAAACCACTCTAAACAGACTGGTTGGAGTGTAAAAACTTACTGTTTGCTTTCAGATCG
>CM070038.1:30693545-30712662 GCA_036250615.1 Ptychadena robeensis | reverse complement strand
TTTGGACTTAAGCCGACACCCGATTGCTTTGAATACATTGTATTGACTTAAGGTTTCCGGTTATATCCCTGTGGATCCAGATTACATACATGGAATGATTACCCTTAGTGGGTTCGCGTATTAACATTTTTTGTTTATAGAACTATTAGACCCCACCAGGAATAACTCCTGATAAGCCCTGAAAGTTTGATAAGCTTTACAACTAGTGGCTTCAAAAGTATTCGCCCCCTTGATTTTCCACTTTTGCACAAACTAATCAGTGAGAGTGGAAGAAATTCATAATTCCAATTTTCCAAATAAATAACGCAAAGTGGGGTGGTTATATCGCCCCTTGGTTAGTGCAGTCTTGCCCATAGACTTGCTGATGAGTCTAATACAAATAGAGTGCAATGGTGAATCTATGCAGTAAATCGCTGCTCTGTGAGCCTGAGGTTGTCTAGAAAATTGGGAGCAACACCATGAAGTCAAATACCACATTGTGGGGCTAGAATTGTTCTCAAACAAGACAATGTTTTCAAGCTCATACCAGGGTGCACATACTTTTTAGTGGCTCCTCAGATGGTACCATGAGATGGGTTAGGACTCCCCCATATGTAGGGTATCTTCCTCTGTCTGATTGTAGATTGCTACAAATGACCTCCCTTTCCTTATTTAGCCTCCAAAGTTGTTCCTCCAGCCACAGCGGTTTGGGTCAACTTCAAGTACAACAGTTTGAACCCCCGATCTTATACCTCAGTAGTGGTGAACCCTGAACTGTATGGCCTTCGTCCTCCTTTTATAGTCCCTAGTCCATCTGTCAAACAGTGGCTTTTTACCTTACATATGCCTACTCTGACTTTCACCCCCAGATCCCGTCCGATCTTTTTTAATTATTAATTTACATTTCCAATTTCCACCCCTAACATCACTGGGTGTAATATAAAATATCTTATTATCTCCTCTGCTGCCAGCTCCAGCAATGTCTCCGCTAAACTTCACCTCACCTCACAGATGACACTCCAAGACAGAGAAGGGGAGGGGGGGAGAGCACACAGACACAGCACACGCTGTGATAGGGACGTCACAGAAGCAGTGCATTCTGGGACCCCACTCAGAGCTGATTCCCGGCAGCCTTAGCTGTCAGCTCTAACAAGCGACCTCGGCGCCGCGGCTCAACGTCACAGCATGGGTTGTGCTACCTCGTAAAAACTGTCTTGCCTGCTGTAAGATTTATTTTTTTTTCTTTTTGGACAGTGATTGCCCTGTCTATTGGCAGCCTGATGCTGATAGTGCAAAGTGACCTACAATGTGGTAGGTCCGCTTTAAGTGTTTACATAAACAAGTGTTCAAGTCAAACAATACTTTTTCCATACTTGTACAAGTATGGCTCCAAATATGGCTTAAATATGTCTGGGTTTAACCTACATAGCTGAACTTCAACTGCATCTCAATAGGGCATTCTACATAACTTTAAAGTCACGGTCACAGTTTTCATCCTACTGTAACATTGCCCAGGGTAACACACTGGGGCTACCAGGTCCTTATCGATTTATTCTCTATACTCAACTTGTCACATGCTTGCATCCAAAGAAAAGCGGAATGTCCACACAGCTGGTTAGGGGGGATAACTGTTTACTAGAGGAGTGTATACAGTAAAGGGGCTACAATCCAACAAAACTAACCAGCTGCTTAGTGATGTGCCTGATGACTCTTACCCAGTGAAGAGGAGGAAAGGTCAGAAGTAGTAGGCAGCAGCAATTCAGCAGGGGAGGGGAGAAATTCTGTGTCTCACCCTTATTCTGAACCTGACACCTCTTGAAGCTGCATCCATCCACTTGGGCAAGATGAGGAAGAGACTGCCCTGGTCCAAAGGATGTCCTTTTGAGTCGCTATGGATGGGGGTCCAGCCCGGTCACTTCCATGTGGTTGGCGGCAGGGGAACCCACAAGAGGATGGGAGCACCTTGCTTCAAGGTAGGCTGCTGGCAAAAAGCCTGGAAGAAATCCAAAACCAACTATTTACAACCTCTGCCCAGTAGGAGGGAATTTACAGTTGTAGGGCAGATTAGCAAAGCAAAATAGCCGGAAGAGAAGCCATGACCTCATCCCTGGCAGCTGCTTTACAGAACATTTTACTTTCTTAAAGGTATATACACCATATTCCACACATGTCATAGCCAGCTATATACAATATACAAATGTACAATATTGAGTGTGTTTCACTACACTACACTACTATCCTGCCTGCCTCCTGGATTAGTATTTTCCCAGAAGGATCAGTTGTAGCTGGTGGGAAAGATTAGGAAGCAAGGGGTGTGGTATGGATGTGTCACCCTCTCAATGGTTGGTAGGATGTGTGGGGTGGTCACTTCCTAGCACTGGAACATGGAAGTTCTGGTCACAATGGTGGTACCCACAGCACCTGATCTAGGGAGGGTGCATCATGCGGTAACTTCTGGGAACATTCCCTTGTTTTGAAATGGAATATTTGACAGGTATGATTCTATGATCAAAAAGAACAACTCCACGCAAAGCAGTCCCTAAACTGCCATTTGTATTCTTCAGATCCAGTCAATGGCATTTTGCTGATCTGTTTGATGTGCATCCAAAAGTCAAAAAGTCAAATGTGAGAAATACTCAAATAAATCCCCCCCCCCCCCTTTCTGTGAGAAATACTGTTCTATATTTGTCCATGCAAACCAACTGACATATCTGTATTTTAACTATGTATTTGACTGTCTGGTTAGAATTTCTCATATAATTAGGGCTGCATTTTATGTTGTACCTTCCATTCCATATCATGACTTTGGGATCTTTCTCTATATTGTCAGAACACTGAAGGGCAGCCATGTGTTCTGTCATCTCTGCACATTATATATTCTTTCTGATCCAGGTAGAATGTCAGCGCTCCCCTCCGATTCTCCCAGCGTTCCCGACTCCTCATTGTCAGGACTAGGGCTCGGTGATTGAGGTTTGATGATGTGATACAATGTAGCTGTTTTCTGACACATCACTGGAAGATAATGAGTGATTGCATTCTTAGAGCCTTAATCAGCTGTGAATCATCTTCAAACAAGCTCTTCAGCCAAACTGTCTACTGCTAATCCAGAAGAGATCTCACTTAACTCTCTGCCTCGCAGAGGATGGAGCACTCAGTTTATTTACCGGATGGAGTATTCTACATTAACTGCACAGTCACTGGGATTTATGTGATTGTGTCATCTCTTTGACAGCATTACAGTGCAGGAAGAACATGGTGACCATGGATCATACCTGAACAAAGAGGACACCATTCTTCACTTGGACAAATTGTCAGTGGGAGTATTGTGATCTCTTTTAAAGATAATGAGTATCTGCAAGTTTTATGCTGACACAACTCTTGTTGAGTTTTTGGTGTTATCTTCAACTACCTTAGGTGTCATTTAAACCACCCAGTAAATGCCCGTTTAGCGCAGCCACCTGGCCAAGTCTAACATTTTTTTGTTGTACTGTGAAGTTGACCCAAAACCAGCTTTGTGGCCCTTTGGAGGAACAACTTATGGAGGCTAAATAAGGAAAAGGGAGGGTCCATTTGTAGCACATCTACAATTCAGGACAGAGAGAAGATTACCCTACTAACCACTACATTTGGGGGGAGTCCTAACCCAATCTCCATGGTACCATCTGAGGAGCTCACTAAAAAGTTTATGTGCCACCCCTGTGTATGTAGCTTTCGAAATACATTGTCTTGTTTGAGCAACCAATTCTAGCCCACACAATGTTGGCTATTTGACTTCCATGGTGTTGTTCTCCCAATTCTCTTCTTAGACAACCTCAGGCCGTCACAGGAGCAGCAGTATTTTTTACTGGGCATTAGATTTCACCCATGTGCACTCGTTATTTAGTCATTAGAACTGCCATCAGCAATGTCTCATGGGCAATGTGACTGGGCACGATTCAACCAACAGGGTGGCTGATATAATCTAGGGACGCACACCACCACTTTATGGCAGTTATTTATTTTAAAAAATTTTTTTGGAATCATGTATGATTGGTCATTTTACTTCTCACCGTGTACATCACTTTTTCTTGTATTGTATGTATGATTATGTGACAAAATGTGGAAAAATGTCAAGGAGGGGGCCTGAATACTTTTGCAACCACTCTAGCATTTGTCAACATGGCATTAATCTCAACGCGTTTTTAGCGCCTGAACTTTCCAGGGCTTGATCAGAGTTAATGTCCTGTGTGGGGTCTAAATAAGTGTCTCCGATAAAATCAGAAACAATTTACTGGTTAATACCAGAACCCACTAAGGGTAACATCATTGCCATGTAACTGTAACATCTGGATATCCACAGGCAATATCAACCCGGAAACCCTTAAATCACCTATAAATATTAATCACTCAATACTGGTCCCAATAAGTCCAAGGGTGCTCCACCCTTGCTTTTCTATAGTTGGTGCAGGTACTTTTTGGACCCACCGAATTAGGTCCCCTTTTTGACTGACCAGTTGCCCTCTCCTCTGGCACCACTTAAACCACACACCCCTTTGTTCCGCAGGTGAGTGATACTTTTTTTACCATGTGTTCTTGATAAGGGTGTTTGCAATGGCATGTTTTATATGATGTATACTTGATATATTTAATTGTTGACTTCAGGTTTCTCTGAAGTTAATATTCCCTGTGGATCCCAGATTTTAATTATTATTTTTTAATTGATTTTTTAGAGATATACATGGGAAATGTCATATGTACTGACTAAATGCAAATAATATACAAGACCCTGGATGAGGACCCATTGATGTAATTTTGGATTGTGTCCCATTGACATGACATGGACATGAATGGACCCTTATGCAGGTTTCTGCGTATTTACACGTGCTTTTTCTTTTTATATAGGACACGTATTTATGGCGCCCACCCCGGATCCTACATATACTCCTTATGAAGCCCTTAATGTCCACGAGCGAACACACGTTGAGATTAGTGCCTGTTGACCATCTAACATGTTTGAAGCCTATATCATATGTATGATTTTTTTGATGGTGGAACAATCTCTTGATTTTCTATAATGGTTATATTAAAACAAAATTTTATTATTGGATTTTCTTATTGTTTGTTTTTTTGTCTTTCTTAATAAATTATGCTATCTGTTTGCAATGTACACTGTTATGTGGACTTTTGTTGTGTTAGTGAGAAGTCCCATTGGGCTACTCACAGCCATTGTGTATGGACTAGACTTGTTTTCTGTCCAAATCTAAACTCTGTAATTTTCTTAAAAGCTACAATACCCAGGGGTGCACATAACTTTTTAGTTGAGCCTCCTCAGGATGATTTACCAGGAGCATGGTGTTTAGGTACTCAACCCCATATGTAGATTGGTCTTCCTCACTGTCTCCCTCACTGTCCTTGCATTAATAGAATTCACGCTGGCAGATGGACCTCTCCATGTTTCCTTATTTAGTCCTGCCAATTAGTTTCTTCCTCGCATCCATCTATTTGCACCACATGTTATTTTTTTGTATTTGTTTCTACGGGGGATTTGCACAGATTTAATGTTTAACTCTTTATATGCACATGATTAAATTATGACTATGTAACTTTACACATAATAAAGGTTTTAGTTTGACATGACAGTGAGATTTGTATCCTGTCCCCAGGGATATCTTTAATTTGACTAAAAGTATTTTTCACTATCACTTTCTGTCTAAGTTCTGTATAAAATGTTGTCATAGAACACAGTAAGTAAGGTTAAATCACACTAACACCTAGCCCAAAAGAAAGTGAAAACTTTAAACCATTATCAGAAACTAAATTCAGCGATATTTTCCATAGACCCCCTTTATTTTTTTTTTTAATATTTTAGTTTTTGGTGTAGGAAAGCACTTAGACTTATGGACGATCTAAGCCAGGCACCCTCCCCCGCCCACGTGTGCGGGTATTTAATCTCTTTCCTGCTCCAAATATGAGAATGTTTCTGGTAAAGAGTTTTCACTTTTTGGGTGGCCACTACTTGATTTTTACCACCCCCCCCCCCCCCGCCCCTCCCCCATTCACTCTCCACTCCAAACCCCAGAAATACACACACACTCAGAGCTCACCTCCGCCCCTCACTCTTCATATCATTGTGTTTTTCAATCATTATGAAAACTCAATCATTGTGCCTGAATTTCATTGGAAAGGAAAAAATAAATATTTCCCTTCTGGACTCCCTATCCATCTCTACAATAAGAAGTTTATCGCTCCCTCGAGACCCTCAGGAGAGTGTTCGGATACATTGTTTATCTCTGTATTTTTTATACCAGATGATTCTGTGCCAGCGTTTTCCCTGCCTTGACACGTATCCACTTTAATATTTCTATAATTCATACAAACAGACACCTACCCAGCACGCAATAATCACACCCAGCTGCGTCTTCCATTCATCATCGCGTGGTGTTTATCTGTGAAGGCCACTTGTGACCCTCACTACGCCTCACTTGTCACAAGTAGGTTGATTAAGGATAAAAGCGATTGGCTGGACAAGGTCACTGTGACTTTGTCATTCTGTCATCTCCAGGTGTCAGACTTTTAATGGTATGTGTTGTACCTTGCTGTAAACATTGTCTGTGGTGCTACAGAAAAGTGGTAGGATTGTTTCTTCTATTCTGGGAAGCTTGCCGTGCATTAAGGTGTCCGCCCACGTATGATATGATCATACAATCGTTCAATGCACTGCAAAGAATGAAAGCAAAGATCACAAACCAATGATCCTCCTATGATTTGAATTTTGACTCTTCTGTTCAAAGGCATAACCTCCTTTCCACTTGTAATGCCCCAGAATTGATTGATGATCCTTTTTTAGCTGATGTTGCAGAATATAGTACTGTATCAGTCAATAATTGATAATAGATCATATGTTTGTGATCATGTGTACCGTATTTTTCGGACTATAAGACGCACCAGACCATAAGACCCCACCAGTTTTTAGGCAGGAAACACCAAAAAAAAGATTTAATAAATTTTCACAACAATTGGCTTAAGCAATAAATGTAATGGATGCAATATTCATTCAGCCAGTAGTGTCACTAGCAGCAGTACACTCTCAGCTGAACATGTCATACTTCACAACTGATCTGCAGAGAGGGGGGGTGGGGCTGTCTCCTGCTCTCCTCTCCACTGCAGATGTTACTGTTTCTGTTCCGTGGGGCTGCACATGGGCCGGGCCGACACGAGGCAGAAGAGGCTCTTGCCTCTGAGCGCTGCTCAGTCTGGCGCTGCCCGCATTGCCTCCGCTCGTGGCCCTTACTGCCGTGCCATCAGCATGTATGACAAGTATCCCCATCTGCTCTGCCTCTCCCGTAATTGCGCTATGCGCTTCTTTGCGCGGGACAGTTCTTTTCTGCAGAGGAGAGCTGTCATGCCTCTGGCTTGACTGATTGGCGCATGTGTCAACCAATGAGCAGCAAGAAGGCGGCTCTCACCTCTCCTCCACTTCCTGTGGCAAGGCAGGCTGGTACGCGTGTGTAGAGGGAGCATAAGAAGCAGGTAAATACATATGCTTCCCATAAAATCCCACAAACAAATACAGGACCTAATTCACTGTCAGTATACATGATGATATGATATGCTAAACCCTGTGCAGCTTGATCTGCGACCTTTTTGTGGGCAAATTATGACTTCTTATTTCACACATATGACCATGTACAGTTTAGCCCAATAAAGTTTTCAATTAATATGGCAGATGATTATGCTATAAAATTGATGCTACTTACTGTTATGGTAGTGCCCCATACAGTCATTTTATGATATCTGTTATTGTGATGTATGGAGTCCTATACAAGTGATGACATAAGCCACAATACAGTCAATATTCCAAATCCAATTATGGTATACACTCTGTTTCTAACGACAATTAAACTTGTATCTGTTTTGCACTTGGAATTTTGCACTCACTTTTTCTAGTTTTTATTCTGTGTTGTTGACAGATATGTTTGTTAACATTAAATTATGTTTTATTTTGCACTTTATTTAATCTATTTCTATCATTTCGGGGGGGGGGCTCACTTGGGGCAGCTCAGCCTCTGTTGTCGGTGGACCTTGTCCCGGCCCTGGGGCTGCAGATTAGTTGCTGTTCCCACGGACAGGAAACAGCTATAGATGAAAGTTAATCTATACTTCTCTCTTCATTGCCTATGCCAGTTCAGGGCTGGCATAGGCAATTACACACTTCAGATGGGAGAGCCGGACATCGGCCGGCATCTCACATCTGACAGCTCCTCCAGCTCCCCAGGCTAATCTCCGTACCGGGACAGCTAGCGGGAAGCCAAGGCATGACCACCGGGGGCCAATTCCCCGGGGGGGTCATGCATTCGGACCATAAGACGCAGGCACTTTTTGCCCCCAACTTTGGGGGTGAAAAAGTGTGTCTTATGGTCCAAAAAATACGGTATCTAAATCAAATTGGCAGCAAATGTGCTAGGTGTATGGCCACCTATAGACCCCTGATCCCTCTTAAACCTTTCTTAGGGTCTTTTTATCGTTTAAAGAGTTGACTTGAGGAGGCAATACATGGATTGATACCTGTTCAATTGATGAACCCTCGAGCGCAGTGTGATGCTGCGCTCAAGCTTCATTAATTGAATGGAGAATTGATGCACAGCACTTCTGCACAATCGACCCGTTCGATACTTTGAATGAGGATCCTCCTAGTGGCTGGTGCGGAGGCTGGTTTGCTATAAATGGTTATTATTATCATTAATGTTTTGTGTTATATATAGTTAAAATTGTAAAGAAGCACTGTCGAGGGATTTTATAGATCTAAGGCCTTGACTCCACTATGTGTTTTAACAGGATGTTGGCACATCCATTCAAAGTCAATGGATGTGTCTACACATCTGTTGGTGGGATCTGTCAGCTTGTGTTGTGTTAAAATCAATGCAGAACACTGCATTGACATTAATGCAACGTAAGCCAATGCAAGTTGTTGCGTTTATTGGATCCGTTAACGCAGCGCATCCTCAACACATAGTGGAATCAAGGCCTTAGAGTGTATAAACTGTGGCCTTATGTTGTATATATTTCCACCAGGTATATACATAATAATTTTCCAATGAGAAATAATGTGAATGGGATTGTTTTGTATGCAGCTCAGCACTACCCTGGTCATGTAAGTTTTCATGTAACATTTACATATTTAAGTAATATTTGCAGTATTGAAGTGTATTTAAACCAAGGAACAAAAAATTTATAAAAATGCATTTTACCAATTATTTAGTATGTTAACTGTACTAGCTCTCCGTTTCAGGGACCTTTCACCCTACATGCGCTGTGATTGCAGCACGGTATTTATGGGCACCTTCAAGTTAAAGCGAACCCGTCCGTTGCAGGTAAATAAATCCACGGCTAAAGCATGCCGCTGCACTGGGTGTCCCATACTAGTGTAAAGGAGAAGCTTGCATTGCTGCAATGCGCTACAGTGGCATGTAAAGGCACAGTGCAATGCCGCCTTGTAAAAAAGGTTGTATGGAAACCTGTGTACCTTGCTTTAACGCAACGGCAAATCACTTAGCGTAAAAGGCCCTTAGGGCTTTTTAGTTATGCTACTTAATTTTAATATTTATTTTGTATCCCTGCCAGCAACACTATTTCTGTCCTAGAATTACAATGCTCATTCACTGTACTATATTTATGGTGGCATGGCACGACTACAGATCACCTCCCCTTTGTGCATACATGTAAAATTCAGGAATGGCCCTATGGACAGTGGTAGGCTCTGTTCTCAAATGGGAAGCTTGCAACTGTGCATTAATAACATCAGGGCAGGTGCATCATGTAGCGTTTCATCAACGGTTACCCAGTGAGGCATGTTAGGGTTAAGGCCCCCATACACGTGTCGGATTCGCACCGGATTCCGGCACGATCGATTCCGGGCGCGTGCATGCCAAACGATCGTGCCGGAATCGCATGCAGCCCACCGCGTCCGATCGTTCGCGTCCGATTGATCAGGGGCTCAGAATCGGATCCGACGGAGAACCAACATTTTGGTCTTTCTCATGCGATTCTGTTCGGATCAGGGGGAGTTGCCAGTTGTGAGGTGGACAATCGGACACGGATCCGTCCCGGAATCCGTTGGACAAGGTGGTATGCTGCGATGGATACTCTTAATTGGCCGATTGATCACACCTGCGATTCCCGGCAGAATCGCCGGAATCGATCGGATGATGAATCGATTGGACATGGAATCCGACACGTGTATGGCTAGCTTTATGGTTACTGCTACCAGTGGGTTTGTGTAGTACCAAAGGTACAGAATCCAATGCCTGCCACCTGGATATAGCCTT
This sequence comes from Ptychadena robeensis, assembly GCA_036250615.1. NCBI lineage: Eukaryota > Metazoa > Chordata > Amphibia > Anura > Ptychadenidae > Ptychadena > Ptychadena robeensis. The sequence goes on along the minus strand of CM070038.1, from coordinate 30,702,379 downwards.
AGGGCTTGTGTCCACTGGATTGCCTGCGCTTTAGGGTGTGTTACCACCACATTGGCACTCATGCGCCCCACTCATTTGAATTGAAAAAGTAAAAAACAGAAAACCCACACTAGATGCTTCTCAGGCACAGTACTTTAACGACACAGTGAAGCATCCATTGATGGTTAATGTCGATGCACCGCATTGGACACAAGACCTAAGACAATTTATTACATGTTTTTAAAGTTTTCCGGTCTTTTTTTTTACATAAAGAAAATGTCATTATAACATAACCTTCTGCCCACAGCTGCACCTCCTATATTTACCACTCTGCTATTTGGAACCAACCTTCTTTTAGGTTAAGTGTAGTGAAGAGCGGCATAGGCAATATTAAACACATTTCGCAAATTATTCTTCAAATATTCTACATTTCTCAAATTATTCTCCAAATATAATAGTAGAATCGAAAATTCGAGATCACCTGTCATAATTATCAATGCGAAAATCAGCACTTGTATATGCAAATATTGTGAACGCAATGTGTGGTTTCACAGCGATATCTAGTTGAAGAATGTGAAATAGTAGCTGCAGTGTACCGTAATTTCCAGCGTATAAGATGAATGGGTGTAGAACCCCCATATTTTCCAGTTAGAGTTTGGGATATTCTCATCGTATAAGCCCCCCACCCCCACCCCTTTTCCAACATACACTAAATAAAAAAATTTATGTATTACTCTTTCAACCCCCAGATCTCCAACTCCCTTAAAAGTAAAATTTTATTTTTGCATTAGTAATTTACATTCCCAATTTGACACCCCTATCTGCAACTTTTCATTTATTAATGTTTCCCTGTGGTTGTCCATGGGACAAAAACTTTATATATGTAACAATAAAAACTGAAAGAATGTTGGCAATCTCAAATGTAACTTTTAAAGTTGTGTATAAATTATAAAGTGAAGTTTTTGTACAGATATTTATCTAGCATTAATCTCAATCTCCCTGCAATACCAATTCCAGCCACAATGTCGCTAGTGAGCACACTTCCCGTAAGTAGCAGCCAGCTACTTTCACTTTCACACACATTGGGAAGGAGAAGGAGGGGGCCAAGGGGGAAGATCTCTGCTTCTGTCGGCCAGCGTGCAGTGCGGGGAGTAGAACTATGGGCTCCCCTAGATGGTCAGCCCGGGAAGGGAGTGCCCAATGCCCCCTCCCCCCCAGCACCCGGTGTATAAAATATAAAACAACTCCCGACTTTTGCACACATTTTCCTATGACAGAGAGAGAGAGAGAGACAGACAATTTAAGGTAAAATAAGTCTCTTTACCTGCATATAGGGAATTGAGTTTAACAGACAAACATAAAATGCATTTATGGGTGATTCAACTGACTAAATGTTTTCCATTATTTTTATTTCTTTGTTATTTGGAGAACAAGAGATTAAAATGGTCGACTTATATCGCAGCATACATTGCACCCCAGCTGCTGTAGATTGGCGGGTAATAGCTAGAGTTGCATAGGGATAATGGAGGACTACATGTTGACCACAGTCTAAAAAAAGCATGTTTATATATGAATTGCAATGTTTACTTACTGAAAATGATCACTTTCCTCTGCTTACCCCGGAACAGCAGAAGACCAGCCACAAAGCTCATCTTCTCCTGAGCAAATACGAAGATCAATGCTTCGAGCAGGGAGATCAATGGCGAGGCACTTCATGTCACAGTACACAGCGTGTCCTGCTTCCTCAGCAGCTCCAATTACATTAAATGATGTATTTCTGTTTAATATTGCATAGGCGATGTCTGGAAACACTGCAACATCCGGATTCTTGTTTTGCAAGTTAAAGTGGACCTGTCATCATATTTTTTATGTAAAGTGCAGGCATGCTAAGTATTGTGTAACGTTGTAACACTTTCAGGTATTTATTATCTCTTACAGAAAGTAAAGCAGGGAACACACGAGTTTCCTGGCAGCAGCGTGATGACGTCATTGCGCTGCTGCCCGATATTGGAGGAGCTGGAGACACAGCACTACTGTGTCTCCAGCTCAGCGGTGGTCTCCATGCAAAGTAATGGAAATCAACCGTCGTTTACGTTCATGTCCGATATCCCTGTTTTCCTGGATTTATCGGTGGCGCTTGAAAACAGGGATGGCCGCATTAGATATGGGCCAGATAGATTCCCGTGAGTGTGCACGGTGCTCAAAACGGGCATCGATCTGGCCCATATCTATATGTGTGTTCCCTGCTTAAATAAAATTACTAAGCATATACAGCATTGATTGAAGACAAAGCACTGGAGCAATGAGTTTAGACCTAAATCCTTAAGAGCTAAAACCAGCAGTTTGGAGAAGGAATCTGAGAGACCTGAAGGAGCTGGTGGTAAAGGAAGAGAGGTCCAGAATTTCAGTGGAGAGATGTCGAAGACTCAATGATTGTTAGGGCGTAAGCGTATTGCTTGGCGGGGATCCTGACGGAGCACACAGACATTGCCTGCTAAACAGATGCTCTGTTTACACATCCGCCGATGCAGAGGCTCAACGTACTCGACCAAGTTGAGCCTTGTGTTGGCGGAGTGGCTCAGTGCAGTGAAGACACAGCATCCGCCAAGCAGGTAAGTCTATGTGCTACGTTGGGATCCCTGCCAATGTGTAGTAGTATTCACAACACCGGGTTCTTTAGGGATGGATGTCCTCTTGTCCACTTTCCAGGCTGAGCTTACACCCAATAAAGCGAAGGTCCACGCAAGCTGGTAGGGGGCTATTTACAGTTTATTTAGGATTATGTACAGCAGCTCCGACTCCCGAGGGCAAAGAAGGGGTTCAATCGTACGGATAAGCGTTACTGTTGCTGCTACTGCGTTACTGGAACCAATGGGCTGGGTGTTAGTTGGACTGTCTGCAGATGAATGAGAAGAGCCAGAGAAAGTGAGAAAGCCCAGAATCTTCTAAGAACTGACTATTTATGTCCTCAGACAGGGGCTGGCTTAAGGCCTGTAACTGGGCAGAAGTAACTTAGCTACTTTTTGGAGGGAAAGTAGTGAAGTAAACAACCAGCCATGACTCATGGTCCAGCAGCACGTACACAGCAGGTGCAACCCTTAAAGGGACACACCTAGCAAAATATATTATACAGCAAAAATAGTACGGCACATACAATACAGTTATGTGGCCCTATGTCAGGTCACTACCCCACTTATTCCTGAGAAGGGTGAGAGTTAAGCTGGGCATGTCTTGGTTTTCTGTGCAATTTCTGTGAGATCGATCACTGGAATCGACCACCCAATTTATCACAAATCGATGCATGCACAAAGTGATCAATCGATCGATTTGACCCTAAATCACACGTAAAATTGATCAAGCAGGAATCAGACCTGTCTGTAAAATTCTGGCAATCGTGGAATGTTAATGGACACATGTGATCGTTCCTATCGATCGACCTATTGGCGTCAACCCCATATTACATCATTTCTGATTAGAACAGCTGTGAGCTGGAGATCGTATGATCTGTAATCGATCGATCGCAGGAAGGAATCGACCAGGAATCTAAGACATCATATGGTGCAGTGTGTGATCGATTCTGTAAATGGAATCGATTCCAGAATCGCATGCACCATTGTTTAAAAGATTGATTGCTGGGAAATCTTAACGTCTATGCCCAGCTTAAGTAATTTGCCCCCACTTGTTAAAGTAGTGGGGTGTTGCTCCCTGAACAGGGCCCAGGGGTGGTAATTCTAAGCAGCTGCAGAGCTGAAGCTGTTGAAGTATATGTGTTATATATACCTGCTGTATAGCTGACGCACAGGTTTACTTTAACCCATTGTGTGTTTTCGCTTGTTTACAAACGTTTGAAGCCCCCCAGACTAGTGTGCGATGTGGAAAAAAATAATAGCGGCAGACAAATGTTCTATTTTTACTGAGGCCCACAATCCAGGCTCCATTTCATAAATGAACTTTAAAAGCAGAGAGGGCCCCTCCGTATTTAATAACTCTCACAATTGCCGTTATTTGCAGGCCCTCGAGCTAACGAGGCCTAGTCGAGGCGTATCCAGGCAACCAGCTCGCTTCGTCCCTGCTGAAGAGGCGTCCGTGCTGCCGAGGCACCCTTTTTAGTTTTCTCTGACACATCTGTTGAGTCCCTCATCCGCCATTACTGACTCCCGGTCACTCCCCCCACTACCCATGAGATCCCTTCCGCCTCAGCAGGGGATCAAATAGCACGAAATATTAACAGCAGCTGCCTTGCTTGCATTAATTACAGTAATTAATTATCAGATGAGAGCTGCTAGTCGGGGTGTTTGCTTTCAGGGTAAATATTTTGAGGGATTGCGTGACTTAATTATGGTTTAACCTAGGAAAATAGACATCTTCATATTGATGCGGTGGCGACGCTACCCTCGCATTAGGCTGACGATTTGTTTGTTATTATAAGTGACCTCATTAACAGCGTCATGTCACAGGCAATAAAGCATAATTTTATTCGGAATATCTTAAGTCTGCTTAATAGTAAAGAGCTGCAGTCAATGGAAGATGAGCGGTAATCGGCAACCTGTGATAACAATGGATTGAAAATCCTGAGAACATGAGGGTCGTCGGTAAAGAGACCTCAGTCCAATCTATTGTAAGGGAAAGACGTTCTGAAGGAGCCATGTACAGGTGGGTGTAACGTTCCCAAAGCTAGCTCTATGTACAAAGACACATTTCTGCTGCAGGAGAATGGTGCACTTTAAATGCCCCCTGCCTAATATTTGTAGAATATTGAAACTGTCCTACACAATACTTGGCATTTATGGTCTATAGAACCCAATAAGAGGCATTTACCCCATTACAGGAAGCAGTAACTGGTCTTTTGTGGCAGACTTGGCTTTGTAACAGGAAGCAGACTATTTACAAAGGATGATTTATACATCTTCAATATGTAAATGCAAGACATTACTGTGAGGACCTCGGCTGTCCTATGTACCACCTGTTGGTGGCGCTGTGCTAGCGCTTCCCAGGTGGCTCCCTGCAAGTGTAGGTTGGGTTGAGGACACCTGTCTCGTTAGCCTGAGGGCTATTTAGGTGTTCTCCTCCTTCTCACACTTGCTGAGCATTCAACCTGAACCTGCATCTGAAATGTAAGTCTATGTTTCCATTATACGTCGGGACCCCCTCTGCTAAGCGTATTGCTTGGCGGGGATCCCGAAGGAGCATTTACCTGCAGAGGTTCAATGTACTCGACTACGTGCAGCCTTGCATCGGCGGAACGACTCGGCACAGCCGAGCAGGTAAGTAAATGTGCTCTGCTTAGTGGAGGGGGTTCCTACGTTTAATGGAAACATAGCCTTAATCTGAAGTTTACCTGGTTACCTTACCTTGTAACCTCATTTGACACTTCACAATAAACCCGTTTGTTCACCATATCCCTGTATGGTTGTCAGCGTGAGCTGCCTGTCTGGTCGCCCCCTGCATGGATCTTGACAATTTCAGTTCACAAATACTAAAATGTTGTGGTTGCATTCACTTTCTTTTTGTAATCTATTGATTACACCTTTATTATTTGGCTTGTGTCCACTGCATCTTTTTGCTCACAATGGTGTGTGCTGAATGCGGTGGAAAAGCCATGAACACAACCCCTTCCATTAGAGTGAGATCCATTGTTAAGCCAACAAAGCTGAACAAAGGGCATGTTGCTTCCAATGCATTGGTCACATGTCCTTAAATGAGTCAATTTGAAATCCTCGGTTTGGTCATCATAGACCCGATGGCTGTGCTATGCCCTGTGGATACATTCTCTAAAGCAGTGATTCTCAACCTTCCTGTATTTGCAATGTGGATTTGGCATCCAAATTAGGAGGTGACATTCTGTGAAGACTCTCGAATGTGCTTAAAGGTTGTTGAATGTGTTGTTTCTCTTGTTAGTTCTGCCTAGCAACAGCACAGGTGCAGTCCAGCTCGCAAACTATAAATATGATTCATGGAAGGGGCCAATTGTCCTGTGTGAAAGTTAGGGTATGTTTCCACTGCGTTATGGGCTCCATCAACCAGGTAAGGGTATGTTTCTATGAGGTTGAGCCGATCTGCCAGTTGGAAGGTTTACATAGTGCAGTACACCAACCTCTGGCCGGCGGACCAGCTCAACCAAGGTGTGTATATGTATGGGCTCCGTCGACATCCCTGTCAATAAATGCACTTAGCACAGGGGGTGTTGATGGAGCCTATAACGCCATGGAAACATACCCTTACAATGTGCCTAACTAGAGCTGCCAAGCACCTCAAGGCATCCTGGCGAAAGAAGGCCCTGTTTACTGGCCTGGGGACTACAGGAACCAGCAGTCACCATGTGAGGGCTAGGGGTTGGGAAGAAAGACTCCCCCTTTAGAATAGCCAGCCACACCATAGACTGTCTGCCTCCCTTCTACCTGTCTGTCTGCACCTCTCCTCTCCCACTGGGTGAGAGCATCAGCCGTCCAGCAGCTGGTTAATGTATTGAACAATTTGCAACTTATCTCCTAAGTATTGCACCCCATTCCTGGCCTGACAGGTGATGGTGATTGAACTGTATATATTAAGTAAAAGTTATCCCCTTAACCAGCCTGTGTGGACATCGCTTTATTCAATCCAGTCGTTTGTATGACATGCACCTTTAAGGATCTGAATGATTGTTGATTGAGCACCATGCGAGGAGGAGTGTAAAATCCAAGACCAAATAGGCTTTCTTTCCTTATTGGATGCAGTTTTTGATCGATAGGGTAAATGATTTGCAAATCATTTTATTGTGATCCTAATAACATATTACACAGCGCCCTAAACGTTTTACCCTATTGGGGAGGCAAATAAATCGCCGGCGAGCTCTGAGTTCTGGGTTTATCTAAAGAGATGGTCTAATTCTTCATCAAGCTGACTTTGTGAGCTGATTGCAAAGCCTCTGAACATGGTATCATCACCAAAATTGCTGGGGAGAAGAGTTGTGGGAACGTTGTGAACAAAAAACTATTTTGCTCTAGCACATGTAGATTTTGCATAAATTAAGTCCAAAAGCAAAGTCGAAATTTAGACTTTCGAAATTGTGTCTTGACTTTGAACTTAATTTATGCAAAAACTATTTGTGTTGAGCAATACTTTTTTGCAGTAGTAGTATACCCCCAACATCTCTACATCTCCATGAACTTTGGTGATGATACCTTGTTCAGGGGCTTTGCAATTAACTGGAAATCGTCGAAATGATAACATTTTAGAAAAGAAATGTGACCATCATTATTAATCAACACAAATTATAACAAACCAGACATTGCTGACCTCTTTCTTACTTTCTAATTACTTGGCTATCTCCACTTCATTTTATTTATCAATGAATTCCTATTCTGAATACTTGTTCCAGCTCAACAACTATTACATATTTCCCAAAAAGCACTATTACTTATCAATAATTCATAAAAAGAAGAATTGTGTACCCAAGATTCACCGTTTATAGTAAGGTATAATAACATTACTCAGACTTTACATCTTAAATATAAAAAAAACACTTAAATATCAATTTGATAAACCTTCTCACAGACAGAGGCTCATTAAATAGCTCATGATTAGTAATAATCACAAAAATTACAGCTTGATTATCTGACGGTGGAAGGATATAATTAGATATCAGTACAAACTCAAAACATGATTATAGCTAATTCATACAATCCTTTAGAAAACTGACGGTAGCAATTCACCGGTAAATTCATATCAGATGCACAAAATTTTCCTGTCAGGGACCTCAAAGTTACAACCAGTTTCCAAGTTGACATGATGACATTGCCGACATGCCATAATAAGCCGCTACAGAATCATGTTTAGGAGCGCTCCACCTTTATCATCATTAAACACCTGTATGCTGATCCTAATCCCAGAGCCATTCAATTCCCCCCTTTTTGTTTAGGGGATATCATTTTGGTTTCTTTTGTACCCCCCTTTCTCACTTGTAATATGGAAAATTTCCCTGTGTTGTAGTTGCAACAGTCCTTCTAAACATTCTATGGATGCTATAACTATGCTATGGCTTGCACTGATGAGGGTAAGAAATCCAATCAGCCAATGGAAAATAAAAAAACATGGCTCTTGTTTTGGAATGCCTAAGCTGAGTGCCCATAGGAGGAGGGCACTTGACTGGGGCATTCCAGGCGGAAGAGGCTCACCTACATCGCGCATCTATGATGCGTGAGTGGGCGCAGCCTCTTTCAAAATTTAGGGCGGCAGCGGAAGGGGAAGATCCTCTTTTGGCCGGACTCTCCCTCCCTTCCTCCCTGGATTCGGTTCTACTCCTGTTCCCTCCTTTTTCGTTTATTCATTGGTTAATTACTAGCCCTAATGCTTTGTTTCTCTGACAGGTCACACATCACATCGGGCGGGTCCTTGGGGTAGACGCGTGTAAAGGTCGGTGTGGTGATGTCCTCATAGAGGGGCAGTCACTCTGGTAGAACCCTGGGTCAATGACCCAATGGGAAATTGGTCTGGAAGGCGTCAGGGGGAAGTTTAATAGCCACCGAGCTCTATGATGTGGCCTTTAATACAATTCCACCTAAATCCGAGTTATGGGGGTTTGATCTGTTAACCATGGCCACTTCCTCTGTCGGGCTTACCCAAGTCATAGGCTTTACCAGTGAACAACCATGTCTACATATACAGTTGACCTCTAAGCAGAAAAATAATGCCTAATTTTACTGGCTACCTGCTTGTGACTTAGTCAGATTTCCTCTTAACAATTCTATTTCATTAGGCAGGCATATCCAAAATCTGACCCAAGGGCCCAATATGGCCTCTCATCAAGTTTTAATAATCTGTCTAGAGAGAAGTATTACCACTGCTGTCTTATGTAGGGGAGGCCACCATCCCAAATT
>CM070038.1:30678871-30690354 GCA_036250615.1 Ptychadena robeensis | reverse complement strand
TTGCTCACCGTTGGGACCACCCTTGCGTACAGCGGTTACTGATTCTAGGACCCAGTTTCCGTACCAAACACTGGGCAAACTCTTAGGGAATATATAAAACAGATTAATATTAGGACACTCTACAGACCCATTACACAGGCATATATTGTACAGCACAGATATTACAGTTATGCGTGCACTCCTTTCTCGGTTAACTACAGGGGGACAGCGGATTTCACAATGGCTTCTGATGTGTGTGAAGAAGCCCCCTGTCTAAAGCCCTATTGCCCACAAAATGCGGAGGTCGTGTACTTAGAGTTTAGTGGAGCCTAAGGGCCCCCATACACATTGAGATTTTTCATTCAATTGACCTAAACAGATCAATTTGTTTTGTCGATCAGCCCGAAATCTATGCCCAATCACATGGTTCGATTGACCTAGATCGATCAAAATTGGACAAAAGTTTGATTGGAAAATTATCATTATCATCGAATATATATCACATTTTGTTTTATTGTGCCGACCAATTTTGGTTCCATTTAACTCATTAGCATACTTACATCCGGTGTCAGATGAACTTAAATCAAATATCTGTTGCTCTATGTGGGGGCTATTGATCATCGATTTTCAGATCGGAAAACTTAGATCGGGCTAGGTCGATCAAACAAAAAATCTCAACGTGTATGGGGTCCTTAAGCCTAATGCAGTTCCTAAAACGAATGATATCCAGTCTTCTTAAAATCAAAAACAACATATCTGTAATTTCAGGAGAAGCTTTTATACAACTTGTGCCGTTAAGTGAATCTATTCATCAAAATCCATCTCTGTCAATACAGAAAAGCCTATTATCAATTTGTGGTTATTTGAAGAAAATATTCTTCCTTACTCTCCATCTCCTTTTCCTGTGCTTGCTCTTCTAGTGTGATGTAATGAGGCTTATCGTGTCAGCATAGTCCCGTTCAGAACATTTCCACCTAATAATCTAACCCGGCGCAACAGCCAATAAACTGAGCAAATAAGTGCCAGGCATTTACTGTTCCAATCTCCGCTATATCCGCAAGCCTGGCTATGGCCTCCATCACTCTCTGCATTTCTTCCCTGAACACGACATGGAAATGACGCAGATACAGGGCAGGCTTGTTTACCATAAAGGAAATCATTTAATATACTAGGATCTCAGACATAGGAACAGACTTTATTGTGTCAATGAAAGAATGCTTTTTCTGCTGACTTATATTAATAGAAACATGTGCAGGATGGGATTTTGAGAACATGCCAACTTTTGAAAGCATATATGTAAATGATTTTAAGGAGACAAGACCATTCCTTTCAACAACGCACCTTCTAAGGCAGAGGTGGGCAATTGAATTGATATAGAGGGCCACAAGTGCGGCCCTCTGCATCACTTAAGGGCCGCACATAACATTTTCAATCTAAAGGACAGCAGGCAGAGCTAGAAGTTATTTATTTTTAATTTTTCAAATAACAACATTTGTTTTAAATGATACTTCAAGCATTAGGGAACACTGTCGTATGGTAATGCACACATACATGTGTCATGTATATCATCAATGGTTATGTGCTTTAAAGCCTCAATCAAAAACTGCTTTGTTCATTCTAGAGACGCTGTTTTTTATTTATTTTTAATTGTCAATAGATGATTTCACAAGGCTAACACTACAGAGAGAGACAAAACGTCCCAACCTGCATTATCAGAGGTTCATATTCAGGACAGACCAGGAAATATCAGTACAGATGACCACACAGCAGCTGCAGATGATAAATGCCGACCTGATCCAGCCATTACACGCTGTGCACAGGACCCACATCATTTTTAGGGCCCACATAGGAGGAATAAATTTACCTTACAGCACATTCCTCCACCTTATCTAGAACTTTTATTTAATAAAGAAAAACTGAAAATCTCATAATGTAATCTTTATTTCTCTTCTAGGGATGCTAGCAATCATTGGGGTTGGGGAGTCTTTCTGGTATGAAGGAAGCCATGCTGTAGAAACAGGTTAGTTGATCTTGTTGCTGGGAAGTTTCTACCAATAACAGGGTGACATGGGCCATAGGTGTTCCCAAATGTCTTCCTAGATGGAGTCTGTAATATAAAGCTCTAACCCTAGCAGAAAAAGGTATTTTGTTGCCTGTGCTGAGATGAGAGATTTTCCAAAATGGCTCCCAGAACCGGCAAAAGTTTTATTTTTCACAATAGTGATGTTTAACAAATTATACAAAACTTCACAATGCAAGATACACACTTCCCTAAGGTGTGCCATTTCCCAGTTGGGCTAATGATATCCATTGGGAGAAAATAATGGCATAATCCCAATCCACTCACATAGACCCTCCAGAGATGCCACAGCGACCCACCCATGCAGACATGGTGCCAAGCTCTACATCACAAGAATGACACGGGAGAATGTGGATACCATATATGTATCCTACCACTCAACAGTAGTGCCCTCAGTCGAAAAGGAGGCAGTACCCTAGCACAGTGGTGCCCAACTGAGTTGATATGGAGGGCCACAAGTGCGGCCCTCTGGATCACTAAGGGCCACACATAACATTTTCAATCTATACTGACATGTATAAGCATTTTATTAAAAAAATGACAGCAGGCAAAGCTAGAAGACATTATTTATGTTTTAAATGATACTTCAAGCATTAGGGAGCACTGTAGAATGGTAATGCACATTTTGTGTCATATACATCGTCAAAGGTTACGTGCCTCATATACATCATCAAAGCCTTTTCTCAGGTTATGTTCCGAAATATATATTACACAATCACCCCTCATTCATTGGTGGAATAGTGGGAGCATAGGAACTCACCTGTCTGCTGATCCCCACCAACACTAGAGAAGAGGCGAGGGACTTACTCAGGCGTCATCTAGGTCACTGATTGGATTTTACATACTCCTATCACGTAAGTTTATCGCCTCTTCTCCTCTTCCCACTCAAAGAAGATCCTGGACAAGGAACTCTCAGAGGGTGATTGTCGGACAGGTGAGTTCCTATGCATTAATAATTAGGTTTTTGGGGGCCACAAGTGGAGAACTGAGAGGGCCACCAAAAAAATCACTTCTCGTTCATTGGTGGAATAGTGGGAGCATAGAAACCCAAAGAGCCGCAGGTTGAGCACCTAGGCCCCAACGGATAGGTTTGCAGGTAGGTGGCTGAAAGGAAGGGTAGAGGACAATTAAAGTTTCCCTACCCCATATGGGGGAAGGGGAAAAGGTACTTGTAGTTAAAAGGTGGCATATGTTTGCCACGTACCCATGCCCAGGATGATGGGACCCCTCAGGACACTGGGTACACCGATATCCAAGAAAGGCCACGTTCCAGCAAATCCCATGGGAACAACAAGCAGTCTATACAATCTGTCCAAACACCCCCCTAGGGAACACTAGATCATAGGGCAGAAGTGGACAGTATAGTACCACTTACCAGTGGGCACTCATATTTGGCCAACTACAAGTCTGTTTGCCCACTTGTACAAGGTATGTTGGGTACACATTGAGAGGTTTTTTGGATAGGGCAAGCCAGGATCAGGGAACCAGTTAAAGCTGAGGTCTGTGATCTTATTCTGCTGCCAGAGCCCTGTACCACCCTTGGCACTCACTTACTCATACCTGGCCCTGACTATAGATGAATAAGATACTGACACATTCATATCACACATCTTTACTTATTTCTCCTGTTTTTAAATTGCCGGCACCACTTGTGGAAGGCTTTCATCTTGTCGGAGAGGAGGAAAGGTGCTCCACCGCCCGGGCCTTCTCAATCTGCGCACACATATCTCTATTAGAGAGGGGCTCTAACAGTCAGAGAGAGGAGGGCCCAATCAGTATTCAGCGAGGGATATGAAGGGGATAGAGGCTTTTTATGCTGCAAATTCAGCTGACAAGTGGCGTCATGGAGAACTGGGGCTATCAGCGGCTGCCATCACAGAGGGCTCAGGGAAGAATGAGGCGATTATCCCCCCTCTTAAGCGACGACGAGTCCTGATTGCGAGATGTGTGCATGACGGATCCCAGGCGACAGGCCTCTTCACCGCACCGAGAGCGTCTGTTTGCATATGCCAGAACCACACAGGATTCTCACACACAGATACTGGAAGAAAATGAATTACTGTGCATGGATCAGGGAGACAGGTGGAACATCCGTCCTGGCAGCTGAAAATGGCGCTTGGCATAAAAGTACAAATAAAATCTGTTCCCTTCCTGGTGGAAGAAAAGGGTCAGTCCACCCAGAACTGGTATTTCACTGCGACGGATGTTGGAGAATTACCACAGCGGGAAAGTTTTAATCTTTCTGGTACTCGGCACACTTCCTAATAAAAGGGTTCTGCCTACCCCATGTGCCTATCATGAGGGGTTCCTGCCTTCTCTGGTCAGTTTAAGTTCTGTAGCGGCGCGCAAGTGTAGTCTGTGTAACTACTCACGCGGCCAGGTTCTTTAAGGTGGATGTCCTCTGCTCGATTACCAGGTTCCGCTTGCAGCCCAATAACTCCAAGGTCCACGCCAGCAGGTGGGGACTATTTACAGTTTTATTTAGGAATATTTACACGCTTTCACCATCACCCAGAGGCAGGGATGGGGTTCAGGCATGGGGATATACCTTACAAACTGTGTTGTTCACGAGCTGCTGGACCAATGGCTGGGTGTTAGGGACCTTCTTCAGCGTGTAATGCTGGAGGCCTGTCGTTCTCTTCTGGAGTCACAGGGAGAAGCCAGGTACAAGCCGGGAGTCACAGGAAACGGCCCAGAAGCTTCTAAAGAACTTCTTTTTAGGGACAGGCATAAGGCCTGGTACTGGGCAGGACTATATTTGTTACATTTTGGAGGGAAGGAATAAAGTACACACCCAGACATGATTCATGGTACCAGCTTTTCGTAACAACAGGTGCAACCCTGTACAGGGAGACACACCCATTATATGGCATATACATTATATTTTACAGAATGCATATGTACAGTTTGGTGACCGTTTCTCGGGCCACTACAGTTCTATGCCTATTATTAAGGGATCTCACCATCCCTGAGCTTAGGTATCCACTGCTACTGTACCATTATACTAGGCCCACATTATCCCGGCACTGAAATCCCTTTGCTGGGCCTAGTATAGGAAATTCTCACTATCATTTGGTTGAGTTCCAAGGTCTGCTGTTCCTTCATTCACATACTGGAAAAGATTGCAAGGCAACCTGGCGCCATAGACCTCCGTGTAACTCCGCCTTTTTTCAGCATACGTTCGGCGTCTCCAGTGACGCCGGACTTATGTTTACATCCTCCAGCTGGGCAGGAAATCACGGAGGAGCTCCGCCGCGATTGCCTGTGGCACGGTTATAAAAAAAAACGTGCCACGCGCGCAACGCCCAGAAGGTTAATGGAGGAGGAATGTAGCCTTTGACAGGAGCATTATGACCTTTGAGTGATGAGCTAATAGAAATTGAGGGGGAAAAATGACTCCTGCTAAGCCTTTCAAGCAAGTTGGATCTATATGTACTACCTATATGAAAAAAGCTTATCATGGTAAGTACTGTATCACAGCCTTCCTAATTTCAAAATCTAACTGTTGAAAAATTTAGAAATTAGGGCCCTTTCCAACTAGGCCCACTGCAGTAGGAAACCTTTCACACTGGCCTCACATTTGTGTTTATTGTAAACACCCTGCTGTGTGCAGTTTTCCAGACACAGACTCCCATACACTTGAATGAAAGACGCAAGCGCAGCTTGAAAGATGTGTTTGAAATGTAGGGTTTTTGGCGGGTGCAGTTAACGGACACCAGCAAAAAACAGCACCACAGGGGCAGTGCTGCTAGTGTAAAAGGGTCCTTAAAACTAGTAACATCTGTGACAAACGGGTTGTCTGTCACTGTGTTAAGGGACCACATCCAGCAGTGAAATGGTCTGATGGTGTTTTTGGTACCAGGGATCTGGACTCTGGAGTGGGAATGGAAGGAACTGGGTGGGCCTTCCCACTCCACAAAGATACACTTGCTGGACCCAATTGAGGTAGCTGGATGTGTCTCCACATAAGGAGCTGAGACCAGTCAGTCATGGCCTCCTGGATAGGTTAGGAGACACTGTCCTGCCTAAGCAGCGGGTACCAGGGGGCACACAAAGAGTGTGGGGTCCCAAGTCTGTGTGTCAGGCCAATTATATGGACTTTCCTGAGGTAACGGAAATACTTCAAGTTGATGATTGCAAGCCAGGAGGTTTGGCATTTTCCTGTGTGGACTGTGTTGCCTCCCTGCTATTAACCCCTGCGAGGGTATATTCATTTGACCTTTGGTATTGCCAATAAACATGGGCAGGAGCCCTTGAGAGAAGCAAATTGTGTGGACTGACGTCATTCTGAGCAACCCTTTGAGGCTGATTCCCACACATCATACATGTTTTTTTTGTGTAAAGTTTGATGTACTTGATTTAGGCCATCAGGCTGAAGGTATCAAGGGTCATAAACAGGCTTTCTCCCGGTATGCCAGGCGGGCGCATAGGTCCCCAGCTCCACCAATAGGATCCACAGGGGACCCGAAGCAAGAACTTGTTCAAACACAGGGGTCCCAAAGCAAGAACTTGTTCAAACACAGGGGTCCTGAAGCAAGAACTTGAATAGGGTCCCTAAAGGCTAGAAATGGCACTGGTCATAAAACACACTATGAAGCCTCTGATCTGAAGGGGAATATTGCAGCTGTATCTTATACATATAGGTAAATGGGATTTTCACATTTCTATTGTTATTTATAGCTGGAGTTCTGCTTTATGAGCTGATATCCATGTTCTTGTCAGCAGCATATCACGGCACTTCATGTGCTATTAAACTTCAGTCCTCCCTTCCCTCCTCCAGTGATGATCAGCTCGCCCCGTGTACAACTTTAACCTGCGAAGAAAGAGAGCGAAATGTTCATCCTGAGAGGTCGTTAGCTAAAAGCTTGGATGAGATTGTGTGTGAGTGGCCGGGGATGAAAGAGGCGGCAGAAATGTGAAATAGATTCTGGCCATTCCATATAAAATGTCTCATTCCACACCAAGTCATTTACGTCTGACGCCCAGCTAAAGCCTCTGCAGCGGGTGCAGGATCTAAGTGGGCCAATTATGGGCAGCTGCTCGCCAGGTGAATAGAGAGGGGTCCCGTGGGGGGAATTAGAGAGAAAAAGAGGTACAATGCCAGCCAATCATCTATCTCATGTTAAAGTGGACCTGTCATTAGACTGATTTGCCATGCTAATATATCAGTGTAACACTTCCATGTACTTATAATCTTTCATAGAGATCATACCTTTGTCAGGGGTTTTCTCCCAAACGATTGCCCCAACCTCCCTAGCGCTAAGCCCGCCCACCATTTTAAATGGTGTATTACAGACAATCGCAACATAGTTTGTTTTTCCTGCCTCCCCTCTACACATTGTCATCAATGACACCAACAATGTGGGCTGGGAAACCTCCGAACATGGAGGACTATGTCACGGCCCCCTCGACATCACAGATGACGCAGAAGGGGCTGTCCTAAAATCGGTCAATGGCTGCAGCTGGATAGAGAATCACAGCAGTGTGTAGGACCACAGGTAAGTTTTGACGATCCTGGGTCGCAAACAAACTCTGCACGAGCTTGGTTCATCTCAACCGCTAGGGCAGTGATGGCAAACCTATGGCACACGTGACAGATGTGGCACTCAGAGCCCTCTTTGTGAGCACCCGAGCTGTCAGCCAGCACAGAGGAAAGAACTGCAGCCTATTGGCTCTCAATGCTTTCAGTTCTCTTCCCCTCTCTTCTGATTCAGGTTAAATTGCCATACTTTGAGAGGGCACTGGGTTTCAGTTCTGGGTCTCAGTCTCTAAAAGGTTCGCCATCATTGTGCCAGGAGGTTAAGCATCAGCTAAAGCAGTGGTGGGCAAAGTTTTTGACTCGTGGGCCACAATGGATATTTCCATTTGACAGAAGGGCTAAGCAAAGAACCTGTAAGGGCCGCCTGGTCCCAAGTCATCCCAGCCTGGGTGGGAAATTTAACCAAATTTCATTGATAAATTGATAAATGTTCTTAAAAAAGTAATAATCATACTGTCAGTGAGGTTAAATTAAGAATAAATATATAAAAAAAAGAGGATAATCATCCTGTAGGCATTATTTCTTCTTATCGCAGTGAGAAAGCAGAAGGGAGCTAGTGCATCTTGACACCAAGGTGATGAGGGGCCAGATTAATAGACTAAAGCAGGGAACACCTGGCTCAATATTGGAGCCGTCCGATGTTCCCTGCAGCAGCGTGAGGACGTCATCACGCTGCTGTCAGATATCAGAGGAGCTGGAAACACAGCACTGCTCTCTCTCCAGCTCAGCCAATGCTTTGCATGGAGAGCCAGTCTCCATGCAAAGCAATGGACATTGACTGTGAGTTAAGGTCATGTCCGATATCTCTTTTTCGATCGGGATTGATTGGCCCATATCTACAAGTGTGTTCACTGCTTTAACGGGCCGAATATGGCCTGCGGGTTTGTCCATATCTGAGCTAAGGTCACCATCTACTTCTTGAAATGTTGATTCTGAGATGACACAACCATGTAATTCCTGTAGTTCACAAATGCCATCCAATGCAGCCTCTCCCCTTGCGACTTGCTATGTTATAGTGGGAAGTTTGATCGCAAGGAAAAGGAGACTGAGGAAATTCTTCTTTTTGTAAGCAGCAGACTGATGATGTCGTCTGATGAAGTCACTGGAAGGATGGATAAAGGGAAATGACCTGTGAATGGGTGTTAGTGGACATCATTGTAAATTCTTACGTTCTCCTGTTCTGCAAATATTAAGCGTTATCCCCCATCATCATTCGCAGTTCAGTGAGCGAACCTGCTCCCTGCACTCTTTTTACTGTGACGACACTGTGAAATCGCTATGAATTTTTTTACACCCTGAACGTAAACCCTTAATGTGGTAAATAGGAGGGGATTTACTTTTATAACACAATGGCTGGCTGTGTCGTTTATGTCGCGGCATTTACAGAAAAGTAAAAATAAAAGCATAAATCCCGCTTACAAATGTGATATATTTTCTCTTTAAAACGGATCATTGCGGTGAACAAGCAGAGATAGTGTTTCCAGTCTATACGTTATCCATTATCCACAGTGAATGAGGCATTTACTACAAATCCATAGCTGTTATATGATCTCAGACCTGTTTCCCCATACAGATCCAAGCATCAGATCCTGATTAGCGCACACGCTGGGGACAATGGAGAGACACTGCCATCTGTTGGTCGCTGGGAGAATGCAGATCATCTCTCAGCTGCAATGTTTTTCCCTCCTGGTCAAGGACAAACAAACTATCTATCTTCCCAGGTTGAGGCCATGGTGCCTCTCTATGTAATGTAAGAATAGTGCAATTCTGAACAGATTCTGCTTTACAGATATGAGAATAGAAAAACATGTATCAAGGGAGCCTTGTCACTGAATGACTTTCACATTATGCCAGTTACACTCGTTCCAAAGTCATTAGAGACTGTGATTTGTCTTTCCAAACGCATAGCGCAGTATTTAGTTGGAAAGAGCTTTGTAAAGAAGTCGATGAAAAGATAAATTAACTCGAAAAGGGAAAATCTGTTATGTTGTTGATGTAAATAATAACATGTCAATGTACTACATCCTGGTCTTAGAGAGAGCCTAAGCCAATGTTTTCTAAACTCAGGGGCACCCGAGGTGGCATTTGGAGCCCTCTATTTCAGACGAAGAGAGATATCTCTCCACTGTCAGTCCTCTTTTCCCTCTGCGAATTGCAAACAGTCCACCCACCCAACCCTACCACTGTCAGCCAATCAAAACAACCATGGGGGAACTAGCAGCAGACAGCAGGTAGAGTGCATGTTATGTGTGTGTCTCTGTGTGCGTTTGTCTCTATGTGAATGATAAATGTTTCTGTATGATTGGTGTGTGTATTTATGATGCATGTCTTTGCATGGTTGGTGTGTGTTAAGGGAGTTGTATTGTTAATAAAGTTTAAGAGCTATTTTACACTAGCCGCTGCTTTGTGGTGCTTTATGTTTTAACTTAAAGGACATGCTAGTGGTAATTCTACAATGTCTGTTACTGGTAAGTAAACCCCTGTGTTTCCCCATTGTGCTGGCCCCCATTCTGAACTTGTGTAGTTTGAATGAGGGTGGAGTTTAATAATGTTCCTATATAGAAGAGGGGGGCCCTGCAGGGAAAGTTTAGGATCCACTGCCCTTAGCATTCCTGGTCGGTGTCATATTAGCTTTATATATGCAGTGTAAGATCACTAATGCCTCTGGGTATTGGTTTTAGCAGATTTGGAACAATATCCTTTGATATCACTACTTTACATCTTATCAGTCTCTTTGCTGGAGGCTTTGGCATGAGGCAAAGCTCTGCTTATATCAAGATGGCCACCTCCATAGATAGGCAGAATATACAATAGTGCATGGTATATCAATCAAGGAGAAACGGAGATTGGTAACATTGTTGCCTTTTTGCTTTTTTGGGGTTCAAGTGTACAGTTCAATAGTTGTTTATAAGATGACTGTCATTCACACCCACCACCCCCATTATATCTCTGAGGGGGAACTGTGGGTGAGACTTGGCAGGTTTAATGTGTTTTTCCAACTGACTTGAACTTAAAGCGGTTTTACACTCAAAATACAAAAACAGACATACATTAAACAGACACAATACTCACCTGTCAGCAGCTCATGTGCTTGGAAACTGCTACACAAAAAAACCCACACTATACTCACATCATATGCTTGAAGTTCTCATGCTGGCATCTTGGCTCCTGGCATCTATCAGAGCTGCCGAGACTCGTAGGGGAGGGGGGGTTTGTGAAGAGGGGAAATTCTGCTGCTGATGATTTCCTGTCAGGGAGAGATCTCCCAGACACCACTTCGGCTGCCTAGGCGAGACGTAATGCAGTGGGAGGGGAGCACTGGTAACAAGCTCCCCTCCAGCTGTTAGAAGAAGATTTGTTTTCTACAATCAAGGATGTCAAAAAAATCTGCTGAGCTGCAGATGATAATGCTGAGTGACCTCCCAGGTGGTAGGTCAGCTTTAATATATGCAAGATCTTGGAACCACACAACCTCAAAACAGAAACCAAGCCATTGTGTACAGTAGTTAAAGGTCAGTGGTCAGTTGTCAGCCAACAACCACCCCCATGTGATGCTTATGGGTAACTTCCCGTTTGTGGTTCATGGTTAGTTGGGAGCAGCAAATGAGGCTGATGTGAATTCCACTAAGACACAACCAGGACTGTACTGACACCACCAGAAACATGTCCACTGAGACACAACTTGACCCGATACTGACACCACAAAACATGGTCAAAACTACTGAGACACACGCAGACCATACTGCCCCCACCAGAAACATGTCCACTGAGACACAACCAGGAATGTACTGACACCACCAGAAACATGTCCACTGAGACACAACCAGGACTGCACTGACACCACCAGAAACATGTCTACTGAGACACAACCAGGACTGTACTGAC
>CM070038.1:30621183-30654361 GCA_036250615.1 Ptychadena robeensis | reverse complement strand
AGGTGTAAGCCAGGAAAGGAAAATTACAGGTAAGTATGAAAACAATTTTCCATAATTTTTATATCTGCTCTCACTGGTTAGATTTCACCTATTTCAAAGGATCAAATGCTCAAACTTGAACCACAACCTTTAAATCCAGAATTTTAAGAAATCAATAAAAGAGGTGACATTTTGTTAATTGTAAAAAAATAATAATGATCTAAATATGATGAAATGATAAATAAAATGTGTTCCTATGATTTTCTATGCTCCATTTTTTTCTATGTATCTGGCACTAGCTAGGCTGCAGCTGCGGTGCGGTACAGTGCTGCAAAGCAATGAGTCTAGAGTTTGCAGAAGGTGAATAGGTTTCCATAGGAAACTTTTCACACTGGTCCTGCGTTTGAACACACAATGCTTGTATAGAAGGCACTTGTATAGGAGACACAAGCGCAGTACAAAATGTGGGGTTTTTGCCGATAATGGATGTGGAAGCATTACAGCACCACAACACTTGTAGTGTGACATGGCTCTAAAGGTATATGAATATTTTGTCTTATTGCCTACATTATATTATGTACATTACATAATGCTGACTAGAGATGCTCGAATTTTTCGACTAGCTGACTTTGTGAGCTGATTGCAAAGCCCCTGAACATGGTATTATCACCAAAATTGCTAGATGTGTAGAGAAGGGTTGTGGGAACATTTAAAAAAATCTCTGCTCTAGCACATGTAGTTTTTGCATAAATTAAGTTCAAAGCCAAAGTCGAATTCTGATTTTCGAAATTTTGACTTTTAACTTAATTTATGCAAAAACTATTTGTTAGAGTGATACTTTTTTTGTAGTATACCCCCCAACCCTTCTCTACATCTCCAGCAAGTTTGGTGATGATACCATGTTCAGGGGCTTTGCAATTAACTTGAAATGGTTGAATTTTTGAAAATGAATTTGACCATCTCTAGTGATGAGGCGGATGTTGTGAAACCTGTTTTGGTAACACATACGCACTCCCAGCATCATCAATGCTTCTGGTGATGGCAGAGCATGGGAAACCTGTGTTTCAATACAGGCGTATAGTAAAAGCAGCCACCTAATCACCAACATCAGGGAGGTAGATGTAGAAGAACACAGGACGTTGTAGGCACCCCTGGAAAAGGTCATCTATCCCAAATGTGGTTCTGGGTTACCCTAAGGGCTTGTTGCCACTAGCGCGGAACTGGGTGGTTAGGTGCGGTTCCGTGTGGTTTCGTCCGCCCGCAACCGCATACATTGGAAATGCATGTGGCAGTTTCCAATGCAATTCAGCAAGAAGATTTAAAAAAAACGCACGAAACCGCATGTGCAATCGCGTGCCTCGCGGTTGGGCGCGACCGCGGACAACCGCAGGCATCCGTTTGGCCGGACTAGTGGAAACAAGTCCTAATGCTAGCCATACACATGGCGATAAGCGGACGATTTTTAATCTGACCGACGGGCGTGCGCGCGCCGTCGGTCAGGTTAAAAATCGGCATGTGCCCACATGGGGCGACAGATCCCTGTCGCCCCACTTCTCGGCCGGCCAGAGAACGGACATGTCCGATCTTCTCTGGCCGATGAGAGCCGATGCCATAAGCTGCAATGAAGCGGCGTCTTCATTGCAGCTTATGGCCGGCACACAAAGGGTGCTCAGCCGATGAAGGGGCCCCATAATGCACTGGGAGGCTAACGTGATGACGTCATCACGTTAGCCTCCCGGAAAGATATCGGGACTAGTCTGCCTGCACACATCGGCGTGTGTATGGCAGGCTTAAGTCTACTCCCAAAGTCACACTTGGGAATACATCTGGGGGGGAGGGGGGGGGAGCTAAAGCCCTGAATATGGAACACATTTAGAGGTAAATATTCCATAAATGGCGTGCTGCTTTCTTATTAGGGGACACTGTAGCTGGTCTGCGATGGATGGAGGAGTATAACAGACGTAAAGAGCAAAGCAAGTCCAACTGAATCCGCATCCAGTGCAACATTGTTCTGAACCACAATCTACAACTCACAGAGAAAAGAATATATAAAAATAAAAGCACAAGTCCATGCTGTGATTTTTGATTTTCAAAAGTTTCCTGTATTACTTAGTTGATTTGTGATGTTTGTAAATGATTGTTTTTTACTAATTATGCTGAAATGGTGATTGTGACCCTACCTGAATATTCTTCCTGTAGAGAATCAAGATTCTAATGCTTTATTAATAAAAGTGTTCTATAAATAAGGTCCTATGTCTCTTGTTACACCTTGTCTCTGTGTAGAGGGGTTGGTGGACTGGTGACTGGTTAGCAAGTTACTGAGGAAACAGCAAATGAGAAGATGAACTACAGACTGAATGAAGTAGAAGGATCGATATCCTCTACTAATCAAGTAAGAAGAAAGACGAGCAGCAATAAATGTAGTTTAGCATTGATTCGAGAGGCTTAAAAGTTTCCAATTTCAAATCTAATAGTTTTTTTTAAATGCCTATTGGTAAAAGAAGAAATACCGTATTTTTCGGACTATAAGAAGCAACTGGTTTTAAAAGCAGGAAAACCAGAAGAAAAATATTTGAATTGTTCATATTGATTGGGAAAAATCCCCTGCAGTACCCAATTTCAGCCACAAAATGTCACTAGAGAACACACTTCATGTTATCTCATCTCACTCACACACGGGGAAGAGGAGGGGGGGCCGCAGGGGAAGCTGCAGTCATATCTTCCCTCTACGCACACACAGGCAGACATAGATGGAAGCTGCCGGCTGGCATCTTTTATCTATCTGTCTCTGCTGTATTTAATGCTACAGTACAGATGGTAGATCCGTTGGTGGATCTCTGATCTGACAGCTGCTCCAGCTCCCCAGTTAATCTTCTTGCTGGAAGAGCTGGCGGGGAGCCAAGACGCGACCGAGTGCCCGCGGGGGTCGCGTAATTGGACCATAACATGCAGGCAGTTTTTCACCCTGATTTTGGGGGGAAACATGGTAAACTTAATTTGGGGATGATTTTGCCGCAGATCAACCACCATTCATGCTTGCGGTGATCGATCTAATGCAAAATCGCCCGCAAATTGAATGCGCTCATCTTGAATCGGGCATGTTTGTAAATTTTAGATTAGGAAACATCAGCCAAAATGTAAAACCCTGTGTTCTGTCCTGGCAGACCTTACCTTGGTTGGCTGTCTTTCCTTGCATCCCCCTTACTGGAGAGGGTGATGGTGAATGCTTGGGCATAGGACCTGTGTTTCCGCTGTGTTACTTTCAGATCTGCATTTATCATTTTCTCTATGTTTCCAAATCTCGCCTTCTCAGCTTCCTTTTACTGGAGATCTTTTCAGTTTGGACCTTGAGAAGACCCTGAACCACATAGCAGACAAAAAGAAAGCCTTTCATCTATGTAATCTAATGAAAGGATTGGCCCTTAAGTCACTCATCTGGGAACTCCAAGTTTGAGACGTTTGAGAGGAAGCACAGCTTGATTCTTGACTTCAGCATTATCAATCATTTTCTGGTTACAAGGAATTCATGATGAATACAAAACCTGCAATTGTCTCCCTTTAGGTCAATGGTTCCGGGGGAGGGGAGGTATTCCAGGGGGCTCAGGGAGGGACAAGCAGGAAGCCTACCATGGAGAAACTAGCTGCAGACAGTAAGTGGAGTGTGGTAAATATATGTTTCTCTGTGTTTGTCTCTTTGTGAATGATTTATATATCTCTGCATGAGTGTAGTGTGTGTGTCTGTGATGAATGTATCTGTGTGATTGGTGTTTCTTTTCTAGAAAAAAAAGGCCCTGCAGGGAAAGTTTGGGAACCACTGAGTTATGGCATCAAAGGATCTAAAGCTAGCCATACACGGGTAAATTTCCGTGCAATCGACCCCCAATCAATCACAGCGTGGTGACGTCACCACGCTGTGATTGATCGGGGTTCAATTGAACGGAAATCAATGTGCACCACATGGGCACATCGATTACCGTTCAATGAAGACCTCAGGCTAGCTAGAGTTCTCTCCGGCTTTCAGCATGTGAATCCGAACATGCTGAAAGCTGAAGAGAAATCCAGCCTGCTTCTCCCCGTAGAACCCGGCTGGAGTGAAGAATGCTGACTCCACCCCCTTTACACAGACTCCGCTGCTGACTGCCCAGCTGTCAGTTCTGTGTGAAGAGTCGGCTTTCCCTATACTCTACATGAAAATTCTTTTTCATGTTGAGTATTAGTGATTGAATGTTGTTTTCCAACATGTTGGAAACCTGTTCAATCGAGGTACTTTGAGGGGGCTCT
This sequence comes from Ptychadena robeensis, assembly GCA_036250615.1. NCBI lineage: Eukaryota > Metazoa > Chordata > Amphibia > Anura > Ptychadenidae > Ptychadena > Ptychadena robeensis. The sequence continues at coordinate 30,650,101 of CM070038.1, read as the reverse complement.
ATTAAACCCCCTCGAAGGGCAGCACACACAGGAAGGATTGCAAGCAGATTTGAGTACAATCAATCACCGTGACCGCGCACGTTGATTGATTGTACTCGAATCTTTTTACAAATCTACCCGTGTGTGCCTAGCTTTAGAGATCATATTTACACATCCCAATCCGCTTCCGACAGTTGCAAAATCAGTTGCAGTACATTGTTCTTCTTTCCTATTATTCTGATCCTTCAGCAAAACATGAACAAAGGAGTTCTGTCTACTAGACATCAGGGACACACTTCTAACTAACGCCACAATTGCCAAGCCATCAGGAAGCCTACAAAGCCTCATGGGTAACTTGCCAGTAACATTGTGCAGCCCACTTCACTCAAGCACTCACTACTTCCTGGGCAGAAAAGGCTGGAGCCATGCCGAAATATATATTTAAAGAAGACATATATATAAATATCTTCTTACATATTCCTGTATTATAAAGAAAGATCTATGATTGGCTTGCAAAGGAAGTCACGCACACATAGAAGATACTTGTTTATTCAAATAATTAGAATATTTTCTTAGATTTACATGACATTTACATAAAATCTTACATCTGGTAATTAAATTCAGCGATGGCTTCAGGTTTAAAATAAGACAGTTTCTAACAAGCACTCTTGTTGGGTGTCCGTGGCGTTCCAGATGGGGGATTGAGGAAGGTTAGCAGCAAGTTTTCGGGCTAGGACTGATAGGAAAGTGTCTGTGACCCTCTGAGAAATGACCTGGTGCCTCATGGATTGTGTCAGACCTCCAACATTTCGGACTGCAGAATGAGTGGAAGAGTTCAAGGCAACTTTAACTGCTGGGTTATCTCTGACTTTAAACTTTTTAGCCACTGCCCTATATTAAAAGATTTATTCCTAAACGTCAGGCATTCCTGGGTGACCACCTCAAGGTATAAAAGCTTTTAAGACAGCAAGAAACATTGCATATTCAGAAAGAGAGTCTCCGCTTTACTTTCAGATTCCCTTTAAACTCTTCTCACTTGTAGATGGGTTGCTTCGTTTTGTTTTGAAAGTTTTAAAATTAATAATAATTATATAAAAAAAATAACAGCATAAAGACTAATCGACTTTTCTGACAAGGTCCTATCTTGGGTGAAATCTTTCTGACCTCTTGCTTGAATATTGCATTCCTATTGGCCAAAGGGGCTCCTATAATAATAGTAATGCACTGATAGAAATGGGTTGTGGGGCTAAGCAGCAACTCCAAAACTAACCAGAAATGTTGGAGCTTTACCTGTAAGATTTGGTGGTAATAAGGAGGTTTGAGGCAGCTGCTGCTAGTCTAGGAGAACCTCATATCTGCAGAAGTTATTATAACTAGTCTCTTTGACACAGTTCTTGGCATGGTTGTGTAATAAACAAGGAGTTGTACATCATATAATGACCTCCTTTTATGGATCAATCCAACAATTGTCACACTTTCTACATCTCTTATCCTGTGCTTTGGTATTCAACAATGTCAGTAAGAGGATCACTGCAATGCAGGATTTCCAGAGATCGGCAGTACAGTATTGGCAGGGCGATGTCAGAGGAGGCCGCTCCATAAATTGAAGCAGGCAGTATTGATAACGGACTCCAAGTGGTGGTACGTGGAGACCAGCTGAGGTAATGGACTGTCGCTGTTCTGCGGCTGCTCTGGAAATGGCTCCCGAAATACCACCTTCAAGCTCTGCAAGAATAAAAACACAATGACAGAATTATTGCTGCTCGGCATACAGCAATAATGTTGTATACACTGAAGTTAATTGGTACTAGAGACTCTTCAGAAGGAAGAATATACCAATACAGCTTTTCTAGTGTGGAGGGAGAGGGACTCCATTGTAACAGACCTGTTTACTATTCCAGTGTGCTGGACAAACATTACAATATACTGTATTTATTTGAACTGTAAAGGCGATCAGCTGGGAATTTACCGGCATGTCGGATTACCATGCGATCGGACATGCAGGAAATTCCTGGTTTCTCACCAAGTAAGGCCACCCGATTTTCTGCCCAGTGACCGCTAGGCGATTAGCGGGAGCACGCTATGTATGGCTACCTTACGACAGACTTTTCCCCATTTAAATCAGTAGGAAAATGTCTGTGCATCTTACGGTCTGAATTTGTAAAGAATGTATTTTTTTTTAAAAAACATCCTGGGAGTAATAGTTCTGCATCCCAGGAGGCTGGAATTTGTTTCATTCCCTCCAGCGAAGCCAAAAGGACCCTGCCAAGAAGGAGGTCTTAGTTCTTGCTTGGGGTGCAGGGCTGATACTTTAACCTCCTGAGTGCACTGCCCATATCGGGCCGTACGGGCGATCGAGGCAGTGTACACAGTACACTGCCTGTCATTTCCGGCATCTCGCCGGAGCTCTTCACGCAGCTGTTGTTATTACTGACATCAGCTTCGTGAGAGGGAAAGCTGGTCTATGGCGCCGGCCCCTCCCCGCCCCCTTCCGCCTCACCGTGACGCGATCGGGCGGTGCCGCAAACCCGGAAATGCTGCAGCTTTCCGGGGAGGCATAGGGTCTCCCCGCTGCCGGCTTCCCCTGCGGTTGAGAGGACCCTGTTCAGCGAACGAAAAGGGTTCCTCTCAACCGCTAGGGAGGTTAATATGTGTGTATATACACTTGCAGCACTCATTCTCTTACTCCACTGAGCAACTTATGGAGAGACACATTTTACAATCTGGCACCTACATCTTATCCATGGGCAGCTGTTTGCATACAGGAGGAGAGAGGAGTCTGTGTCACATAATTGTATTACTGCAATGCAGAATGTTAATGTAAATACACAACTCTGTTATTATAATACCATCAACTCACTCAGCTATTACTGTTGTGAGCTTAGTCTGTTGTTGTTAATACACTGCTCAAAAATAAAGGCAACACAAAAAAAGATATCCTAGATCTGAATGGATGAATTAATTATTCTTATTAAATACTTTGTTCTTAGATGAATGTGCTGACAACAGAATCACACAAAAATGATCAATGAAAATTATCAGCCCATGGAGGTGGAAAAAAACACTACAGGTTGATCCAACGTTAATGTTATGTCTTTAAAACAAGACAAAATGAGGCTCAGTTGTGTGTGTGGCCTCGACATGCCTGTATGACCTCCTACAATGCCTGGGCATGCTCCTGATGAGTTGGCAGGTGGCTTCCTGAGGGATCTCCAACTATGTAAAGAACAAAGTATTTAATAAAAATAATTCATTCGTTTAGATCTAGGATCTAATCTTATCTAATTTTGTGTTCACTTAATTCTTTTGAGCAGTGTATATAATGTGAGTAATATTTAGGTAAATTGATGCTATTTTGAAAGCATATGTTTGATAGCATATGTATTTATATTTATATTTCTGCAATAAAACATTATGTGACACAGACTAATTTCTCCTACCATGTGTATATAGCTGCTAATGGGTAAGTGGTTAGTGCCAGATTGTAAAATGTGTCTCTCCAAGAGTTGGTCAGAGGATTCAGAGAATGGGTACTACTAGTGTATAGACACATAAGTAAAGTTTCAGCCCTGCACACTGCTCTGGAGCAGAGACCCGTCTTGGCTGGAGAAGGTAGAACAAAGCCTTGTTTCCCGTTACTGGCCTTTTGGCTGGAGGAATATGGAGTAAATACTACATGGTCCAGTCCTGGCTATTATGTTAAAACATGCCGTATATTTACTTTATATGTGGATAGCTGTGTTTCTGTTTCTATTTTTTTTCTCTCCAAAACTATAGGGTGCAAAAAATACAGTATTTGCTAGGCTGCTCAGCAATTACAATTACATTGAAACTCCAGATAACATTTTAGATCTATTAATACAGCTTTGTTTTAAGAACTAAAGCTGGACACACGGGTACATTCCTTGGTAATGACTGTTGTTCGCGGGTCAATTGAATGGTAATCAATGTGCACCACATGGGCACATCAATTACCGTACGATGGGGACCCGGTTTCCCCGGGTCTCTTCTTTCCCCAGCTGGGAAAGCAGCCAGTCTGCAAGCCCCCCCCCCCCTTCTCCTAGCAGAGACGTGCTCGCCCTGCCCACTTCACACAACATCAGCTAGCTGACCACACAGCCTGTGTGTGCAGCTCAGCTGTCAGCCTGTCCATTACATTGGATGGTGACTCGAGGTCCCCATTCAATGTAATGGATTTCAACCAAGGTTTTCCAACATGTTGGAAACCTGTTTGGTCAAGTTCCTTCGAGCAGGATCCATTGATCCTGCTCAAAGGAACCGTGGATGGCTCAGATGAATAAATGGCTCAGATGTTTCTCTAATCTGTATCTTTTTCGAGCTGTGTATGGCCAAAGCTGTAGGCTAAATCTATCAGTGGTTAGTAAAAGTAGAAAGGTCAGATTGTATGATCTGCCAGTATATTGGTAGCCTATAAGAGGTGTATGAACCAAAAACCACCTCCCTCTTTCCCCCTTATAATGGCAAGCATGGAAAATGTGCCTAATTAATACACACAAAAGCAAATTCCAATTAGCAGCTCTGGGCTCTCCTGCTGCGACCACATTAGAAGCATTCAGCAACTGCGAGAGGGACAACGCTGTGACGGGGAGAACAGGGGGACCGAACAGGGATTGTGATGCTTGCCTGGCCTTCCCAGTTGTGTTGTCTTTCTCATTAGCCATTTACAGCTAAGCAACTCAAACAACGGATTCAATTTACCAGCAAAATGCTTACTGACCATTTTATGGTTTTTATTTCCCTAATTATTTTGTATCTGATCATGAAAGAGTTTGGGAAAACAAGCAGTGACCCTTTAAATGACAGACTTCTGAGCGAGGTATTTTCAGCGCAGGAATTAATTTGTAATCCTCAAAGCTTTGCAGGGACATATTCTGCAGATCCATGCAAAAAAGGCAAAACAGAGCGGCATTTGTGAAATCTTCATCTTTGAAGATAAATGTATTCTGCAGAACGAGTCACAGCCGTGACTGATACAGACGTTTGTTTTCCTCACATCGGCAGATGTATGGGTTCACTGTTTACTACTGTGACATGCCGGATAATGAGGCTTACACAATATGGGAATAGCTTGTACGGCCACGTCCTGCACACAGGCGGGGGTGAGGGGATTCAAAGGAAGCAAATTAATAAAAGGTCTCAAAGTGAAAGGGTAGCAAAAATGAGAGGGTTTAAAAGTTGGTGATGATAAAAAGAGACTTATCCGACTGGTATGTATTAATCCCCTGCCGTTCCTGGCGGTCCCAGCTCGTCCACTGCAGTTCTAACAGGTCAGAGCTGGGTTCGTCAGGCAGAGATCGGATCCACAGGAAAGGAAACTCACTGCTCCGTGTGTCTCCGATCTAATGAGGCAGCTGCAGGAGAATGGATCACTCCCTCCCCCCACCCATGCTCTCCTATGTAACCTGGCACATCTGCAGCGCCATCTAGTGGTTGCAGTGCTAATTTTGTGAGTTAGGGCTTGTTTCCACTACGTTTTTCAGTCCATCAAGGTCCCTCCGTCAACACACCCATGATGCGTTGGGGGCACGCGTTAAGCGTCCGTCAGGCATCCGTTAAGCTTCTGTCAGGGCATATGTAACTTTTTTTTTTTTAATGGGAAAAATAGTCCGTTACTGACGGATGCCCGTCGGTAACGGATTCAATGCATTGTCTATGGGTGCGTTGACGCACCCCCCATGCGTTACTGACGGATGCACAAATGTAGCACAAAGTAGCAGACCAACGCATGTGGAGACAGCATCATGGATCACAATGGTCTACGTCAACATCCTTCCATTTGACGTACGTCAAACAGAGGGATTTTGTCGCAGTGGAAACCCAGCCTTATTCACAAAGCATCTGAACATGTTATTTTATTCAGGATGTCTACCAGACTCCTGTATGGACAGACTTTGGGAAGTTACAGACCTACAATGTAAAAAACCTTTTTCCATTAAAGTCTATGGTGCGCTTTTTTTACAGAAATCTGTACCTCCGCAGTGCGCTAGGGTGGTTAAGCTTGGCATACACGGCTCAATTTTTTAAATAGATTTGAGTACAATCAAGCACCATGCGCGTTCACCGCGCTCGATTATACTCAAAACTATTTTAAAAAATCGAGCCACCCAACCTTTCTTTGATTGCTCCAGTTTGGTCAAACAGGGAACCAGCATGTTGGTAAACTCTGTTCAACTTCTATTACTTTGGATGTGGACAGAGGTCACCTGCGTACCTTGCATTAAAGCACAGCTAGCGTTAATGCAGGGTACACAGGTTTCCAAAATAAACCAGTGTACCTTTCACACTAGCCCTGTGTTTGCATTTACGGTAAAAGTAATTTGCATTGCCACAAACTCCCTGCAGCACAAGTGTCTCCCATACACGAGGCAGGCGATACCGGAAAAAAATCATACCGCAGCCACAGCGTGTCTAGTGTGAAATGACCCTTTAAGAAACTCAGCCTGCATTCAGTGCACATCTCCTAATGTTTTGTCGTTAACAATGTTGCACAGAAAATATTTGTTGATCTTCGCAAGTCCTAACTTTCAGTAATGAGCTGACACTGCTGCTTCTTTTACATTCTGACCTAGATCGATACTGTCAGCCATGCTGGGTTTCTTTAGGAAATATTTGATTTATATAAGAGGTCGTATTTGACCTAAATTGCTACAGAATCATCCATACTAGATTTGATATAATAGACATATATATACAGATATATGGATATATAGAGATATATATAGATATATTTACCCGATTTGATTGGCTCCTGCAATCACATGGGTCGATTTTCCTTCAATCAATGAACCCTCAAGGGCAGTGTGTTGACATGTGTGCACCATTTTGCGCAATTGATCCTGTTCGACTTTGGATGGGGTTCCTCAGTCTCCATCCAAAGTAATGACAATCGAACAGGGATTTACCAACATGTTGGTTCCCTGTTCGATCTAGCTATCGTCTGATTGACTCTGCGCACATGCGCCATGGTACGGTTGGATACAAATCCATCTAAATACCTAGATACTTGTCAATGATTGAAAATTCGGATTATAAGACACACCCAATTTTTAGAGCAGAAAAAAAATATTAAAGTTTTCAAATCAATTGGGGAAAGAATCCCCCTGCAATACCAAATTTAAGCCACGAGATGTCACTAGAGAGCACTTCACATCACAGTGAAGTGAGTGCAGCTTCCACACACAGCCAGAGATAGATGGGAGAGATGCGGGCTGGCATCTCTTTCAACTATCTGCCTCTGCTTTTCATTGCTTAAATTGCTTATTCGCCCATGGTCAGATCTCCCATCTGTAATGTAATGTACATTACAGATGGGAGATCTGGCCATGGCGAATCTCCCATCTGACAGCTCCTCCCCAGGTAATCATCTTGCCAAGAGAGCGAAGATTGATTGACCAATTCAGGTAAAAGAGGAATCAATTGATTTACTTAAACTGTAATTTTTTTTAGCCGATTGAACAGAAAAATTAAGTTGTGTATGGCCACCTTCAGTTTATATTCCTACAAAGAAAGCAGCATATTTGTACTCTTCTCTATGGATTAGGTTAAGGACTATATAAAATCCTCATCTGGAGTGAAATGATTCCATTAAAAATGTCATGCAAATAATACAAATTGTGGAGCTTTTTATGGGTAGAAGATGTAGTATATAACTTACTGTTTTTCCAGAGTGGGAATCCAGGAAGACCAGGACAAAGCAGTCTGTGAACTTCTGATTGAGAACCACCTGGACAGAGAGAGCACACAAAGTGACCTTATATGAGAAAGACCATGCAAAGCAATATTCTGCAGTGTAAGGACAGGGCTCCACATGCGCTGAAATTCCAGCACAGTGCACAAGCCGCCCATTGACGGCAATGGGGCTATGACAAGGCTGTCTCCACATCCATCAGTCTGGGCCTCTGTCATGTTGATGTTGATGCAGCCATCCGCATCGACAGGTACACAACAGAGGCTTGCACGGACATCAGTACATAGTGGGGCCCTAGCCTACATATGATGACACAAAGGCCAAATGCAAGAGAACTAGACAAAAAGACAGCCAAAAAACTAATTAAAAGTGTTAGGTTCTATACACTCCCATCCACTTTTTTAGATACACATTGGTAGCACTGGATTGGGCCTACTTTTGCTTTAGAACTGCTGTCTTCAACAAAGTGCTATTTTTAAAAAAATTGTGTTAAACGGATATTGGTAGTTCAATAACAACAAAATATGCAGGCGCAGCTAGTGTGAACGAGCCCTAAAGGCCATGGCATAATCATGTAAAAGGAAGCAGTATAAAGGTGGGTTTACACGTCTAGATTTTTTCGTCCGATAGACAAAAACTAATAATTTTTTGGTTGATTTTACAAAAATCTACAATGGCAATTTGGTTCAAAAGGTCATCGAACATGTTAGTAAATTTTTTATCGGCCGTAGTAATTCTGAATGTATTTTTATTCGATATCGGGATGGACAAACAAAAAAATCTATTGTCACATTTGATAAATGGACGAACGATGTTCGACAAAAAAATCTATCAAAAAATTGAATCGGCAGTTGAACGATCAAAAAATCTACAAGTGTAAACCCACCTTAAACCAACAGTATGAGCATACTGGCTAAAGGCCCCCATACACCTTACAATCTTACCATACAATTTCTGTACAATCAACTTTTCTTCTACCAAAACCATGTAATATGAGGAGCTTTCTAAACCTTCCAATCACTATGCGTTCTATCAGGGAGGACCAGGCACGGTTGTTAGTAGATCTAATGGAAATTGTATGGCGTGATCTAAAGGTGTATGGGGGGCTTTAGATAGAAAAGAAAAACACTGGTAGTGAACTGCAGTGTGTTAGATTTTTGGGTTTAGGTACAGTGTTGGCAAATCTTCAATGTTACAGATAATTACACACAATTGGGATGCTTCATGCTCTGTCACTAGAAATGCTGAATAATTTTCAGGCTGAAGCTAAGCCAATCAAATTGTAGATTCTGTGTTTGAACTGACTCGGTTCAGTCTGCATGCGAATGTTGACCTTTTTTGCATCATATTAATGGTCTCTAACTGGCACCTACAATTAAATTGCATTTGAGGGGAACGGCAGGCTGACATATAAAAAAACATATTATTATCCTGTATATATATAGTGCTGACATATTACGCAGAGCTTTACAGAAATATACAGTGAGGATCATAAGGCGTTCAAATACTTATGTTCCTCACTGTATATAGTCATATCCCTTAAGCTGGGCATACATGGGTCGATTCCCGTGCAAATGACCCCCGTGGTGACGTCACCACGCTGTAAATGACCACGGATCAATTGAACAGAAATCAATGTGCACCACATGGGCACATTGATTCCCATTCAATGGGGAACCGTATTATTAACAGATCTTCCCGTGTGTGCCTAGCTATAACGTCTCTCAGGGGAGGTCACAATCTAATGTCCCTACCATAATCATGTATATTTTACCAACACATATGTCATTACCTAAAGCTGGCCCATACACAGTTTAATTCCTCTGCGATCATTTTGTGATTGGTCGCAGCATGCTGATGTAAGAATCGCATGATGATCATTCAGGGAATCGATGGGCACCACCTTGGGGAATTGAGCCCTGGCTGATACTTATCAAAGTAATGGTGATCGAACAGCAAATTGATTGATTGCTCATGGTGGGCTGTGTGCAATTTCTGAACGATCAATCGGTGTGAACGAGCACTATGATTGACAAAAACCTGTGTTTGGCAAGCTTAAGTCATGTGTATCTAAGGAGATTCTTTGTTGGGGGGAGGATAATTAACCTATCAGCATGTATTTTAAATGTGGGAGGAAACCGGAGCACCCGGAGGAAACCCACACAGACACAGGGAGAACATGCAAACTCATAGCCCAGACTGCTACCGCCCAAAGCTTGTATCCTTATTACTGATTCAATTATGCAGCTTGAATTTGTCCTAAATCAATGACATCTTAGTAAACTAAAAAAAACAATTACCCCTTCCCATTTCACAGCACCTGCCATGATGCATGCTTAGGTCAGACTGTATAACAAAATAGATTTCAGCACAACCTAGAAACTTACCATTTCCAAATAAAACTATCTTGGTGTTTTGATGACTTGTTGGTAAATATTTAGCTACAAGTACTAGAGAGTGAAGAGAGAGACTAGATTTTGTAAAGTCAGGGAAATGCATATAAACTGTTACTTGAATTGAGAGAACTAAAGTACCACAACAGTGGTGAAGATCCTAAAACTTGCTCCCGCATAGGAGGATGCCTCTTGTGAATTCTAATCTTGTGGTTTACCGGATGGATAATGGAAAGACGATTTGGATATTAAATGGTTTACTCACCAGATACTGTGTGCCACTCTCTGGGCTGTGGAAGTGTCGGCAGCTCTGTGGAAATCGGTTCAAAAGAACCTTAATAAGACTCTGATACCACTGAACGCTCATAGAGAGGAGGAAATCCTGCGAGACAGAGAAGGGGTCAGACAGTCACTGAGCAGAATACAGGAGTGTTAACCTGTGCAGAGAAGAGACAGCTTAGCAAGTTCACTCGCTTGCAGAAAACATTAAAGGAGAAGAGACCTCACATTGATTGGTCTCTATTACTGGCGCTCCTGCACATACATGACATACAGGGGTTGCTGTACAGATCTGAAGGAAATACTCAAAACACCCCAAACATCAAGTAATATACACACGGCTATTCTACAACATTCAGCTCCAAGTTAACGGACAGATTTTCTTTACAATAAATCTATGAAACTCCTACAATGTTAATGGAATGGAATGTTCTTTTTGGTTGTTTATGCGTACTACTAGATCCCTTTTAGCTTATATACAGTATGCTGTGTGTGCTGAGTGGTTTCTGCAGTTAACATATTATTTGCAAAGAATGACTGAAAAATTATTTGGACAAATATCTGTATCTGTCAGTCAAGTAAAACATATGTTCAGCTTAAAGGTGGGCATATGGTTTGATTTTTCATTCTATCGACATAAAATATGGTATTATTGATTGTATTATTTTTACCACATACAGTATATACTTGAGTATAAGCCGACCAAGGGCAAGGGCAACTGGAAAAGCTTATTGACCCGAGTATAAGCCTAGGGTGGGGAATGCAGCAGCTCCATGGTCAAGCTGTCTTGTCCCGGTTGTGAAGAATTGATACGGGTACCAGTACTATGCTGTGTGTCATTTTCAGACACAAGGTGCTCCCACAGAGTACAGAGGTGCTCTAAATCATGAGATCTGCCTCAAGACAACACAGCTGAATGCTGCTGATTTCAGACAAGGAAGCTCTATTGCATTACATTCTGTATAGGCAGAGCAGCAGTCACCTGTGTTGCGGCATGCAGGAGAACCCATTAGAATCAGGACCACACAGGTTGGGGGGGGGCAGTGAGGACAGAAATCTGCCAGAAGTGCCTAGTCTGTAGGGACCCTAGCACTCAAGTATAAGTCGGGGGTGACTTTTTTTTAGCTCATTTGGATGCTGAAAAACTAAGCTTATATTCAAGTCATTATTTTTACCACCATATAATACCAAACAATAACTTTCATAAGTTCAGTGCACATGCTCCATAGTACCATCGGATATCAAATGTCTGATCAGTGCTCGATTTTATATTAGATGACGATCCAATTTTTTCCCCAACTGTAAACAAAAAAAATGTTTTTTTAAATGAACGCCTTATGATAATTTTTTCTGATAAATCAGATTAATTGGATAAATCAAATTCTCATTAGATGTTCCTTAAATTGTGCCTATGATGGACGCTGTCATGATTTTGAAAAACCTTCAAAATCATTTCCAGGTGCCACAGTGTGATGCTCTGAAAATATCTTTGAAAAGTATTATAAAAACATTTTAATAGGCGTTCCGGCCGTTTCGTGCTATACGGGAGATCAGTGTACTCTGCTGTGATTCCCCGCCTTCCCCCCCTACACAAAACTGAAGATGGGCCTGGAAAAGCAACACCCCCTCCATTAAGTTTGAAGTCTATGGCGCCCCCGCCCCCTTGGCATCACTGAAGAGCCAGGAGGGATCAGGCAGAATAGCTGGGTGCTCGCAGAAACCCAAATACTGGGTTTGGGCATAACACCCAGGAGGTTAAGGTGGGCATACACAATCAGTTTTTTCGTTTCATTGACTTAAAAAATATATTGTTTTAGGGAAATCTTTTTCAAATAATTTTTTTTTTACTAGAATCAATTGAAAAGAGATGGAAATCGATTAAGCCATTATCGGACATGTTGGGAAATGTCAGACGATCGCACAAGAATCTGACGGGTTTTCTAGGTATATCAATCGATTTGAAAGTGTCTAATGGAGCATGAGCACAGGAATCTGAAACAAAAACTAAGGGATTTTTGCTGTAATGTCTTCCATCTTACCAGCTGCGGATCGATCTCTGCCACGCTTCTCCCATGCACGGCATCTAAAAGTTCCTTAAGTTCACCAGAGCTGAGTTTTCCCAAACGCAGTTTGTCAGAGAGCGGTTCCAGGAGATACAAGCGTTTCCAAAGATTATCTCTGCGACAGTGGCACTTTGCAAGCCCAACCATCTCCACCAGCTGTCTCTGAGCAGTACTGACTTCTGTTCCCAGAAGAGGGAAAAGATGGGGGTTATAGAGATTTGCAGAACCCATCCTGCCCCCCTCTCCCTCCCGGTACTCCTCCTGATTCTCCGTCTCTAATCTCTGGGGAGTCCCAAGCTCTGACGCGCCATCTAAGTCCTCAGAATCGCGCTGAAGCCTTGGAGGTTTTCTAAATCGCCGCATGTCAGCAGTTAGGCGAGGGAACAATTCACGCTGGCTTGTCATAATGACGTAGAACCGAAGCCTGGTGAAAACAGCAGAAAGTCATGATTATGGGGACTCAAAAGCAAAGACATAAAACATGATTACAGATCGGTTACCAGTAGGGGAAACTACTTGTACAGTGTAATGATAATAAAGGTCTCCAAAGTGTATCTCCATTGTTCAGTGTGCTATTCTGTAGAAGAACCGCAGACACACTGAGCCTTTCCGGCCCCGTGTCACAGATGACGCCGAAGGGGGCAGGGGGCGGCGCCATAAACCTCAATGTTAATGGAGGGGGCGCCACTCTTCTCCCCCCACACCGCCAGAGCCCAGAGGGTTAAATAAGAACTGAAATTTACACATAAATATACTCACCAGTGATGGCCGAACTGTCCACCAGGCACTTCCCCTGTTCAGTTTGCCTCCCATAAATTATAATGGAGGCAAACTTTGACCCCTCCCACCAATAGTCAGAGAGACAGTACAGCCAAATATGTATTTTTCCTAACTGGGCCACCACCCGACCCCCCCCCCCCCCCCCCCTCCCCTGAGCATACCAGACCCCCTTGCTGGCATAGGGTCTGGTATGCTCAGGAAAAGGGGAACTAGGGTCCCTCCGAAAACAAACCTTACCTGTTTTGACAAGCCTAGATTGACTGGAAGGGAGGGGCCCCAGGATGGTGGGGGCTCTCATTTAGCGGACTCCCCCTCCCTGTTCTTCCAGGCTTTCCATAAAGACAGGAAGAGGGACCCCATGATTTTGATCACCTTTCGTTGCTGATTTTTTTTTCTCTAAAAAAGCCATTATAAAAACTTTTTTTTTTTTTAAGTTTAACCCTTGATCCCCCTCAGGCATGACACTGTCCAGGTGGTTGCTCCCTTTTGACACTTTTTTTATTTTTTTTATTTGAGGAAGTTTGGTCCATGACTGTTGGATCTGTTAATTTTCTATAAATCTAGTAAAATTATTTGCCACATAGGAATATAATTTCTACCAAACAGTGATTAATCAGGTTAGTAAAACTGGCCTGCTATTTAGCTGTATAATACACAATTATAAATCACTAAAACGGGCAGTCAAAGCCATGTGTCACCTTAGGACATGTCTCTCCTGCTCAGTCTGTTCCTCAAATGGCACGGCGCTGTGGCACACCAATAATGAAACGTCAAAGTCATCATGATGTCGGGCACCTTCTGTGTCTTTGTATGAGCCAGAACTGCCAACAAGATAAGGAAATGTAACTAAACAATGAGAATATGAGAGTGGTACTAATCATGCTTCAATCTGTCATAATAAAATTCAGTGATCGCTTGCAGGCTAGAAGATTCATTCCTGGAAAAATAAGCTTGAAGATGTCTTTGTTTAAACTGCAACAACAAGGTATGATCACAGCATTACGCGTGTGCATGTATGAATATTAGGATGTTGGCACATTGATCTATTGGAAGGGAATAATAACTTTTTGGACATTACAGTATCAAATATTAAGAAGGCAATTTAGGAATTAGTCTTTACTACCCTAAAGGCAATCAAGTATGTAGGCTACAGAGCAACATTAATGCATCTAATACATGAGCTTTTGACTTGGCTCGCTGTGATAACTTTGATCTAAAAACCGGATTACATTAAAGAGGAAGACCTGGGAAAACAGAAGAAAAAATAACCTGAGGCTACACTTAGGAAAATATGTAATCTAGCATGTTACAGATATATGTGAAGGCCCAACACAAAATGACTAGAAACCATAAAACCTGGGCACTGCCCTTGTCTATTGCCCACTGCCATTGTTAATTACAAACCTTCTCATTCTCATATATTTTTGTGATGCTATTACTACCACAGTAATGATCAGACATTGGTAAAAGCATTGGAACACTTGCCTTTACACACAGCTTAATCTTTAATGACATCTCATCCGTAATCCATAGGATTTACTATAGCGCTGGCCCACCCTTTGCAGCTATAACGTTAATATATCTAAAGCTATAGCTGCATTCTGGGAAGTTTTCTACAATGTTGAGGGGTGTGTTTTGGAGATTTTTTGACTATTATTCCAGAAAAGCATTGGAGATCAGACACACGCATTTGTGACATGAAGAATAGTCAATTGCTTTAACTGAAAATAAGAGGCCAAGCACAACTCTGAAAAATAACCCTACATACAGCTCTGATTTGAAATGTGTTACCATGGGTTATTAATAGTTCCTAATGGCTTGACAAATATATTTTTATCAAAGTTGACCATGAAAAGTAACAGATTGGATTCATGAATGGATTTATGGTAAAGTGGCATCACGCTACCATGCTGGAATTCACTGAGCTCCTGAGAGCGACCCATTCTTTGTTTGTATTCCCTATGTCTAGGCGATTGACTTTATGCACCTATAACCATCAAAATTATATAACCACCTAATTTGGGGAGGAGCACCAATACTTTTGGCAATATCCTATGTGTGATAAATACTGAATATAATACAAACAGCTTTAAATGAATTACAATCCATATGCAAAGTGTTGAAATATAATAAAGAAAGAATGATAGAATAATCTAACCTGTTCCATATGGACACCAGACCGTACTCATTTTGCTCTCCACTGGCACTCTTCTTGCCATTACTCCCAAGTGATGAAGGACGAACCATTCTTAGGGGCTTCATGTGATAAGTGTTGGCATGATCAGCGATGTAGTTATACAGCTGATGGGCAGCAATGATCTCTGTGGGAACAGACAGCATGCCCTGATACACGTGGTTGCGTCCATACTTGGGGATGTCGGGATGCTGGGAAATGAAGAGTTGCAGGAAGCTGGCAAGATCATAGCCCTGTCGAAGAGACATGCTGGAACCCAGCAGATACTGGTGCACAACCCGCAAATGGAAGTCATAGCTGAAGGAATGGACATGCATTAGGTCCCGCACCTTGTCGCACTCCTCAGTGAAAAGCATGGATAGCTGGAAGAAGAGAGAACAAACCATTTATTCTCTTGAGTCAGAGGGCTAAACATAACAAAGAGAAAAACAAGTGCCTGCTGAGTGCAGACGATCTACTTCTGTTAAATGAATATTCAAAAAAAATTCAGAAGTGCTAGTTACATTAATTGCAGGAGTCTCCTATATGAATGACTTAAACTGTCCAATTCAAAGTCAGAGGAGCTACGAGCTTGTTGCTTGGCAAGGAAAAAGTGAAAAAGACCACCGCTGGTACAAAGATTAACTAATATCAAATGATGAACCAGCCTAATTCCTGCAATGGTACGAGATTAGGAAAAGCCCCCTTGGTACTACCACTGTTGAGGATGACCTTACTGCTTAAGTTCATCCAATCAAAATACATAGCAGAAATATGATTCTCTCTGCCTTAAACTCCTCTCTTCAGCAAGGAGATCAGTTCATTTTTTGTGGACTACCAGCCAGCCATCGATGCATGTGATAATTCTGCCCATTTTTATGCCCCATAAAAAAAAAAAAAAAATTGTGTAAGGACTGAGGTGTAATGGGCCCTATGCCCCCCCCCCCCCACCCCACTACATGTCTCTCTTAAGCATTGCCCCATATGCTACTAGGCCATTGACCCACCTCTAGATCTAAATTAGAGTGACCACTGGCACCAGCCTGTTCCCTTTCTACCGTCACCATACCCTCCACAGGGAAACTAGAAATCAGCATATGCAAACTGTTACGTATGTGTAGTAACCATATAATATGATCTTTACAATCTTTCCCTCTTGGTTTGTAGGGATAATTGTTGTATGCACAAACACTTTCATTGCTTATTTGCATTAGGCAGGGTTCTTAACTCCTCCTGGTCATAACCTGTACCTGTGTGTTATCTTGTATTCCCTCCCCACCCTTATGTAATGTACAGTGCTGCGTAATACGTTGGTGCTAAGTAAAAGATAATAATAATACTTGAATTGGACTGCTTACTCTCCTGAGCCCGAATATCTGGGGGAAACACGTCAAGGGATCACTCGTTGATGTATGATTTATCTACATGCCAGAAATGCTTGCCATTTGACGTGACTGCGACTTTCTTATGCAATTTAATTACCTGCGTTTTTTTTATCTTCTTAATCTATGAAATAAACTGTTGTTTTTTTAACTAATTAATGCTGATTCAAAACATTTTCATCTCTTGCCGCAAAAGTCCCTGTGGCTACCCACTTTAATTTTATGTTGGTCTGGTTTGCCAACATATTTTAGAGCTGCTCTAACATTAAAGAATTTTGGCACCATTGCCACTTGTGAGATAAAGGTAGGAGTGGGGCATAATCTCATTCGAATTTTGTGATACATACAGTAAAATATTTTTTTGAAAGAGCTCTGTACTCTTCACAGACAAAGTTCTCAAACTGTTTTTCTTTTTTTTGTTGTTTATTACTACATGTTCAGGATAAATTACATTTTCCGCAGTTTTAGTTCCAAGTACCTGCACAATTAAAAGGATCATTTCAATGATTCACCCAATTTCCATTACTGCTTCAACAGCCTAGGGCTCGGAGATGACAGAAATTCCCCAGCATGCCAAAAGATTATCTTTTAAAACTGATTGTTAATTAACTGTACATTCAAAGGATTACAAGAGATGCTTAAATCTTTGTAGTATCAGACTTGAAACTGCCATGAATTACAAGAATTTCTGCAATCTTTGTTATGAAAGACTCAGACTAAATGCCCATATCTTTCATGTTTCAGCCTTGCAGCGAATGATCAAAATGGCTGTGGACAGGGTTGGCTGCGGACACTGCTGCAATAACTTCACTAGGGTCAGTATTATCTGCAAAGGACCCGATTACAGCGCTGACATGTGGTGCCCTGTAGGTGGGAAGGAAGAGTCAGAAAGGGGATTACCATTGCCAGTTACACACTGACCTTGCCTGCTCAGCCGAGTACCAGGAGAGGGTGAATAATACTCACCCCATATGTAGGGTGGTCTACCTCACTGTCCTCTGTATCAGCTTCCTACATGGTAGATTCTGCTGCAGATTGTCCCCCCTTTTCCTGATCCTCAAATATCTGTCTCCATCCACATATCAACAGCTAGCTTTGGGTCAAATGCAACTCTCACAGTACAACACAGTTTGAACCGCCATTAAAAATAGTTTGAGTTACAGAACATAATCATAAGTGAATCTGCACTTCTAGTTTGCTTGCAAAGTCCAGTTGATACCTGGGTTTAAACGTAATGGTGATGAGCCTATTACAGTTTGGCAATGCTATTGGTACTGCTCCTGAATTCAGAGCAGAGTGGCTACGTTTAATGCTCTAGCTCAGTGGTGGCCAACTGAGTTGATTTGGAGGGTCACAAGTGCAGCCCTCCGCATCACTAAAGGGCTGAACATAACATTCTCAATCTTTACTGATTTATAGAAGCGTTTTATAATGAAGAAATACAGCAGGTAAAGATAGAAGACATAATTTTTAAATAACAAAACTTGTTTTCATTGATACTTCAAGCAGGAGGGAACACTGTAGTGTGTAAACGAACATTGGGTGTCATCTACATCGTCAAAGGTTATGTTCCGCAATACATATTATACAATCACCTCCGTTCATTGGTGGAATAGTGGGAGCATAGGCACTCACCAGTCTGCTGATCCCCCGTCAACACTACAGGAGAAGAGGAGGAGAGACGAGGGACTTGCTCAGGCGCTATCTGGGTGGCTGATTGGCTTTTATGTATGCTTATCTTGTAAGTTTATTACCTCTCCTCCTCTTCCCACTCTAAGAAGATCCCAGGCAAGTACCTGTCAGTGGGGGATTGGCGGACAGATAAGTTCCTATGACCTATGCATTAACAGTTAGGTTTCAGGGTCCACAGGTGGAGGACTGAGGGGGCCGCCAAAGAATGATTAAAGGGGGTTAAATGTCCTGATATAGAAGAGTCACTGCCTTGGATCCCTTTAAGGATACCAAATCCAAACCACCACAGTTTTGGAGGGGGGCCAAAACTGTCCTTAAGTGCACATTTTTACCTGTTACTCAGGGCATTCAGTAGGATCGCTAATAATTATAGTCATAGCAGGATCTATCTTAAGCATATCCCAGAACTGACGATATGCATTACCAAATGTTAAACTGTACCAGTAAAGATTGGGTGGTTGAATCGTGGTAAGGTTTCGGGAACTTCCAGTTTTTCTAAAAAGTCCAGACTACAAAAAAGTTGGTTCTCTTATCCAAAGGTAGTATAAGATGCATCAATAACAGCAGACACAGTCCTTTGTCAACTTAAAAGTAATACCAAAGAAATAAAACAAAAAAATATTTAGTAAGTAGAGGTACAGAAGCCAAAATTGTCAGTGGAGCCAAGGGTCCAGAATCCACTGAGGGCAAAGGTTGATTTAAAAGAAAATCTCAGTAGGACAGCACCAATGAGCAAATAACACCTCATGGTCAGAGGCAAGATGACAACTATGGTATAAACGGAGGATACACTACATTAGTTGGTCTGACAAAAAATGGTGGTGGAGGTGTGGCGTCCTCCCAGCTTCACCCAACACATGGTTGTATGGTCCCACAAGAACAAAACCACTTTCAGATGAAACTAAAATGCAGAACTGTAAGTAGAATGTAGGATGGGATGGGACATTTTACATAGCGAGACGAATCTGGAAAAGAATTTGCTGCAATCCAACTGTGGACAGACAATAGGCTTAGTGTCCACTGCTTCTTTCCCTGTAGTGGATGCACATCTCATGAATGGGACAGTGTCCAACCCACATCTCAAATCGGTGATTTGATTAGAATGCAGAGATATTGAAGATCAATGGACAGGTGGGAAAGCCGCGCCCGTACAGCATTGGCACAGCTTTTCTGTGTCCTTGTTATACTAATGAATAAAGCCTCGTCTCCACTGCATCAAAACTCCAGTGTTTGCTGCATGTCAATCACAGGAATTTTGACGCATCACAAATGCATCCAATGGTTTTCAGTTGAAGTGTACCCACAGGAACATCAGTGCTGCATCAATTTCTAAGCAGTACATTGTGATGTGTTGATGCAAATTAACGTGTCTGTTGAAAATGCATTGGACATGTCAAAAACACATGGCCTAAGGCAAAAGAAAAGGAAAACATAGGCTGTAAGGGATCAGATTGGAACAGACCAATGGTCAGAACTCCAACAAAAGAGCAGAGTGAATGTGTACCACTCAACACAATGGATGACATCTCAACTCAAGACAAGTAAAGAGAAGGAAAGAATGTATCCAATTGACCTACAATGAGATGGTTTTGGACTATGAAAGTACTCTGTAGCAAACTTTTACCAAAAGGTCACATGTCAAGCAAATCTCACATGTGCAATGTAGTAACGGCCCATCAACGGGGGCAGCACGATGGCTCAGATAGTTAGCAGTCTGGATATGCAGCGCTAGTGTCCCAGGTTCAAACCCTGACCATGTTCTCTCTATGTCTGTATTCCAATTTCCTCACAAAGACATGCTGATAGGTTAATTGGCTTCCCCCCCAAAAAAAAGCTTCTCCTATGTTAATTACTCATGACATGAATGTGATATATGACTGTGTTAGTGAAATATACATGATTATGGTAGGGACATTTGATTGTGAGCTCCTCTGATAGGACTATATATGCTCGGTAAAGTGCTGCTTAATATTTGGGCACTATATAAAAACAAGTTGATAATTATAATATTAATAACATCTTAGCTAAGAAATGACCTAAGACAATTGTATTGGGGCTCCAGAAAACAGACAAGCTTCTACAATGGACGCTCACTCAAGAATACAAATTCTTGACCACCACAGAGCTGGCAAAAGCTTTACATCTCTCAAAACACTGACGAAAAAATGAATGTCAGGAGTGGCAGTGTTTATACTGGATTTATTTTATCCTTCCATTTGTAAAACTCTCATCTCATCAACTCAGTAACTAATAATAAACAAATCAAAGCGAAGGTTTGAACACCTCTGCGTCGTTGTATCTTGCTTCCTTTAGAGTTAATGATCGCTTTTATTCTTTTCTAGTGAATGAATCCCAGATTATATGAACTTTAAGGATCTTGCAAAAAAAGGATAGGAGAGTGTTATGGAACTTTATTGTGCTTCAGCCATTGAACCTTGTTTTTCACAACTGTCTCTTTGAATGCTTTTGAGTGCTTTTTTAATGTTTCATGGCGCAGATTTCTGTGCTTCTCATAGGCCTTGGTGAATTGCTCTAAAAACATGTAATCGTTCAGTTATTCCCTCATAACTCAGAATGATTTTGTTCTAGAAGGGAAGCTCTTTGATCGTACTGTGCATAGGATGTTTTGTGGCACTGGTGCTGAAAAAATGGCTAACCGTTACAGTTAACAAATTCTGCCTGGAGTGTGTAATCCTTGAACACAAACTTAACATGTAAACATAATAAACAGGCGGCATATAAGTTTAAGTTTGCAGTTTAAAAAGGTAAACTTTAACTTACCACATCAGGGGCATTGTGTCTGAACAGAGGAAGGTACCAAGATCTTATGTTTGCAGCAGAAACCACCATCACCAATACACAACAGCATATAGGGGAGTCTGGATATTTTGGGCGGAACTAAACCATGTGCAAAGCTTTCACCAAATCACATGCCAAAGACAACAGTTCTATTCTCCTGATTCTTTTCAACAAGCAAGAACAATCTCTTATTTAGAACATCACATTGCTTGTCAACTGATAATATGTTATTACCTCCACCAACACCAGAACACAGTTCTTTAAACCCAGCACCATCCAGAGAAGCTTATACCCAAATCAGTTCAGCTTAGCCTTGGCATTACCACCCGATCATCACCTCAAAAAGGAGATATTCAGTGCAGTGCTGATGCAGAAAATCTGGTTTTCGTTTTATGAAAACCGTCTGACATTCCCCACTGAGCCATAAACAGAATGGCTAATGTGACACTGCGGAAAGGATCACAGACAGTGGCAGGGCGCTCATGAAAAAAGACAGGAGAACAGAACTGACGGCTTGCATCTCACACACCGCACAGGATTAGGAGAGTTGCTGACACATATTTAAAAATTATAAAGTGTGAGAAAAGGAAGGGATAACAATTGTTCAGCGACACACATAGGCACCAAACACAAGTTATAATTCCATGACAAACAAGAAGGCAGGACACCAGGAGTGCAGACAGCGCCAAGTGCAGGAGGCCGAGAGCAAAGGAGGGGTAGACGGGACATACCGCAGACTCGGAGGCACTTTCAGGAGTATTCCTGCAATGGGTTCGCATGGAGAGTGCACCCTGATAAGAGAGGACATGACACTTGTACACAACAGGAAGAGAACGCACAGACGAGATGGATGCATAACCAACATGGACTCCCTTACACTGCCTTGAAACATGTCACATAAAAGTTGTTTTTCTACAAGTTAAATGTTTTTAATAAATTGGTTTTATAGCTTGGCATAAGCTGCACGACGTATGATGACAGTCTGCCAGTTCACATACATACACACAGACATACAGGCTTTCGGACAAGACAAAAAGCAATGTGCAAAGTGCAGGGACATACGAATTCAAAATCTGACTGCAACACTAATCTAAGTGTTATTCACATGATCTTTCAAATGATTTACTAAACAATACCAGAGCAATCTAGCATCAGCAGTGTGCAAGAATTAAGAAACTCATAAAAGGATCAGCCATTCTTGTCAGAGTTTCATGCAGTAAACATTATATCTGAGAAATGAGCAAGCCGCTCTTCCATTCACTAGAAATAGTGACATCACAGAGAATACAGCCTGTTCAGTTCCCTAGTCTAGACATTTACCCACAACATAGATCATAACATTTTGTGCAATAAAATCACATGATATGGAGAATGCACATTTAAACACATGCAGTTGGTACCTGTGAGTTAACAGACTGGCCCATTGGTATGCGGGAACACTCCAGAGCATACTGCTTCACACAGAAATAGAATCCCTATGGAAGAAAAATACAGGTCAGAATCCTAAGAGCCAAAATCCAGGTATAGTCTCATTACTTATCCAATTACCTATTCTACCCTGCTACCAACCTGGAAGGAGAGTTCCATCAATACAATGCCTCCAGGTAGCGCTCTCTGCAGGTGGTAAGCGGTCACTGTAGGGGTATTACTCTGCTAAAAACAAAAACATTTCGCATTTATGGTAAATGTTATAAACTCTAAACATGGCCACACAAATGTTATACAGCAAAAAACAGGAGGATTATGCCACATCACAACTCTTCAATGGCAATACAGACCACAAAAATTTCAGACCATCCAGTGCCATGACACATAAGGACATGTTGGGCCTCTTAAGGTACCCTCCCCCCGTTACATTATATCCATATTCATTTGGAGCAATTGATCTTCCAGGAATTAAATAGCTCAAGGAAAAGTTGATTTAACAGGGAACCAACATGTTGGTAAATCCCTGTTCGACCACCAATACTTAGTATGGGGGCCAGAGTGCCCATCTAAAGTATCAACAGGAATGGATTGTGATCGCCTTTCGACTGATGAACACTCGAGTGCAGCCTGGTGATGTCCCGATGACGTCACCTATCAACCTGTGTATGGGGACCCTGAATGCACACTCAGTGGAAAACAATAGGAGCCCTGTGCTCAGAAAAAGTACTACAAATCTTTCACTTTTAAAAGGACAGACAGAATACACACTGCTTCATGGGCTCTACGATTAAGCTCTTAGCTGAGAAAAACACATCAAAAGGGGGAGAGATATGGCCCATGAAGGAGTCTGGTGTGTATTTGGTCATTTATTTTAAAAATAGAGGTTTTGATTGTTTTTCCCTGAAAATTAATGTGTAAAACGCCAAACACCAATCGCCCAAACAATCCACATTAATAAAAAGGAGATTTTTCTAAGATTTTACATCTGGCCCTTGTTGTCCTTGAAGAGAAGAGGGATTCTAGTACTGTTGGGTTTTACTGCCACTGCCAGAGTATATCTGGAAAAAGTGGTCTACAAGAAATATTTACAAGGACACAATGCGTACAACCTAGTGCAACAAAGTAAAGTACTGTAAATGGTAAAATAAAATAAAACAAAAGACAAAATACTCACATTAAAGGAGGTTCCTTGCAAACCTCCTTTATTGTGAGTATTTTGTCTTTTGTTTTATTTTCCGATTTACAGTACTTTACTTTGTTGTACTAGGTTGTGCGCATTGTGTCCTTGTTCCCATTTGTCTGCAACAGAGGGGCCACACTCCTCCATTATTTTGGGAGCTGCACACCTACACGCAACTTAAACACCCACCCCACACACTGACCCAATTTTACTGTGACCTTTGCCCAGGCCCCATACACCCACTGAGGTTCCTTCTGGCCACTGACATCACTGTAACTGTATAATCACTGCTGACGGTTGTACGCAACTATTTATTACCTTTTTTAGTTGAGTTATCTTTAAAGCCCCCTATACACCTTACATTCTTACCTTACATATAATTTCTGTACAATCAACTTTTCTTCTACCAAAGCCATGTAATATGGGGACCATTCTAATCCTTCCAATCACTATGTATTCTATCAGGCAGCACTACATAGATGTTGGTAGATCTAAAGGAAATTGTATGGGGTGATCTAAAAGTGTATAGGGTGCTTAAATCAGAGGCCTAAATCTAGAATTCCCCTGAGCAAGAGATTCAAACCAGCTGGGTTTTAGGGAGATAAAGAGTGAGAACGAAGAGAAAGAGTGAGAAACTAACTGAGGCATGTTTAGAGTAGAAAGGATAATACCCACTGTTTCAATGTTTGCCAATGTCCAATTCCTTGGTGAAAGCAGTATAATCCTACAGTACAATAATCCTTTATCCCTCAAATAGAGTAGTTTTCATTTCTCTACTGTTGAGGCGAACAATGATTTTCCTTGGCACTCCACCATTCAGGACTTACCTTAGGACTACCCTCACTTTTTGGTTTAGATGACCTGTTCTCTGGAGCCTGGGATGGCACTGCTCTGATCCGTGCTACGCTGTGAACACAAAGATGACAGTTTCAGCATTTTCTTTTCAAAGTTGTTTTTATTATAAAATAACAGAGCTGCTGCCTCAATTGTTTAGATATTATATAAGATATTATTTTTGAAAAGCAACAGGTTTCCCTCTCTTTGGGACTTTACATTGGAGTGCTGGAGGTTATAATTAACCCAATTAACCCACATTAGATGTATTATTTATTGGGATTATAACATCATCCACAATCGCAAAACATACAGAAATATACAACACAACGATACATCAAAATATTGGTGCAATCAAATCTTTTCTTGATTGGTGTGTGTCTGTAGTCTAGACGTCGTATATAAGGGTGTGCTCAATGTTGTGACATGTTTTGCCGTGACTACGGCTTCATCAGGAAGCACAAATTTAATACACAAAAGGACCTATGTGGCCAAAGGGGGATACGTCGTCAGAGCCTATATAGCCGTCTGCTTAATGCAGCAAAACAAACAAAAGGTTAGGTAAAAAGGACTCACTGCTACAGCCAATCAAGTAACAAAAGTATATTGTTCCCCCCCCCACAAGGCTTCCAGATGCTGATGAGGACCTCCTATACGCACAACCACCACCCTGAATGCCAATAGCCATTCAATGAAAGGATGTGCAGTGGTGGTTTCCTGTGAATAATGCATAAACACAGACTATAAGACATACATGTTCATTCTCAAAAAAGATGAAGATGTGTGCCGCCTGATGAAGCCTTAGTCACGGCGAAACATGTCGCAACATTGAGCACACCCTTAGATATGACGTCTAGACCACAGACACAGACCAATCAAGAAAAGATTTTAATTGCACCAATATTGCTATTGTGGATGATGTTATAATCCCAATAAATAGAAATCACAATAAGTACCATCTAATATACTTGGGTAAACTATAACCTCCAGCACTCCAATGTAAAGTCCCAAAGAGAGGGGAACCTGCTTGCTTGACATGTAAATTCATGGGATGGGCTTGCTGGAGTAATCTCTCTAAGATATTATTTTTGAAAGCATATAGTTACTGAGTTTGGTCTGAATGCAATGTGCATATTGCTGCCAATCCCCCCAGGAACTTCCTATGCGAGTACAAGCCTGTGTGCAATGATGACCTACAAAGTACAGCCTCCTGTGTGTACCGAGATGCTTTCCATATCACTACAGTGTGCACCAACAATTCCTACTTGCAAAAGACTACAGAAAGGGTGAATTGTAGAATGATCATGTTTTAAAAACATTAAATGAAAATGGTACTGAAATGAAAATAGCAGGACAAACATTGCACAGTGTGCAATAATATAAACCCCAATACATATTGTGTTATCCAAAATAAATTGCAAACACATTGGCACTAACCTGCGGGCAGGAGAAGCAGGCCGTAGCTGGACAAGGATAAATCCAGTACTCTGAAGGTACTGAATGTACTGCTGCATAAACGCAGTGCACAGCTCCTGAAGCCACGGTTCATCCTTGGATTTACTGGGTGGCATATCGGCAGAATCGCAACTGTGACTGCGGTCTCTGCCGGATGTTCCTGAGTCATTGGAACGGTGCCGCTTCTAGGAAAAAGAATTGTAATCCCTTAAAAAATAACTCACCTGTGACTAAAGTCAGCCATACACAGGTCAATTTTGAGTTTAATTACCCTCGGTACCCTTCCAAAGTAATGACGATCAAACAGGGAAATCGATTGCCGCGAACACGCAGGATGATCGATCGGAAATCGAATGCTGCCCACCTTGAGCCAACAATCCCGCTCCAACTAAAAGCGGTCTAACAGGGAACCAACATGCGCACTACTTTGAAGAATTGATCTCTGCCTGATACTATGGATATTGACCCTCAATCGCCATCCAAAGTAATGGCGATCGAGGGTCAACATTCAAAGTATCGTGCAGAGATCGATTCTTCAAAGTGGTGCGCATTGATTCCCCTGAACAATTGCTGTGCGATCTTGCAGCACCACGTTGTGATCAAATCTCATAACAATCGCTGGGGAATAAAGTATGCCAACCTTTACACTTCACGTTTAGTTTCTAGAAGCAAACCACCCCTTGAAGAAGGCAGGACAGCATAGGGACCAGTATCAATGGTTTACTCCTTGTAGAACTCCATCTCATTCTAGACCACTGCAAAAGCAGTTTGACGCAAGCCGAATGGAGGTTGGACGATGATCTACTGCATATCTACTGAAAGTGTAACATCCTAAATAATGTCCGTAGCTTTTCAAACTAACGCCAAATGCATGCTGCAAGCATGTCTGAATTGTCCCTATGGATTTTAATCTCCCTAGCGGTTGAGACGAGCCTAGCTCGTCCGAGCTTCAGGCTCGCCTCAACCGCACGGGAAGCCGCCGGCGGGGAGACCCTATGCCTCCCCGGAAAGCTGCAGCGATTGTTAATGGAGGAGCGCCAGCTTTCCCCCTACCGCAGCTGTTGTCAGTAATGACAACAGCTGCGAGTAGAGCTCCGGCGAGATGCCGGAAACGGCGGGCAGTGTACTGTGTACACTGCCTTGATCGCCCGTATCGTGCCGTTATAAACGGCGCGATATGGGCGGTGCGCTAGGGAGGTTAAAAAAACAATGCTGCCATTAAGCGGTCCCAATGCAAAGCAAAGGACATCGACGGTGATTTACAGCTATGTCCCATTCCTGTTTTCCAATCGCATTAGATATGGGCCAGATAGATGGCTGTGAGTGTGCACCGCACTCGAATCGACCATCGATCTAGCCCATATCTAATGCATGTGTTCCCAGCTTTAGGGTTACGCTGACATAGGTTCCTTGACTTCGTTTTAGAATTAGTTATTCATTGTTGGACACTAGTGTTCCTCCAATGTGTCTGTATGATGACGTCATCAAATGACTAGTTGATTATGACTTCAATGGTGGATTCACCAATCCATCAAGTCAACTAGTCGTTTGATGTTGTGTCAAAGAATAACTTTTATAAGTCAAGGAACCTGTGTCAGCATCACCCAAAGACAGAGACTGCATTGTGTGTACAAGAATACATACAGAGGGAGGGACTTCTCTCAGAAGTTAACAACTAGTCAACTAGGTGACTTTTCTTTTAATGTCCTAGTGCATCCAATACTGGAGAGCAGGAAATTTCATATGCAGTCCTAAAGCTAGGAACACACAGCTCGATTTAAGCATACATCGATGTAAGATTAGATGAAGATTGGTATTTTATCAATTGTACCGTGTGCGCTATAGTGTCATACAATCGTAGTACAATATCGATGTAGAAAACATCGATTATTGACCAAAGTTGTCTATGCCATTGATGCCCTACAAACAGTAAACTATCACTTCATCGAATACAATTGTACGATGAAAATGAAAAAGTAGTACAATCATGGTACAATTCGACGATAATTTTCCAACTAGTCCGATCACTTTTCAATCGATGTAAAGCTCTTCATTGAACAATTATCGTCGATTGTACCATGTGCCCGGGCCACGATTTTGGTACAATCGATGTAAATTTTCATTGATTTACATCGATTGTACGCTTAAATCGAGCCGTGTGTTCCTAGCTTAACTCTGCAATATATGCAGATTCTCTAGTTTTATTGCCTTTAAAACCATTAAAATAGAGAGAAGGAGAGGACACATACTTCAGTAGAGGAGAACAGATCAGGACTAACAATGATGTTTGTCAAGAACTCGGTGGGATTTCTAGTGGGATCAGAATACCATATGCAAGAATTACTGAAACCTTTTAGAATATAAATGTGCAACATTTACTTTATATATATATAGATATTGGCAGCATAATAAATATAAGGCAGCATATTGGTTACAATTCTAAACGATTCCAGCATGTCCTTGAGGTTGACTTCTCATGTGAATGACCTACCTTTCCTTCACTCCTACCCTGGTCATTTTGAACCTGCACTTGGAAAGATGGATCGAACAACAGAGGTGTGGCGCAATAATGAACCATCCGAGCAGACTGTTTCAGTGTGTCTAAATCAGCTGCCTGCAGAAGAGGCAAAAACACCCAAGATTAAAATACAGAAAAATGACATAACTATTGGTCTAGCTGATGGAGAAGGACTTACACTGATTGGCATATTCGACTGTGCTGACCTCTGCTGCCACGTCACAAAGAGGTTCTCAATCTTCAGCTGTTTCTCCA
>CM070038.1:30588896-30621083 GCA_036250615.1 Ptychadena robeensis | reverse complement strand
GATTATGTTCATTTCCTTTCCTTCTCTCTACTGACCTCTTTTTTCTGTGCTCTTAATCTCCTGGAACTGGGATCCATGCCGGGCAACTGTGTCCATCTCAAAAGAGAAATGCATGGGTCTCACTGGCATTACATCCCGGAGAACTTCATCAAATGGCACAATGTCTGGAGGGTAGTGTAACGATGGAAGGCCACGGCCTGATGCTCCCAGACGAGTCTGCTCCTTGTATGGAGGAGGTGTGGGACTTCGAATAAGGGCATCTACCTCCAGAGTGGAATTGAGGAACGGGTTAGGATCCTGAAAAAAAGTTACATACATGAAAGCTGAACTCAGGACTAAAGCTGGCCATACACCTTTAGATCTCTATGTCAGATATCCTTCAGATCTACCAACAACTATGTAGTGCCGGGTCCTCTGTGATTGAACACAGGTAGACTTGATTGTTTAGAAAGTCCCTCATATTACATGGTTTTGGTAAAACCAAAGGAAATCTAAAAGAAATCTGACAGATAAATCTAAAGGTGTATGGGGGTCCTAAGATGTTAATATAATGACAACAAGTATTTTCTACATAAACCAGGTAAGGAGAATTATAGTCATTAAGGACAAAAGTTAACCACATTTCAGTTTGTTTAGCAGCTCCTTGAAGCATGAGCAGAAGTGGTATTTTGGGGGGCAAGGGCCATCAGGAGCAGCCACAGTGCCCTCTCTTTGTGCAAGCCACCCTGAGGCAGTGGCCGCACACTAGTCACCCTGAGGCTGTGGTACCTTTGTTACTGGCAATGGACGCATCCATTACTGGTAATAAAACCCTGTGCTTCGTTTGCATCTCCCATACAAGTGCAATAATGTTCCTATCTAGAAAAGGGGGGCCCTGCAGGGATAGTTTGGGAACCACTGTCCCACACTGACCATCTGTAAACCTTATCCATCATAAACAACCCCAAAAACCTTATGAAAGTAGACAGGGCCTGTGAAGTATGTCATTTTCTTCCTATTGCCACTTCCCCCTCACATTTGCAGACTCATTGTTTAGAATGTTTTTTACATTAACAGCGGGGAGTTGATGTATATGGCCTATTAAGTGTTAGAGGTTACTAAACTACCAGCAGCATTACAGAGGGGAAAATATGTCACTGCAAACACTGTAACCCTGATTTTTGGCACCCAATTCCAGAAGGAGTAGGACTGCCAGGGAGGTTAAGGGGCAGAGCTAGGAAGCAGAAATACAGGATTCTGGATTATGTCTTACAAGGATAAAACACTTTTTAACAATAACCGTTACCTGCTTGTTCTCCTCTTGCCAAGGTATGTCCGCAAAGCAGTAATGATGAAACAACCCCATTTTCTGATTCAGTAGACAGTGAACCACATGTGCTCGGGCATTCTGCCACTGTATCAAACGCACTAGTGAGCGACTGAGAGACGCCCCGAGGTCTGGAGACCAATTGTACGTGTACAGAGTGAGCTGCGGGGACAGAAAAACGTCAGCATTAAATAAAAAGAAAACACCAGTGATAACACCAGGCTGTCATTATAAAAATGTAAGATGTCACTACTCACTTTCTTGTCTTGTATTTCTATTAAAAGAAATCTTTGTCGGGGGACCAAACCACGGGCCGTTGTGGATAAATCCGGCGGTTTCTCTGCTGAACTAAGCTCCATGGCCTCAAACCGCTGGAAACCTTTCTGAGCTGCAAGTACAAAGTCAAAACATGATTAACCTCCCTAGTCCCTAGTACACAATACTTTGTTTTCCTGCCCTCCCTCCTCCCCTCTACACATGATGTGGGCTAGGAAACCGACCCCCCTCTATTAACATGAAGGTCTATGGCACAAACCTCCAACCCCTTCGGCGTCAGAAAGACAGTGAAGGAGTGGTGCCGCGCGGCTGCCGCTTTCAGGAGCAGAGCATATGTAGTATAGTAAGTATAGACGATCCCAGCTTGGGCAGAGTTTGATTTGTGAGCAAGCTTTGGACAAACTGGGTTCATCTCAAACCCCGGGGGGGGGGGGGTTGAGATGAACCCAGATATAGTTATCTGCAGGGTACGTATGAGGTTTACTATTTCTTAGTGCACATACTATAGGTACATATCTAGAATACACAAACAAAGCTCACCAAGAATGAAGTAACAATATACATACCCCTGTGAATATAATACAAAGTGTACAGCAAATCTTTTGAAATAAAGGTAGGACCATTCACTCACACACTCACCTACGTGTATGACACCGCACAACAATGACATAAATCCTGTTTGGCACACCCCACAACCATCACCATTGTGCTTACAGTTTGTAAACTAGAATAAACTTACACTTCTTCACCTGGCATGCCTGATCATCATTTCTAACATTCCCATCCTCCTCATCCTCATTATCCTCTTCAAATATGCATGCTGGGAGCAAAGAAGTATTCCCAGAAGGTAAGAGAGAACCTCAAGTTCTACCCGTCAATACATCTTTTGTCAATGAATACTAATATACTTATGAAGATAAAAAAATAAAAGAAATGCCTCTGTTGGAAGACTGTATACAATCTCAGCTCTAGGTCTATGCTTCACAACCAGAACAGAGGTCTGAACTGACCATGCTCCTAGATTAGAAAATTGATTAGAATTCAAAGTTAAAGAGGACACAATAACAAAATGAGGATGTAACTTGTATTGATTACTGCTTTACAGTCACAATGACTTGGGTTGATTTGGTCTAGCAAAGACCCTCTGATGAATTACAGTGTAAAGGTACACATACACATGTATATAGCCATTTTGAGCATTGGCCGCTTCGAGCTTCAAAATAGGTCGGTCGAACCGGGAACGAACATGTGCGTAAACCCCGGTCGATCGAGGGGATAAGCAGTGCGCAGGAAGACTCTCCCAGAAGCCAGCACTGCCTGACACACAGCTCAGAGACAGGACACAGGTCGAGGGTGGAGCCAAGCACAGGATGATCTGCACAGTGTGGGGAGGGGGGGCCTTCCTCGCAGCCATCATGCGTCCCCCTCTCAGCTCTGCCTGTCAGCAGCTCCCAGCCGGTGTTCTGAGATATTTTCCTACATAGGAAAATATTTCAAGTGAATATACAGAATGTTCCAGCAAAGTAGGCAGAACTGGACCATGCAGTATTTATTCTATATTCCTCAAGCCAAAATACCAGTGCAAGGAAGGAAGTCTTAGCAGCAGAGTGGCCAGCCTCACAGGGATCCCCAAACCAGGATGTAAGTGGGGTTGCTCGATCCGGCTTTGAATTGTTACGTGCGGACACCTAACCTCTCCACCACAGGGGTCCTTGAGATCCACCAACTGGTTGCACTCCGGGTCTGGCCAGACCACCCCTGCTAGGTGCTGGGATCACCTACCTCTGACCCTGTGTTATTCTATAATACAACAGTAACCACTTACATCCTGGTTGGGGATCCCTGTGAGAGACAGCTGCTTACTTCCACGGATGCTTGCATGCAGGGGGCCTGTGTGGGGCAGTAGTGTAACACAGCCTGAGGTCACCCTTGGCAACTGCATGAACCTTTGACTAAGATGGAACCTACTTTTCCCTCCTAATGAGGCCAACACTTGAGGGCCAATACATGTCAGGGGAACTTTAGGAGTGTATACTACTAAAGACTGATTTCTTGAGTTTTTTGACGTTTTATTTCATGAAATTTTGATATGTGGGGCCGAGCCACTCTGTGTTTCTGGGTCCCTGATGACCAGTCCCCTAGGGAGAAGCCCAATACCTGGACCCCTACCTGAACTTTTGACCTGTTAATATGTATGTATCAATAAAATGTACTCATTTACACTATGTCATGGTTCCCATGACTATTCTCAGCCGCAAAATCATTAGTGATTTAACAATATGCTATATCAGGTGCCTTGTTTGTTACTTGTTTGATATAGGGACTTAGCTGGGCTCCATCATTCCCTGCCCATTTTTTATGTAAAATGTGTCTGTCGATAAGTAGGTCAGAGAATAGGTACTCCTAGTGCTAATGCAGTGAAGATTCCCTTCCTGGGAATGGGAATGGAAAAAATGTCAGCCTCCTGGGATGCATAGCTATGGTTCCCAGGAGGCTGACATTTTAGTTGGGACAAAAAAAAAGTATTTTCTTTTTACACATTTGGACCATAAGACGCAAGGACATTTTACCATTGAGTTTAATGGTAAAAATTATTCCGAAAAATACAGTAAGAATAATCAAATATGACAGAAAAGAAAAAGTTTGGGATTGACAAAAGAAATAGTTAACACTTTGTCTCAAGGTATTAGGGTACATAAATAATTGCATGGAATGACTTACCCTGCTCTGTGTTGTAGCGCCACTGGCGGAAGTTGCGTCCTAGCAGGATCATCTCACGAGCTGCAGCAGGCCTAATTGAACTGTGCTGACTGGTAGAGTATGGCACAAAGACCGGACCTTCAAGACCACTAGAAGAATAACATTGATTAATTGGTTTGCAGTGTCTACAACTACAGAGATTAGTGCTTTTACAGAGGTTTTATAACTCATTTTCTGCTTCTTAAGACTAAACCCATATTGAATATCCATAGCCTAGTCCAGTTCTATGAAATTTACTGTACATGTATCTAAATATTAAACAAGACCACAGATTTGGTTTTGGACTTACATGATTTTGTCAAACACTCGGACGCTGGTGTCACTGGCCAGGGATGTGATGATACTGAAGAGTTCAGTCAAAATGGAGGGAAGCAAGAATCTGGAAATGCTGTGTACTGAACACAGCTGGACAGATGGGCATCCTGATCACAAACATACAAACATATACATTTCAGTGAAAAACAAATATTTCGTTTTTTTCTAGTCCATAGTGTGTATATTCTGTTATAAATGATTATCAACTTACAATAATGTTTCTTTTATAAACTTACCTCATACCTTTTTTTTGGGGGGGGGGGGGGGGGGGGTCTATTGAGGTAGACAGGAAGAATTTCCCTTTTGGGCTATTTATTGACGCACATATAGGACATTGGCAAAACAGGTCAACCTAACTTTCAACTTTCACTCTCCACAGAAACTGTCCTTAATAAGTTTGCTAGCGACTTGCCCAGAGCCAAGGCTTGGAAAATTTTTTCTACTACTGGATCTCTCATCTGCTTTTGACACTGTTGATCACCTTCCTATTTTTCAGATCCTGCGCTCTATTTATATTTGTGACATTGCCCATTCTTGGTTTTCCTACTTGAAAGACTGTGCATTTCAAATCTCTTTCAAAGCCAACTCTCCAGTTCCCTCCCTGTCAGTGTCCCCCAAGGTCTAGTAGTTGGACCAAGCCCTTGCTAAACTCACCGTGTCCTGTTTACTGCAATATCGTTCAAATAAACAAAAAATCTAAATAACCCATCAACCCTGCCTGTTTTATATAACACCCAATGCTGTCATCTTTCCAGGGATGGGAAAACCCTAAACTCAAACTGAATCAAACAGAACCCATTATCTGTCCCTCACCCTCTAAGAGCACCCCCTGAGATATCATTGAGGGAAAATAACACAGTCCCCCCTACTCCACAAACTGTCTTGGTGAAACCCTTTGACTCTGCATTCTCCTTCACTCGCCACAAACAGGTATGTGCAACATCTCTAAGATATGCCCAATTCCTATGTCCACAAACCACCAAAGTTCTAGTCCACTGTATCATCCTTTCTCACCATGACGACTGCAACATTATCATATCTGGTATTCCACAAACCTGGCTACGTTTTCTTCCCCCACTCTTCCGTGTAAATCTCTATACTGGCTTCCAATTGGCAACAATTAAAATTTATTTTCTTTGCATTTGAATCAATTGACACCTCCTGTCCCACCATTACATCTTCAAACTTATTTATAAATATACCCCTAACCGACCCCTCCACTGACCTACTAAGGTCATCACCACTCTTCACATGCACTGCTTAAAGACTTCTCCAGGGCCACCCCTACTCTCTGAACCACTCTTCCTGTCCAATTTGACTTGCTACCACTTTCAAACAAAGCCTGAAAATCTACCTCTTTAGTCTTGTTCACCTATCTTCTCTGAATCCTGTGTTACAGTTTGTAATAGTACATTTGCTTGTTTTGCCCTTCAAACCTGATTGAACTTATAAAGTTGCATTATATGTTGGTGCTTTATAAATAAAAGAGAATAAGAAGTCCTCCTGCATAATCTGAAGTTTGGAAGGTGACAACATTCTGTGTCCTTCAATAAATGTGTATAATAAGTGTCCACCTCTTCACACAACAAATGGATTTGATTTTTAATATTGTGACAGTTTAGGTTTAATCATAACAAATATCTACAGTATAAAAAAAATCAATTCATTTAAGTTGGATGGAGGTCCTTATTGGAACATAAATGTGTTGTCGGGGGCCCTTAGAGTTAAAACAACATAACCTGGCAATAGCAAAATATGACATTTTAATCATGGCATACCGAGCTGATTCATAAAGTTCATCCATTGAAGGCAGGTGTGACTATATAAGGGGTGCAGGGTGCCTATATCACCCTCCTCTAGCTGTGTCTGACGTTTCCTACAAAAGAGTGGAAAAAATTATGTCACTAGATTTACAATGACAGAAAGTTAAGCATTAACATTTTGCTACTAGATACCTCTGTGCGTGTTCTAAACTGATCCCAGGACGGTCAGCGTAGCTGGGCACTTTAAGGCTCTCTGTTTTATGTCTCCGCCTTGTCCTTGGCTCCTCTGTGCGCTCACTTACAATGTCATCTGTGGTTTTAGGGGGTCCTAACTCTGCATTGTCAGGTTTGCTCTGAAATTGGAAATGCAGTCAGCAAATCAGATATCATAAACAAAAAAATCACTATTTACTATGTGCATGCACATCACCCATTACATCCCATTCGTAAAATATGGGACACTTTGTTGAGCTTGTGATGCCCCCTTTGTGTGCTCTTTACACATGACTAAGGGAGAAGCTGAACAGTAATTCACTGTATTTTTTGCTCTGCAACCTTTTTCTCTTTGCAGCTTAAAACATGCAAAAAGGTGAAGGTAGCCTAGACTAAATAATTAATACACCTAGTAGTGTCAAACTGGTTCCAGGAATTTGATTCATGATAGAGATTTGCCCTGACCGAACCAACCTAAAAGGGTGATTATACTCTCAAGTACATTTCCCAACAAATAACAACATAATAGAGGAGCCGGGTGTGTGACTTTCTCAACTCAGCTGTTATTGTTACTCTGTAATGGTGTTTAAATTGCTACTACAAAAATCTATTTCACACTTCGCAAACTTCTTAATGCATATGCTACTCCAGTACAAGTAATTGATCATCATTATGGCCATATTTTAATGTGTCTTTGTCAGGAGATAGAAGAGTATGATTCCTTTTTTGAACCTCAGTTGAGTTATTAAATATAACCATATATACTCGAGTAAAAGCTGACCTGAAGATAAGCAGAGATACCTAATTTTATCTTCCAAAACTGGGAAAACGTATTGACTTGGGAAATGCAAAGTCAGATAGTGGAGTTTTCTAAATGAAAAAAATATATAGAAAGCACCATTGCCCATATCACCCTTTACTATAGAGAACACAGGTGTATTGTCATCACAGGATGGGTTTTCAAGGCACTTCAATTAAAAAATCCCCCTTCTCCAGTAAAATGAATAAGGTGTCCACTAGAGGTGGTGCCGTTTACATTTCAATGAGCCGATCACCGAAACACATGGGAAACACATTGGATCGTTCACAGAGGCTGCTGATGCCTGCAGGGAGACCAGCAACCACCCGGACATGTAAGTAGCACCCGGACTCTGACCCTGAATATAAGCCAAGGTGAGCTTTTTCAGCAGGTTTTTTTCGGCTGAAAAACACAGCTTATACTCGAGTATATACGGTAATCTACTTTGTTTACTGGAACAGTGATTTGGGTGGAGGGTGTTTATTTTGAGGTTTGCTGTAAGGCCCCATTCACACCTGTGAACTGCATGGTAAACATTGAGCAAATATTACATATAATACCACGGCTAAAGGAAACCAACAACATTCATATATAATGATGTCCTGTAGCACTTATCACAAAAATTAAAGCAAGACTTCCACAATGCACAGATGATCTATGCATTGTAATGACACCCCAAGTCCCCAAGGTGACGTGAATCAATTTGTGTGCATCTGATTTTTTCGTCACCGTGTTATGAATGATCGTTTAATGATAGCTGACATACCGCTATTTGTATGACCAGCTTTACTTTCCTTTCTTACCAGCATATCCCAGAAGCTTCTGCGCCCAGTCTTGCTGGGTGGGGTGCTTGGATCTGTGCTGGATGGAGAGATTGATTGTGGAAGTGAAATTGGAGAGGGATGGGACTTGTTAGAGGATTGTGTTAAGCCCTTCATATCAGGTAGTGATTGGGAAGGTCCTCTTCCTGTGATCATAAAGGGAAAGTATTACATATACAAGATACAACAATAAAATTAGATCATTTAAATATAAGCATTAACGTTCCTTACCATTCATTGATACCTCCTGTTCTGCAGGGCTGGCAAGGTCTACACATAAAGGTATCTGTAGGATGTGGAATTCAATGATGACATCACACAGCGCATGACGTAATGAGTTGGCGAGCCGTTCAGATAACTGAGAGGAGCTGATGTTCCCTTTCTCCCAAACATCAAAGCGCACCAAGGTCAGAGGTGCTAGAAGAGGAAAGGTGAGGTTATTAAAGGACTAAGGCAGCTAGCAAAAAAGAAGCAGGGGAACTAAATCAAAAATGCCCACCTGAGCTGTCATTGCTGGAATTTGGTGTAAATCGGCTCACTTTAGTCAGAGATTCAAATGTGCTGACACTTAGTAAATGGGATGTTGTAGAGGGACACACGAGAGGTGGGCCGGTCCGCTCACCATATGCCTGCGTCACTAGAGCACCGTGCTGATCCACAAAGGACAAAGCTATGCATGCAATGCCTAGAGAGAATAGATGCTGTTAGATATCAAAGACATATTACATAGAAGTGATTTTTAAAGCATAATAAAAGGTAATTGTGTGTGTGTGTGTGTGTGTGTGTTAGTTAGTATAGACATAATAAATCCTCTTAGTTTTTAGCTTGAATTTCTGGAAGAACCAACAGATACTTTTTGAACTTACATATTTACCAGGCTATAGAAAGGGATTGCAATGACTAGCATGCTTCCAAGCTTGACAACTTATATAACCCGCATAGGACTAGGGGGGGTACTTGGGGTGAGAGCAATTGTATGGTGAGACTCATGGAGAGACTAAAGCTAGCCATACACGAGTAAATTCCCGTGAATCAACCTCTGTTCAATCACAGCATGGTGACGTCACCACGCTGTGATTGATCGGGGATCAATTGAACGGAAATCACCCGTTCTCCCCAGCTTGTAGCGTGTGAATCAGAACACGCAACAAGCTGGGAAGAAATCCATCCAGCCTGTCTCTCACTCAGCAGCATCGGCTTCTGTGTGAGGAGTGCTGGCTCCGCCCCCTTCACACTCACAGCCGACGGCTGTGTAGGAAGAAGGCAGGAACAGGCTGTTCCTATACTTTGCATGAAGATTCATGTCTTCATGCAAAGTAATGGAGATTGAACAAGGTTTTCCAACATGTTGGAAAGCACACACATGTATTTGTTTGTATAATTAAAAAATATATAGAAACTATTTGGAAAAAATTAAAGGGATTGATAAAAAAAAAATTCACATACTTAACGGTTCCTAGTACTGAATGAATATGATTCAGCTATAAGATTGTAGTGTATTTTTTGTAAAGATTTATAACCTAACTGTATAGAATGATAGAATGATGTGAATACCAGTAACAGATGAGTTTACCCTTACCTTTCCCTCCTGTACCTTGCCCTCCTGGCTTGTTGTACAGAAACAGGTCTAGCTCGGGGAGAGTGTTGTGGTAATAATGCTAAAGGAAATATAGCAAATTAGTATAAATGATTCTCGGTATTCCTTCTATGAAATATTACTTAAAGCCAATGGGCAGATACAGAAAAGACACTTGTCAACTGTACATGATAGCCATCTAGATCCGCAGCTCATAGGACCCTAAAAAAAGCTCATGATCTTTAAAAGCTAAAGTAACTTTCTTGATTTGTATTGCTAACTCAACTTTATCCTTATAGAAAATTTAATTTGTATCACAACCTTGAGGGCCCTTTCACCCTATTTGCGTTATTTAAAGGTGCGCTAACGCATATACCAAAAACTCATGCGCGTTTTGCACATTATACATCTACATTTTGCTTGCAAATGCAGCAGGGCTTTATAAAAAAAAACTTATGCAGTGTGAATGGTAACATTGGTCTTCTATGAGAAAAGGCAGTACAAAAACATAAAGCAGCGCGTTTAGTGTGAAAGGGTCCTTACACCTCAGAAATCAAACTTTATTTGCAATGTCTAATTTGTGAGGCACTACAGGACTTCTACCTGGAAGTGGTGTTCTCCATTGCTGTCTGTGTATTTTGGAGTATGGAGGAAGATTAGCAGGTTCTGGCGCAAGTAGTAAGCCATAGCTTGAAGACATGGCAGAGAAGACTGAGGAATGGTGAACAGCAGTACTTCTGTCGGTGGAGTTCCTCGTGGCTGGATGAACTGAAAGATAGATATTTAGACTTCTTAATGTAAAGTTAACTTGGTCTAACGTTCCAGGGTAAACAGCTCTAGGTAAACAGTGCTAAGCAATGTGCATCTGTGTACCTTCAATAATATGGTCACACTATAGGGAATGCACTTTTCTGTTCCAACAAGACTGGGATTTTATGTAAAAAACAGCTCCCCAAAGACATTATTTTTTTTCAAATTTGGTATGGAGTTGAATAGCCTGCACAGAGGCCTAACCCACGCCCTATAATACATCCATATATAACTAGAATTAACTTTTAGTAATATCAGTACCTGACTTCCCAAATATACTTTTGTCTGAATGGGTATAAATCACCAACCCCCACCCCACTTGACAATCCTTACTAGAATAATGGTGGCTGCCATAACTATAAAGGCCTAATGGCATGTAAATGTCCATGGTTTGGAATAGCAAGTTATTTAGGTGTATCTGTCAAGTGTCCAAAAAACTTATGCCCACATCTTATAAAAGAGGACAAAAATACTTTTGAGTTTGGCTCTCTTCTTACCTCAACATCAGCAGGAGTCAATTTACAATTCCTCTGCAGCATTACAGTGATGATGTCCAGTGTGGCCTCATCCAGACGCTTCCTGAGAACCTTCACCAAATCATCTGTAATCTCAGAGCCTGCATTAATGACAAAAATGTCATATACTATACAAATCATCAACTCCTTTCTTCATACAATTCATCTTTTTTCTTCACTCTGCATGACACACAAAGTAGATTTTCCAACAATAGTTCAATAAAGGAGCAACAGATAGTGGGAAGAGCATAGTCCTTCAGCAGTGTAAAGTGTTTCCAGGTGGGACAATTAGAAAGACTCAAAAGTCTGTCACCAGAGCAAAGATTTTATGACAGAGTTAGAAAGAGGCTAGGGCTCCACTATGTGTTTGGATGCACTGACATCAGTGAGCGCAAGCACCTCTTTTCAGTCTGTTAGCGCCACGTTCTGCTGCACTACATGAATGAATTGCCTGACATAAGAGGTAAGCACTAGATTACAGAAGGACTAGTCCCCCTATAGTCCTTCAGTAGTGATTTTTTAGGGGTAAGATTGGGAGAAATGTATAAGTCTCCAGTGGTGCAGCATTTTTATAGGACAAAAAAAAACAGAAAAATTTATAAATACCTGCTTCTCCCACTCCATGGACTTGCAGTAAGATATGTTTGTCCATTTGCCCCACTGGCCTAGAGGAGTCTGAATTTCGAGAAGAGGAGAGGTCCAAAGACAAACGACTTCCCTATAAAACCAGAAACAACAGAAAGAGAACCATAGGAAAAACCGAACATAAACCCTTCAATTTATTTGACATCATAACCTTATTACTCACCATCATCTCTTCTGAGAAAATTGGTTCCTGACTACGAGAGAGCGCCAAGGACCGAGATAAAGACTGAGACAAATCCATGTCCCACAGCCGCCCATTACTGGAGGTCTCAGAAAGCCTATCAGTGCACAAACATAGGAATCAGCCAATCAGACATGCAGAATTATATTCTCAGAAGTCAGAAATTTAGTGGAATATTATAAGTACCAAAAGCCAGAAACATTACAAGTGAATCACGCACCGGAGGTAGAAAACAGATTTCGTGGCACGCTCCTGATAGACAAACATGTTCTTCCTGTTGACAATGGAGAAAGCATTGAGCACGGATCGCAGCGACTGGATAGCTGTAGAAAATGGGGAAAAAACCATCAGAGTCATTTATTAAAGGCATTGTAAAATGTGACCTAAATACTGGCCCCCATAATCGGATCGATCGATCGGACTATCCCGCTCCATAGAAAAACCGATCGAACAGGGACCCAACATGTTGGTAAATCTGTTTTTGTTCACTATTAATTTGGATGTGGCCAAGGGTATCGGGGGTAAAGGGTAAATAAACTATGAATACTTGACAGTATTGCAATTCATTTTTAAGCTTCTAAATACAGCCTATGATAAGCAATTAAAAGGAAAATGCACTTAATCACACAGAAAAACTTTCTTCCTTGAAGCGGATTCCCCTACCCTACTGTAGTCACAAGATAACATAAGCAAGCTGCAACCATTTGGGCAAGCATGGCTTGGTGAGGAATAAGCTTAAAGGTGAACATGTTATAAGTTTATATTACCCCAACTCCCCCCAAATTTACTCCCTACCTTTATTACATCAACATGGGGTATAAAGCAAAAAAAAATGTCAGAACCGCTAACTCTTTCCTTCTTTCTTCCTGTACAAAAATGTAAACTAACATCACTTTCTGTTTCTGCTGCTGATACAAGTTTCTTAGTGACAGTTCATCAATACCCATCTACAACTTAAAAACCACTTCTTTAGTGACGATAAACAAATGAATAAACTTACCTCTGGAAACCCCCATATTGGGTCCCATTTTAAGGCGAGGGTGGATGTGTATAATGGTGCTCCATACTGTATCACAGGCAAAGTGTCCTGGAATGAACTGCATGGTGGCTGCCAGGTAATCTCGTGGCTGGTAACTCTCTTCTCCGTGGAAATCTGCCAGTCAGTTAAAAGGATAAAACAATCAAGAAAAACGAACAGCAGGTGTATAAGGCACCAAATATTTTTACATCATTTATAGAAGTAAAAATGTGTCGTTTGCAGTGTCTACAGTAAGTCCACCATGTTTCTAGTTAATAAAGATGTCTGTGCCCAATCGGTTTATGCTCTAAATCACTTTTTGTCATTTGAATGAAAATCAAATAAAAATCTAATTGAATAATTGATTCTACTGCTCAACCTGTGTATGGTCAGCTTTACAGCAATTCATTTTTTTTTGCTGTAGTCAACTAACATACAGAAAAGTAAGTTCTATTGCAAAGTTCAGTATGGTCATCTCATACTAATAACATTTTCAGTTCTCTGTATACTACCGCTGTTCTAATATTTAATAGTATTATTATCTAGCGAGATTATGATCACCTTCGCTCCCAAGTACCCGGTGTCGATATGTGGCATATGGACTTTCGCTCTTCCAGATATCCTCCTCACTTTCAGCCACCAGCAGAGTATTACACACATGTGTGTCATGAAGATCCTGCAGCAGCAGACGCTGGAGAAGTGACAAAAAAAAAAACATTTAAGGATAACCAGGCATTGAAACATTATAAACCAATGCTCGTTCATCAAACCGAATTCTGTTCCTTCCAGACCAGACAATGTCTTTATTTTTCAATCAATCATGTACCATATTTTTCTGACTATAACACACATTTTTTTTACCATTAAAACCAAAGGGAAAATTAAAAAATGCAAATACAGTATGTAAAAAAAAGTTTCATTTTTT
The DNA here is from genome assembly GCA_036250615.1 of Ptychadena robeensis. Classification (NCBI taxonomy): domain Eukaryota; kingdom Metazoa; phylum Chordata; class Amphibia; order Anura; family Ptychadenidae; genus Ptychadena; species Ptychadena robeensis. Next base: position 30,607,160 of record CM070038.1, on the reverse strand, counting down.
TGGCCCAATTATCCTGGGAGCAAAAGCTCTGCATGCCAGGAGGCTGAAATTTGTTCCATTCCCTCCAGCCAAGCCAAAAGGTCCCTGCCAAGAAGAGATCTTATCTGCATTAGCAGTACCCATTCTGCATACACCGGCCAACTTATGGAGAGACACATTTTACAATTAGATAGCAAGCAGCATGAGTTACACAACATAACTATTTACATTCTTGATTGCAATCAAATTTGTGACACAGACTCATCCCTCCTCTCATATGTAAATAGCTGCTCATGGGTAAGTTGTTAGTGCCAGATTGTAAAAATGTGTCTTCATAAGTTGGTCAGCGTGTTCAAAGAATGGGCACTGCTGGTGTAGCGACACATGATAAAATGTCAGCCCTGCACACTCTGCTGCAGTAATCTTTTCTTCTTTCTTGATTGTTTAGAGCAGTGGTTCCCAAACTGGGGGGAGTGGGCCCTCATTCTGAACCTGTGTTTGAATGGGGAGGGGAGCTTAATAATGTTCCTAAATAGAAAAGAGGGCCCTGCAATGAACCCCTAGTTTAGAGAAAAACAACTTATCATATACCCTAATATTATCACCAGGCTTCCAAGTAGAATAAGAACAGTTTACAAAAGACAACATGTGGATAGACTCTTGGAGGCAAAACAACAGCATTCCTAACCTGGGAATATAATACATCAGTGTTCTCCCCAGAGCAGATTGGCCGGGCGGCCCGCCCGGGAGATTTTAGTCCCCGCCCGGCACACAAGTCCTCCGCGGCAAGCAGCCTGACAGGCGGCGCCTCCCATTCTTCAGGAGCGCGCCACAGCCACTGAAAGACTCCGGCCCGCGGCACACTACCGGAGCCGCGGGCCGGAGTCTTTCAGTGGCTGCGGCGCGCTCCTGAAGAATGGGGAGGCGCCGCCTGTCAGAGGACTTGTGTGCTGCCGCTGGCCGGCAGCCTATCAGAGAGGCCGGTGCAGGCGGCGCAATGACGTCATCGCGCCGCCCGGCTGAAAAAAAATTCTGGGGAGAACACTGTACATGTGTGTATATATGTGGAGAAGTAAAGAGAGAGAGACAGGTAGAGGTTCAGAAGGCAGAGCCTACAAAACTGCTGAGGATTTAGGTGGATCAGAGGCAGCCTTTTGAGCCAATAAAAGAAAGTTAAGCAGATGACAAACAGATTTAATGTAATCATCAATTCATCTGATCCTCTTTTTTTCAACTTATATTGCTTTACAGATAAAACATGGGAAATAAGCATGTATTGCATAGATATATCGTTTTTCCAAAATATCCACTTGTAAGGTGTAAATGGCACTAGAAATTCCAAAAGGGAGGATGGCATAAATACTTAGAAGAAGGTCCCGAGCAGTCCCTCCTCTCTCCCTGGCTCTTATGAAGCGCACAACGGACGGCACCCCCTGAATAGCCCAACATCTCTGAGCACAGTGACAGCAGGATAAGTCTTTAAAGGCCCCCATACACGGGTCAGATTCCTGTCTGATTCCGGGCCGATCGATTCCGGGCGCGTGCACGCCAAACGATCGTGCCGGAATCGCGTGCAGCCCACCTTGTCCGATCGATCAGGTCCATCCGTTCCGGGGCTCAGAATCGGATCCGACAGAGAACCAACATGTTGGTTCCATCAGATTGATTCTGCACAGATCAGGGGGAGTTGCCATTTGTGAGGTGGACAATCGGACACGGATCCGTCCCAGAATCAGCTGGACAAGGTGGTATGCAGCGATCGGATCACTTAATTGGCCGCTCGATCGGAGCTCCGATTCCCGCTGAGATCGCCGGAATCGATCGGATGGGTGATCGAGCGGACATGGAATCCGACACGTGTATGGCTAGCTTAATCCCGGCTCTGCACTAAAATGTACACAGACAAATTTTCCTTTTTTTTATTTTTTGTTTTTAGGGGTCACTGTCCCTGGAGTGAGTTATGTATACATGTTTATTTGTATATAGTTTTTTTTATTATTTTTTATTTAGGGTTTACATATGCTTTAACCCCCAAATGCCTGGCAAATAAACACTAAATCTCTCATATGATTCCTGGGAACAGCATGTGAGTACATTTTTTTAAGGATTGTGAAGTGCTACGCTACCATCATACCAGCTCAAGTCAAACTTTAATATTACTTACCATATATACTTGTGTATAAGCTTCCCTCTGCTTATACTCGATTTACCTATACTCGATTCACCAATCTCAGGTCGTTGAATCGCAGGCATCAGCAGCCTCTGTGAAGCTATGTCTCCCATACCATGTAATGTAAACAAACAGAACCACACTGCCATCTGGTGGCTGGTTACTGTTACTGGTGGCCTGTCTATTAATTGTTACTGGAGAATGAATTTAATAGAAATTCACATAGAAAACTCCACAACTTATGATTAAAAAAAGAAAATAAGTTTACATTCCATGTATTGGTCCCAATAATAATAATTAATACTTTTTTAATGGAAATGTATTTTCATGTTTGAATCATAAGAACTGCCTTGAAAACTCATCCTTTAATAACAATAAACCTGTGTTCTCTTAACTTAATTGAGGTTGTGGCACTAAGATTCACCTGTTTCATTAATTCCGAGGGACAATGGTGCTTTTCTAATTTAGAAAACGCCACTATCTGACTTTTCCCACCCTTGGCTTATACTCGAGTCAATATTTTTTACAGTTTTTGTAGATAAAATTAGGTACCTCGACTTATACTCGGGTCAGCTTTTACCCGAGTATATATGGTATATATATTTTAGATTTTGAGTATACATCCACTCCAAGATATCAGAAGTTCCAGAGATGCAGCACCACATCTATAATCATTTCACAAACATTCAAATGCTTACACTGTAAACTAGGATCAAACAATGATTATGAGGTCAATTGCACAGTTTTTTTGCCACATGGGTCCTGTTAACGAGTAGGTGTACCTAATTAAGCAGGCACCAAGCATATATACAAGAGGCTACAAGAAGTCGAGTTATCGGGATTGTGCAGAACAAAAACCTAGAGAAGAAAGAATTGTTTATTTCATTGCTGTCTAGAGTGCAGTAAAGATGTTGATGGAGTACAATGCTTAGCAATAGAGAAATATGACATTTAATAACCACGATTACACTACTGCTTCCATCAAAATCAATGCCACAAATCCTCTCCCCGAAAGGAATCACGCTGCTGAAGTACGGGTGGAATTTATACACAGAGGAAGGCTCTTTTTCCAGGCAAAGCAGCCATTATAATGTTTATGTTTCCGCCTCGCCTTAAATTATTTAACATTGATGGTAAACAGGTTTTTGCTGGGGCTTTGCGCATCTATAATAAGCCGCCAGCCAGCGAGATTTCCTCTGATATATGGGGGAAACAGTGCTATCTCGTTTTCCGCTTATGGCTGTTTAATGCCCAGTACAAAAGTTTAAGTGTAACAATTTGCAGAAGCATATTTGTATTTTAATGCTGCTGGGTGACAGATGACGGCACAGGCTGAATTTAAAGAAATGTTGTCTCCCAAAGCAGAGGGGCTGCAAAAATGACAGCTTAGAATGCAAATCAGACGCACAGTTCTGAAATATGGCTTTATTAAAGCGGACCTACCACCTGGGAGGTCACTCAACAGTATTTTTCTGACAGCAGGAGGGGTGCTTGCATCGAGTGCCTTACATTGCGCCTAGGCAGGGCTTTTTTTCTCAAAGAAAAGGTGGTGGAACTCACCCCCCTCCCTTGGCCATGCCCCTACCCACCCCTAAAACCGGGTGTCCACTCCATAAATAGCTGCCCATTGGGGGAACGGGGGCATGTCGCCCACCAGCGCAGGCAGGCGCCCCCGCACCCCTGTATGGCGCGCCGCCTCCCCTCCCTCAGGACGGCTAGAACACCACTCCCCAGTCCACTCTAAAGAGAAGGTTCTCTCCAGCATGGACGGTGGAGGAGATTCCCGGTCATAGGGCCACCGCCCATAAACAATAGGAAGGCGCCGTACATTGCTGCACATTGCGAGGGAGGGGAAGAGGGGAGGCACGAAATCGCCCCCGTGGCACGCCCATTAACCCGTGCTGAATGGCCAACACTCCCCCCACTAAGCAACACACACGAGGGCCCCCCACGACGCACTGCAGCCAGTGCCCTTATTTTGGTGCATTCCCCCAGAAAAAAAGCCCTGCGCCTAGGCAGTCGAAATGGGGTCTGGGACATCTCTCCCAGGCAGGAACTCGTCAGCTACTGATTTCCCCCTACAGCTCCAACAGAGAGGGGACAGGAGGGGGAGTGGAGGAGGAGAGAGGGTGCAGAAAGGGCGTAAGCAGCTGCACTTTTCCAGAAGCTAAAATGCCAGCATCAGAACTGAAGGTGAAGGAGGTGAGTATGTTGTGAATTTTTTGTGTAGCAGTTTTCCAGCATCTGAACTGCTGTGTCTTTTTAATGTATGTGTGGTTTTTTTCATTTGTTTTTGAGGCCACTTTCAACTTTGCTCATTGCCCAGAAGTCAGGTAACTCAGGCCTAGCCACCATTTGGGATATGGAAGCATTAACGCCAAGGAGAATCATCAACATTGAAAGACCATCGCAAGTCCAGGGCTTATTCAATATACGTTCTAACGCGCATCTGCACATGCCAACGTGGCTAACCATGTAGACATTGATGCAATGTGGGAATTGAATCATAATGAATATTATTACTTAAGCTAGCCATTCGTACATGGTTCGATTCCCCCTGCAATCGTTGTGTGATCAACTGCAACATGTTTACGCAGAAATCGACAAACGTTCATTCTGGGAATCAATGCGCACTATCTTGCGGAATCATTCTCTGGACGATCCTTTGGATGGGGTTATGGTGGTAATCGAACAGGGAAATAAAGACATGTCGGATCCCTGTCCGAGGTGGGCTGAATCGACCTCGAGGTGGGCTGCATTTGATTCCCAAATGAACGATCGCTGCAAACACACACAACGTTTGATCATTCTGGAATCCAACGAAAAATTTATTGTATGGCCGGCTTAACTCCTCACAATTCACATAACTTGTCATTACAAGGTGAAGTAGAAACAAAGGGTCAGCGGGGGAAAACCATAGCAGCTAGTGGAGAGCTATGCTAGTAACAGGGTCACATAAAAGCAACTGTTTGTATCAATAAACTTCCAGTTAACCATCCCCTGGTCTAAGATGTGGATTAATTCCATATTGGCATGAAAGTCCTGCTGAGATTTTGGTTTCTTTTTTTATCCAATGATTTAAGCTGGGCATAGATACCTGCCCAATTTGTCGGCCGATCGACCGGACAAAATCGGGTGCCCCCAACTGGTAAGATCGACCAGGAATCTGCCGCATGTCGGTACACACGATGAGCCGACATGCCGGTAAAGTCCTGGCCGATCCCATACCTTTGGGATGCCCGGCCGATTCTGTGCACGACCGGCCGTGCGTGATGATGTCATCATCTGAAGCAGCATCGGGAAGAAAATGGCATGTCTGTGCCCAGCTTTACTCTTGTTAGCGACCAATCTGTAAAGAACAGAAATTGTATGTGCGTGCAGTGCAAGGATCCCCCTGCTTCTGCCTTATCCATTTTATAGATTTTTTTTCCATATTATCCTCTTTATTATTACCCCACCAGCCCTCAGGTCACCAATCACCCGGAGAGGAATAATGTCAGCCCTGAGAGGGGAAGGATGCCAAGATAACCTCTTTCACATAGACACAAAGTAGAGAACAAGGCATAGGATGTCAGTAATGGGAAAGAATTAGCTGCAGGGAGATCACAAATAATATTGGGAATCAGTTATCTATGGTTTACCTTTTTAGGGTTCAGTACTGGTAAGAACATTTTAAAAAGTTTCGACCTAAGGCTGGGCATACACTCGATGTTTGAATCGTTTTTAGCACAATCAATCGCTGTGCACGTTAGCAGTGATCGATTGCTACCAAATTGACTGCATCCAGCGTATTTAACTGATCCTGCTAGAAGAAAGCTTGATCAAACAGGGAACCAACAAGTTGGTAAATCCCAACCCCTCGTAGTATGGAACAGGATCAATTCTGCAACAGTGGTGCGCATCAATTCTCCGTTCAATCGTCAAAGCTTGAGAGCAGCGTGGTGACGTCATTACGAGGTCTACACTCGAGGGTTCGTCGATTGAACAGGTGAACGACACATGTATGGCCACCTTAACTTATCAGAGTCCAGATTTATGTTAGAAAGTAACATGAAGTTGATTCAGGGTGTGGTTGGACTGAACACTTATCTACAAGGTTTAGAGCTCCATCACGACAACTGGACAGTTAAACACCAGAAAAATAAAAAATTTTGTTGATAAATTGCAACATTTAGAGGCTTAATTTGGCAGTCCCTATGTAACTACAAAGGCCGGAAGACCAAACCACAGATATAAAACACCTTTCTTTTTCATTTATATTTCAGCAAGTGTTCCTTTTTAAAATGCACCAAAGCCAGTAATTTACTACTTCTGGAAACTAACCTCAAAATGTATTTGAAATTGTGTCCCCTTTTTTTCCCTTTGTTTTTGTTGTTAGAATGGGGCAGTGCGCTAGTGCAGTCTTCAATTTTTAAGGGCCCAGCGATTTTCATTGGCACCGCACTCTCCGAGCCACGCCACCTGTTAGCTCTTCCTCTGAGGGCCCCCTGCCACTAGTGGCCGCACGAGCCATATGGTTATCGTCTGTTTTATTACCTGTTACCCCTGCCTCTTCTCCATCTGCAGGGTGTCCCTTGTTGTTACCGGTCCACGCTATCGTGGCCCTGGATTTGCGCGCCCACTCTCCCTTGGCGGTAAGGTTTTTATGCACTGCGCCTGTCCTGGAGTTTGTTTACGGCAACTTTGCACTGTATTGTGTTTTTGGATTGTTGCTGTAACTGTGATATCCGCTGTTTTCTATTGTTCTATGTGTGTGTTGTTTTTGAAAAAACAATAACAATTTTGAATACTTAAAAAAAAAAAAAATATTTGAAAACGTGAAAGCTAACACTGTATTCTTTCATAACGTTCCAATACAACAAAAAAATAATCTACATAATGCTCCCCTGATATCACCCTACAGACGCATCCAGAGTTGCCACCTCAATTCTTTCTAAGGCTAACATTTGTGTTGTAGAAGCTTCTACAACACAAGTATGGCTCTTAGAAACTATGAAAGGACTTCCTAATCCTTCTTACGTATGTGTCAGATCCCCGCAAGGTACCCTGTTGCCCTCCATTAGATGACATATTTTAATGTGTTATGTGTGCATTGCTGAACATCGGGCTTTTACTTCACTGATTTACTTGATTATGCAATCTCATTTTATTTTGAAAATGAACACTTAGTTACCTGGTTCACCACACGGCAGATCTCTCCCACTTTCCTCACCACCAGCTGATGTAGCCTAATGCTCTCTCCAAGCTCCACCACCTCCCGGGCTGCCTCCACGCTGCGAGACACAAATCCACACACGTCACAAGTGAAAAATCACTTCGAAGTAAGTTTAAGAAAGGCTTTAAATGAGAGCATATCATTAAGACCTAGAAATACTGTAGCTTTTTTTAAAAATTCAACATTTTTATACCAATTACCAATACTTAATTTAATCTGCAACTGTCATTATATATTGGCCACTGATGGTCTAACATAATTTATAAATCTACCTGGCATGGGTACAGACTTCCACTCTGTCCTGATGAATCTTTACAATTAGCCAAAATGTAGGCATTACTGGACAGCGGGAATCCTGCTCGCTGATAAGGGCGTCTTCACATTCCGAGTCGCTGCTGCCTGCATCATACCCTGCATGGTACAAAAATACAGTGTCGGCATGATCTTGTTTTTACATACTACATATCAAGACAGGAAAGGGTAAAGACTACAGAAGGGAACCAAAATCAAACATAACTGCTCCATAAATCGTTGGTTATCTATATCTAGCAAGTGCTCCATAGGACTTGCATAGTAGTGCATGAAACACACAATTATACTTTTAACCTGACTTACCTAAGTGGTCAGAGTCCATACTGCCATGACTTGACACTAAGCTCTGCACGCGACTGGGGCGCTGCCGGGATCCTAATGGGACAAATTGGATAACCGCTATTGAGGAACAGATATTTACAAGTAAAGTCAATTTATGAGTAAAGTCAAGAATCTAGCTGAAGTTTTAAGAAATCTACAAATTTCATTTTTAAAGTATTAACCTCCCTAGCAGTTGAGACGAACCCTGTTCGTTCGCCATTCAGGGTCGTCTCAACCGCAGGGGAAGCCGTCATCGGGGAGACCCGATGCCTCCCTGGAAAGCTGCAGTGATTGTCTTCATCGCTGCAGCATTTCCGGGGTTTCGGCACCGCCCCAATCGCGTCACGGTGTACACTGCCTCGATTGCCCGCATGGGCAGTGCGCTAGGGAGGTTAAAGACCTATATACTATACTATACTTATTTAGCTCTATGTCCTTTGCAATCAAAACATTATTACCTATTATAAATACAATATGAAAAAGCTAAAAACGAAAAAAAAATAACTTAGTTGTAATGAATAGAACTCGAATGTCCTGAACCACTCCCCTCCCCTGCTGCCTGCGGACAGAAAACACATGCAAAAAAGCAGGTATTTTCTGTGTGGATTTTTTATTTGAAATTTTTATATAGTCCATTGATTTAAATCGGCTAAAACCAATAACGCCACAGGCACGCATTTCAAACTTGTCTACCGCGTGCTGCGGTTTTGAAAGCGCGATAAACTAAATTTTTTGTGCCACAGTTTGCACAGCGCCTGTGGAGACTGAACCATTGATGACAATTTGAGGAAGGTTCGGGCCCCAACCCAATACCGCCCCAGTGGAACCTCATCTTTAACCTCCTGGACGTTATGAGCTGCTGCAATCGGCCAGGCAATCGCGGCGGAGTAAAGTGTCCACCTGCCCTTCCCCTAGCTCTCTACACAACGCCAGCGTCAAATAGAAGCCGGTGGTGTGTGTGGGGAAAAGTGACATCCCCTTCATTAACATGGAGGTCTATAGTGCCACCCCCTTTGGCGTCACCGATGACAGACAGCTGGCGATTGCCCCAATCCTAGCTGTGGAACAAGGAGGAAAATCCAAGATCAAACTGCGCCCGTACTGGCTTCGGGCATAACGCCAGGGAGGTTAATGATGCTCCCTTCCCAAGTCTAGCTCCATCTAGCTCTCCATCTTTCATTTGCAGCATCAAAACATTTGGATTTTGAACTTCATTCATGAAAAACCGAGAGCCTTTTTTTTTCTTTTTATGTTCCTACGCCCCTTCCCTGCAATTTTAGTTATGATACCATGTGCCTGGGCTTTGCAAAAAAAAAACTCACGGTCAGCTAGTCAAAATATTTCGAGTTTATCTCTTTTATGTATATTATGTATAGAATTTTGGTCCTAAATGGAAAGTATATTTCCAACTAAATCAAGTTATGGTCCCATTGAATGGTGTGCCTTAGGAAGACCTTAAAATGCCCAAAGGACTTCATGGATACTTTTTATTTGCTGCATTCAAGCTGAAGTCAGGGCCCTTTCACACTAGGCATGTTGAGTTGGCTACCTACTATGGCAGGGTTATTGTGAACGCGAACATTCACGTTGCTGGTAAACAAAATACCTCGTAACCGCAATGTTCTGCGTTATACCTCCCAAACAGCACCGCGTAATATGTCAACTGCTTTCTGCATATACAAATAACGGAACATGCACAAGTGTAAATAAAAGCACTGCCTTGATAATGGCAACACAAAGTCGCTAGTGTGAAAGGGCCCTAAGCTGTTTTGTTTATGTTTTGATGGCCATAAAAGTACTTGTTCAAGTATAATAATGCCATGGCAGGAGGTTGGATGGCTGATCAGATATTAAACAGATATTGAACAGATATAATACACACTATAATACACACTTTCATTATTAAACAAATAAAGAACAAATGTTCATTGTGAGGGGAATACATTTTACCTTTAAACCCCTGACAGGGATTGTTTAAATTCTAGAAAACTGACATACCTGTACCATTCATATTTCCAGACTGTACAGATTCTGGCAGACTGACTTCTGATGAGGTTTTGGGTGGTGCGTAGCCTCTGTCACTCATAGAAACTTCATTACCAGATTTTCCGCCTTGTTCCACAGCAGACATCCCTGACATGACTGAGGACACTTCACTATCGGAGACCTCCAGTGCTGTCTGTGCCCATTCTCCAGGATCCTCTGCTGATGGCTATAATAAACACATTGTCATAAGTTTATACCAGCTAGGCAAATTGAGTAAACATTATAGCTAATAACCAAACATTTTGGTACTCGCAAGTGTTTAAACTTCTTACTCTTTCTTTGCCTTCTGTGTTTCATTGGGAAGATCTGCCTTATCATGCTTTTTATGCAGTTACCATCAGCAAAAGTACTTAAATGTTAACATTTGCCTGTTATTGATCTTCCAGTGACAAAGATTTTGGGATTTTCCCTCACTTTTACAAGACTTGGGCTTGTGACCACTGCTGTTTTTTCTTCATTAGAGCACTGCAATAGAGACACCTCTATTAAAGGACAATGGACATGTTTACAAGACGTTGCGCATCTTGGCAAGCTAAATCAATAGGGAATGTGCTCTAAACCATGGGCAAACTGCTTGCAAGTTGTGGGGAATCCGTTATGGACACATGGTCTAAGTGGGTGTCAGCAGTGGACACATGGCCTAAGAGGGTGAATTCTTCACCAAAATGAGAAAGAGGAAGGTCAACAGGAATAGAAACACTTATAAACACAATCTAATAGCTCTGAGCCTTCAAATGAGGTAAAATCGTTGTAATAGGTGAGAAGAAATTCCAAACAGTACATGTATTCTGAGAACAAGGTAGACAGGAACTCTTTAGCTAGCCATACACGTGTCGGATTCCATGTCCAATCGATTCATCATCCGATCGATTCCGGCGATTCTGCCGGGAATCGCAGGTGTGATCAATCGGCCAATTAAGAGTATCCATCGCAGCATACCACCTTGTCCGAGCGGATTCCGGCACGATTCCGTGTGCGATTCCACCTCCGATTCCACCTCACAAATGGCAACTCCCCCTGATCCGGGCAGAATCGGATGAGAAAGACCAACATGTTGGTTCTCTGTCGGATCCGATTCTGGCCCCCTAAACGATCGGACCTGATCGATCGGACAAGGTGGGCTGCATGCGATTCCGGCACGATCGTTTCGCGTGCACGCGCCCGGAATCGATCGTGCCGGAATCCGGTGCGAATCCGACACGTGTATGGGGGCCTTTTAACTTTAAAAAGATGACCTCTTATTACTTGTTATGTCTCCAGGACAGGATGTGAAAATATCTTGTCCTGGCTGAAGGGATTTAACCCTTTATTGTTGTTAAGTGTCTCTGTATGTTTAACAATAACAGTGCTGGCTATTAATTAATAGTAAAAGTAATGACCAATACACACATATTTTCAAATAAAAAATGATGGCAGTGAAACAATAAATCTTTTTGAGTTTATGGGGTCAGCACACACCTTGTCTTCAGGACGTCCACATCCTAGCAGCTCTTCAACCACACTTTCTGTGGCTGTGCTAACATCAGGCTCCTGCCAAGACGCACGTTCCTCCACAGCCAAATGCTGGGTATTGGTGTGCTCTGCCCGCTGAGCGTGATGTCGGCTTAAGGAGACATAATAAAAGTCCTCCTCTTCCTCGTTCAACTGGTAGCCCGACAGGGACAGTCTGCGGAATTCCTGGATAAGATCAGAAACAAAATGTGTTATGCACAAAAGATGTTGCTGAAAATGTTCCCACCTTCCAAAAAGATGCTTGAAAATGGTCTTTTTGGATTTGACTTTTACTGATCCTAGAGGTGAAGTCTATGACTCTAGAATGTGCTTTGCCATTTGTTGGTCCTTTACCAGATCATTCTTTGCAGAACCACATTGCTGATCTTAAAAATAGGAATACATATTACAAAGAGAACTTAGCAATAGTTGAGTGTTGTACCATGTTACCCATTGATGAATACAGAGAGTTTGGAGTTTAAGTGATATTGGCTAACTGAAGTCATTAGAAATGGACTCTTAAAAAGCACAGCAGCCCCAACAACGCAACGTGTATTCTGCAATCACTTTTCAGGAGTTTGCTTGTAATGATAACATGGGGGCATTTGTCATTATTTTAAAAATGCCACCCAAGTACATGCATATGGTTTCTTTTTTTGTATAGTAAAACATTATCATTATTTTTATATCTATTTATATTTATTTACCACTTCACGTTTTGATGCATGGAATGCTACAAATACATGTCCAAAATTTGCTAGGCCTTAGGGCTTGTTTCCATTACGTCGGGAGCCCTCCGCTAAGCATACACGCTTAGCGGGGGTCCCCGACGTAGCAGATAGACTTACCTGCTCGGCGGACGGGTCTGTCTTCATTGCGCCGACCCGATCCACCGGTGTCAGGCTGAACGTAGTCGAGTACGTTCAGCCTGTACACCGGCGGATGTCTAAACAGACCATCCGCCGGCAGGCTGAGTCTATGGGATACGTCGGGACCCCTGCTTAGCGTATACGCTTAGCGGAGGGCTCCCGACGTACAATGGAAACAAAGCCTTAGTATGACAAATACACAGTGTGCAGGTGCTTGGGCAATTGATGTCAAACACTGACCGCCACTCCCATGTAATGGTAACGGTCAACAAAAACTGACCTGAAGACATGGAATGTAACCCTCCCTCGGGGAATTGGTTGTTTAGAATGACACATTTTCTATGAGCTGCGTGAATGAGACCTAAATATTTCTTTTAATAGGAGCATGGTACCAAGACCTTTCATTTAATGATATTTACGTTAATTTATGTTAGTTTGCACACACTACATCCATCCATCTCTTGGACTGGCCCCTCTGTCGAACTTAAGAACCAATTGTGATCCATGAGTCAAAAATAAATATTTCCCTTATGTAGTGTATTTGATTCCGACATTTCAATACCTAATTTCACTAACACAATCTACAGTCAACACACCTGGAACTCAAGGGGACTTTAGAGGCATCATCTGTTGTGCACAAACACAAGATACAAGTGGCAGGCAATCGACATAAGATAACTTGCTGTTACATAAAGTGCAAATAACACAAGAAAGGCTTCTGTGTGGGGTAAAAGAAACCCTTTTGGGAATATCTGGTTACCATGGAAGCCTATGATGCAGTTTTTTCATTTGTATGACTCAGAAGTGTAGCAGATTTGGAGCTTTAATGATGGTTTGGGCTTGGCTATAATGTGGCTAAAGAATTATTGACCCTCTATGCACATGTATCCTCCTGAGTTAGAGTAGTACAATGAAACATGTTGAAAGAGTCTGTTATTTGAATCTAAATATAAAAATCACTTCATTGAAAAACAAATGTGTGTCTCCTTGCTGTAACCAGTTCACTGTTTTTCTTATTTAGCCCTTGTACATCATTTTTTTGAGCAGTGGCCTGTGTCATGTCCCCAGTTTGGAATACTATATAAGACGCACCCAGTTATTAGAGCAGGAAAACCAGAAAAAAAAATATTTAAAGTGTTCAAATCAATTGGATCAATGCAATCGATCAAATCAAAGCAATACCAAATTTCAGCCACAAGACGTTACTAGTAGCACTAGTATCAAGGCACATCACATCCTCTTGCTCACATATCAAGGGGAAGAGGGGGAATGGCTGCAGATGTCTCTCCTCTATGGCTGTGTCTGTGGAAGCTGAAGCGTGAGTGCAGCTTTCACACACAGGCAGATAGATGGGAGTTCATCTATCTCTCTGCGTCTTAAGAGTGCGTGTTATGGTCTGAAAAATACTGTATATTTCCCCGATGTATCCCAGAAGTATGGGTCACATTTTTTTGACCCCTTCTACAATGCTGAAATGTTGGCTGTAATTACTTCTGTAACTACTTGATGTTGCCACAACTTATGCCATGTTACTGTGACATCCCTCTTCTTTCCCCTGCTGACAGTCACAATTTTTGTTTTATGTGAATGTTTGCATGACCTAGTTTATTGTTGTAAAAAATTTTTTCAAAAAAATTAAGCTCTAAGCTCAAAGATGCTGCTTCTACATCCCCCTTGAGTTCTGGTTGTGCTGTACCAGGAGATGTAGATTTTGTTTGCCACTAGTCAAAGATATTCCCACCCATGGTTTCACTCCAGTGAAACATTTGATTTCAATAGATTGCTATCCAATAACTACTCTATGAAGGGCCATTTTACTTTACTTCCTGAACATGTAACAGCTGGCAATTCTCCCTGCAAAACATGTAGACTTGCTGCTAATACCTCTCTATGTCAAAAGAAATTAGGCATCAGCATCAAATACAACAAGAAAACTGCACAAATAATGCAGCATCTTTTTGTTGGATATGACCGATCTCTGACCTCAAACTGACAGTTTGAACCAACTTTTACTTGTAAATCTCGTTTTTTAATAGTAAGTTCATGACTACGCAGGAATTTATCTACACCCAGACGGAGGGAAATAGACCGTATGCTGGAACATAAAGTGCAAAATGAAGATATAACAAAAACGCTTAACTTGAAAGAATGACATTCTCCTGCCAAACACGGTCCCAAGATTACACATTTCATTTAAAAACAAATCCCTGATTTTACAGCCCTAAAGAACTCCCCTGAGATCATTAAATGCTTTGATCGGAGGGCCTAACTCAACCACTCGAACTACTCTTGACATTAGCCAAGAAAGAGCCATAAAAGGATAATTGTTTCTAAAAATATAACTGGCTCTTGCAGACTGCCACGCTCAGAATTGCAAGCTAAGTCATTCCAAAAGCAAGAGAGATCTCATGAAACAGCTAAAAACCCAGCCAATGCTGCGAGCAGAGATGGTTACACATATACTGCAGACTATTTGTTCTCAAATTTACACTAGACTTTATTCTTAACTGGATGACATTAAAGCTCACCTAAATTCATCTTTATGTCACTCGCTGGCAAATATCCCATTATACGGATGAGCTGTCCTAAAACACTAAAAAGTCCTTACCTGTACTGAGATAATCCCAAATTTCCCTCAGTTTTTATCCACGTCATCGCGTCCCCTTATTTGGCTATGTTTACCCTATTGAATGTCATTACCGTATTTTTTGGACTATAAGACGCACTGGACCATAAGACGCACCCAGTTTTTAAAGCAGGAAAACAATATTTGATATAAAAGTGTTTACATCAATTGGGTTAATGCAATGAATTAAATGAATGCAATATGAAATTCAGCCAGTAAATGTCACTAGCAGCAGTACACACACACAGCACATCACGCCACCTCTTCTATGCTCTGCTCTCCGTCTGCCTGTGTCCGTGAAAGCTGCTGTGCTTGCAGTTCCCACGGACACGGAGAGAGGGATAGATGGGAGTTAATCTATCCCTCTCTTCATTGTTTATACCAACAGGGCTTTGTTGACATAAGCAATTATACAGTTCAGATGGGAGATCCAGCCTTGGGCGGATCTCGCATCTGACAGCTCCACGTCTAATCTCCTTCACGGGAAAGCTGGCCGGGAGCCCAAGAGCGACAACCTGTGGCAGAGGGGGGTCTCACATTCGGACCATAAGATGCAGGCACTTTTCCCTCAATTTTGGGGGTGAAACAGTGCGTCTTATGGTACAAAAAACATATCGCATTTAGTGGACATATGCATTACTTTAGCTCATTAAGACCAGGAAGACTGGTATCAGATTATTAAACATGGCGAATGACTCAGACGAGAGCAAAGCAGTTCAGTATATTTTTAGGATTATGCACTGCTCCTCCACTATTGTGATGGCTCAAGAGTTCAGAAAACATTATTTATAAAAGTACGGGTTTTAAGTAAACTCCTCTGCCCTTTCAGGTACATACATTCCACATTGACTAACACATTCAGGTGGGATACTGAGAAAGAAGGCAAAATGAAGGATACAATAAACTACACCTCTTGTAGAAAAACATCCAAGAAAGCAATGTAACCATAGATGATACCCTAATGGGGACATTTCTCAGAAACAATAAAAAAATGGTTACAAAGAATCTTTCCACACTTTCAATGAAAAGGAATTATGTCAATATGTTCCTTGTAATTCAGTCTATGCCAGGGGTGGGCAAACTTTTTGACTAGTAGGCTACAATGGGGTTTTAAATATGACAAAAGGGCCGGACAATAAACCTGTAAGGGCCACCCAATCCCAAATCCTCCCAGCCTGGGTGCAAAATCTAAACATTGATAAATAAATTAAATAATTAATTAGAAAAAAATAATAATCATGCTGATTACCAGAGAGATAAAAAAATCTTAAGTAAATCTAAGCAAACTACAGCCTCTAGCTGGAGACCTGTAAAATCATCCTCAAGGCATTATCGCCACTTGCAAGAAATGAGAGAAGGGGAGTCAGAGGGTCTTGAAACCAAGGTGATAACGGGCTGGAATAGAATACTAAAGGGCCGGATATGGCCCACGGGCCCTAGTTTGCTATGCCTGGTCTATAAAGTTCATCTTGATTGAGTCTGGATATGGAAAGACTACGAAGACCTTTAATTGCCCCTAAGATGACCTGAAAGGACAACACATATGAGACTATCCCTTGGTGAGTCTGCAAGAAAGAAAATGGAACAAGTCAAGTCTCACTGAAGCCAAGTGAAGCACTGGTGCTAACTACAGTTACTAACTACAGGACACAGAAAATGCAAAGCTGATGTCCAAGGATTTGATGATAGGCTAGAATTAGGTAGACTCCAATAGGTAACTGAGCAAACTGCTGGAAGTGGAAAAAGATTAAAAGAAGGGAATTGTAATCTAAATAAAAGTATTGCAGCATTATTCTGCACCACACACCTCTTTAAATTTCTGTAGAGAATTTTCTGGGCCAAACACAAACTGGAGCTGAACTATTTCCCGGTGACAATGTGGTCGTCCCTCGGACTCACAAATATGGGACAGAACTTTTCTTAAGATGGAACGGCTGATTACTCGGGAATGTCGCAAAGCTGAAACTAACTCATCCTCCAGCAGCCAATGGATCTGAAAAATAGTTAATAACCCATAAAACGTTAGCACAACAGATAGTACAAAAAGTAAAAATAGTACAAATAGAAATAAACTCTAACATTCTGAAAACAAAAGGTCTGTTGCTTTAAAGAATGAGTACAAACTTATTATAGTACATCGGTGCATTTCGCCGTCGATGTGGGCTGGGAAACCGATGCCCCTTCATCAACGTGGAGGTCTTTGGAGCCCCCCCTTCCAAATATGCTGCAGCACGGGTGTTAACTCCTGATCGCCCCGGTTCGTGCCCATAGACATGACTAGACGCATTTAAAAATCATGTCTCAATGCATTCATTTATAAATGCTTCCCCATTTATTCTCCATGGGCGCGATTAGCAGTGATTGGACGCGATCATAATCGGGGCTCAAAATCGCAGTTGTAAATGCTCCCGATCACCATTAAAATCGATAGCTAGCAAAAGTGCTATATCGGGTTTTACTCCTGTAGCAGTTGTAATGAAACCAAATCGCGGATGATCTGGGTTCGTCTCAATCGCTACTTTGGCAACATCCACTAGGGTCAGAGAATACAACAGACATCAGACAATTCTGTTATATTCTGTTATAATATTTTCAACATTATGTGCGCAAAGCCTGATTTTGCAGTTCTAAAATCTTATTACCTTGTGGTGTGATATAGTGATATAGTCACTGCCCACAGAACTGCCCCAATTGCAAGGTGAAATGTACAAGGATTCCGGAGAAGTTTAGAATTGGGATGTAAGGAAATGGATTTTCCTGCTAGTGGTAAAGACTGAGATACAGTTTGTCTTATAGCAGAACGGAAAAAAAATTATAGAACAGGTTTATAAAAAACAATTCTTAACATCTTAATCTAGAAATGAAAATACAAAGTGCTCTGACTTACTACTGCAACACAACAATTTACCTATTTAACAAAGACAAATTCAATGAAGACAAATCCCTCTCACCTCACTCATTGTAACTTCTATAGCTTGCCTGTGTTCTGCGGGGAGCCGAGACAGTGCTGAATATCTGAAAGATATACAAGAATATTAATAGAGAAACGTCTGCCTTGACTGGTGACATGTAGTGGTGGAGGGGGTGACGTGGGAAGCGGGGTCTCCCCCTTCCAGCTCGGTCTCTGGGCCCCCGGTTTAATTGGGTTCTTATCTTTCCTTGGTTAAAATGGCTAAAGTGTGTTTTCTAGTTGATTTTACTGTGGTATGGTCGGTACCTGTCTGTTGTTGTGTGG
>CM070038.1:30555396-30588629 GCA_036250615.1 Ptychadena robeensis | reverse complement strand
TTTTATTGGTTATTTTTCTTTTGTTTGGTGTCTTGTGTGTCTCCTGTTTGTCTTTTTTTTTGTCTGTACATTCTTTTTGGTTTGTCGTGTTTTCTTTTTATAGATGTACGTTATATTTTTGTTTTTTATGGGAATGGAGCTTAGTTGCCATTTTTGGGGGGCGGTTGGATGTTGGTGCCTATTTTGCAGGAAGGGTGGGTAGTGTGGGTTGCCTCGGTGCTTTCGCTGCCTAGCCGATCATGATTATTGTATCGCAACCTCGATGTGCTTGGTATTTAGTGTAATAATATGTTTCATATGCTTCACCAATGTTTTGTATATTGTATTGTGTAAAAATTCAATAAAATTCTGATTATACAAAAAAAAAATAGAGAAACGTCTAGCGTAGGATATCCTCCAGAGCAACTGCAACCTCTAGTGATCACATATCATAACATGCATTATGCTGTCAAAGAATATGTACTTCTGTCTATCCAGTCCTGAGATGACCACATATCTGCCACAGAGTACAGCCTTTTTTACAGCGCGGTACAGGTGATCGCAGCAGAGTACAATGTACTTTGCTTGGATTTCCCACCTTACCCCCATCGATCTACGCAGGGCTGTGGAGTCGGTCGATAAATTTCCCGACTCCGACTCTGACTCCTCAGTTTCTGATTCTTCTGACTCCGACTCCTCTGTACTTAATATGCTAATGGAGATTGAACAGGATCTTTCCAACATGTTGGAACCCTGTTCAATCAAGTTCCTTCGAGTCGGCTCTATTAATCCCGCCCGAAGGAAGGCACACACGGGTAGCTTTGTACACAGATTAGAGTACAATCAAGCACTGTGAGCGCGCAAGCTAATTGATTGTACTCAAATCTTTTTACAGATCTACCCGTGTGTGCTGTAATGTTATGCACGGCACGCATTTATTCTTATATCAGAGAAGTTGTTCATTATGACTGTTTGTTAATTGCGACATTTTAAGTAAAAAAAAATTTAATTCCCATTTAAATTTCTTAGGAGTCGGAGTCTGTAAATTTTTTGCCAACTCCGACTCCAGGGACCCAAAAATGTCTCCGACTCCTCTACTCCGACTCCACAGCCCTGGATCTACGGGGCTGGGAAACCCATGCCTAAACCTATACCTATCTTCAAACAAACACTGGACAAACTGGGTTCGTCTCAAACACTAGGAGGGTTATTGAGTACAAAGCTGTAATGATATGTTCCTGTGAACGCAATGTGATGCAAAGCGTTATGTGTTAATGGAACAATGACATGATAAAATTTGTATCTGTTTAAACGAAAAAGGTAATAAATCAAAACAGCAAAAGCTTCACCTCTGCTCCACATTGGATGGGAACCTCTCTAAGGCAGGTGGGATCTCTTCATCAGATCGATATGAGGATGGCTGGGCAGGGGAGCGAGGAAAAGAAACGCTGCTCTCAGAGGTATACCTAATAGGGATAAAGGAAAGGACATGGGATGGATCAAACATAGCACAATGACCATGTGGGCTAAATTGGCAAAAGCACATGGGGTACAAGCAGTAATGCAGCAATTCTCTGACACATGCAGGATGGATGAAATACATCATACTGACATAACATAAGAAAGAGCTTCTTTCCATCTGTTCAAACGTCACAATTGTATCTTAAATACAGTAAAGAATGTAAGCATTGCCATCCTTAGACAGAAAGTAGTTACTGTCAGGTTCACTAAGTGAAAATAGGTGGAAGGAAACCTGAAAATTAAAACATAATGCGACAACCGTGTCTTAGGACTCATGAGCTGAAATATATAAGCTATTACAATGTTCCAAGAATATACAGTGTGATATACAAGGAGTACAGGTGAGGACAGATTTATACCGAGTATGCTGTGAGTCCTCATTGACCCCTTCAATCTCCAACGGTAGTGTCAGCACATATATGTCCAGCATTACACTCAGATCTCCCAGTGCGATGCTCTGCACTGACTCGCTGTTCTCAAGACATCCGATAACTTCACCTGAAGAAAAAATACATTAGAAATTGGTGTAATACCTTTAATGAAAACATTGAAAGACTTTCTTTTAATTTTCAAAATGATTTGAATAAGAAATGCAAATGCATAGCAAACCTGCAAAATACACTAATAATAAACTTCTGTAATTTGCACCTGTTGATCCAAAAATATAGTTAAAAGGTTTTGTTACATTTCTTTAATACAAAAAAAATGCAGGGATGCCCTGTGTACACTTCCCATGTCTCTATGAGGGTATTTAGCTTTCTAGTTAACTTTCACTTTAATATTATTAATCTTTATGTTGTAGAGATCTGAGTGTCAGTAGTGGGGTAGTTTGGCAAGAGATAATGGTAGGGTGATACCACTTGAAAAAAAATCCCTGTGTTGAACGCAAGTATTTTAGTGCAGTGCTTAAGCTGGCCATTGACCGCAATGGGGCTATGGCAGGGGATGACTACACAGCCCCTGATTTGTCGGTACTAGCCTCTGTCGTGTTAATGTGAAATGTGTGCAATGAAGACTTAACAGATGATGTGTTCCTTGACAGTCAAGCCCAACATTCCTGAAATAACAAAGAG
The DNA here is from genome assembly GCA_036250615.1 of Ptychadena robeensis. NCBI lineage: Eukaryota > Metazoa > Chordata > Amphibia > Anura > Ptychadenidae > Ptychadena > Ptychadena robeensis. Next base: position 30,586,056 of record CM070038.1, on the reverse strand, counting down.
TTTCCAAAATTAAAAATATTATAAATGGTTCTAAGGTCACTCCTTTTTCTACTTAAATGTCAGAAGTAATGCTGGAATCTAACACACTGACACTTATATGTAATAGTAACTTTCCTTTCTGTGCTAACTGACTTACCAAGGCAGGTGGGCAGTGTCAGTACAGGCATGGAGCCATGCTGATGCCTGTGGGTCACTGAGCAGATCAGATGCACAAACAGAGGTGGCATTTCGTGTTCTGGCAAGTCTTGACCATTCAGAGAGTCGCCTAATACGCTGAAAGAGTCATCATCCTGGTTTACAGTCTCGGATTCTGACAGTGATTCAGCATTGTCTGAGTGCTCCCGATACTCAACCTCGAGGTCTGGGTCGCTCTCCGTAACAATGCCGCCAGCTGATGTGTTACCTGTCAGAAGAAAGACAGTCAGTGAAGCTAGTCATACACACATCAACCTTTGTCTCATCTATCCTATCGATTCAAAACTGACTCTTTTCCAAAAGCCTGTGCCCATGCTTCTTAAAAATCTTTCACATCACCTAGAAAACCTGTTAGGTACTTGAATGATGGACTGAAACTTACCAACTGATCATGGCTCTTAAGCTAGGCACACACGGGTAGATTCCCATGCAATGGACCTCTGATTAATGACAGCGTGGTGACCATCACCATGCTGTGATTGACCGGGGATCAATTGAACAGAAATCAATGTGCACCATATGGTCACCCCAGGGAATCACAACACGCTACAAGCTGGGGAGAAGCAGCCTCACTCACACAGCTTCCGAGTGAGGATTGCTGGTTCTGCCCCTTCACACTGACAGCGGACGGCTGTGTAGAAGGCAGATGCAGCAGCACATCCAATACTTTGCATGAAGATTCATGTCTCCATGCAAAGTAATGGAAATTGAATGGGGTTTTCCAACCCCGTTCAATCCAGTTTCTTCCAGCGGGCTCTATTGATCCCGCTCGAAGGAAGGCACACACATGTAGGTTTGTAAACAGATTAGAGTACAATCAATCACCGTGACCGCGCACGTTGATTGTATTCAAATCTTTTTACAGATCTACCCGTGTGTGCCTAGCTTCAATCCGCTCTACTTATGTCAACGTTTTTCAAGCAATTGTCTTAAACTGGCCATACACCTTTAGATCTCTCTGTCAGATATCCTTTACATCTACCAACAACTATGTAGTGTCGGGTCCTCTGCGATTGAACACAGGTAGACTTGATCGTTTAGAAAGTCCCTCATATTATATGGTTTTGGTAAAACAAAAGGAGATCTAAAGGAAATCTGACAGAGAAATCTAAAAGGTGTATGGGGACCCTTAAATGATCACTTTCTTAGGTTAATGGAACAAGACAATCTAACTGTGTATGCCCACCTTTAGACACAAAGTCTAACCTCATTCAAATTGCAGTGCTCAATACCCATGTGCCCTACCTTCCTCTGTGGCTTGTTCTGCCTCAGATACTTCTAAATCTTCGCTTGCTTTCCTTTCACCTGTTTCTTGGGTAGTTTCGTCCTGTGAGGACGAGAAAGTGTATGCACAAAATTTTTGTTAAAATCCATTTAAAATAACATAAGCTAAAAAAAACAAAACAGGTGCTTTTTCTTCTTTCATTTTTGTTGTATAAAGCAGACCTAACATAATCACTTTAAACATTCATAATAAGGCCGGTCATTGACACAGGATCGTAACTTGGAGTTACAAATTTCTATCCCAGACCATAACCATGACCAGAGGTTGTCTGCTGTAGCCAAAGAAATGAGAAGTCTGTCTGAGCTATGAAAAACTGACAGTCCCATCCTTGTCTGCCTCATCAACAAACATCTATTGTGGAGATTGCCCACCCTGGTGTGTTTTGGCTTGGCAACTAACCAGCCCCAGTCAGTGTCATTCTATGGCCTGCAGATTGCAAACTGTTAATGCAGGGTACACATATTAGGTAAAATATCCTATGCTTTATATGAAAAATCTAATACCATTGCACTTGATTCTGAAAACAATGACCCATTTCCTTGTGATTTTTCTTTGAGAATTGGGCAATTTCTCTCTCCATCACTCACATAGACATGGTCTAATTTTTTTAGACTATCTGAATTTGTAAGTCCCCCGAACATATTACCATCACCAAATTAGCTGGAGATGTAGCAAAGGGTTGTGGGGACATTTGAAGAAAAAAATAGCTCTAGCATAGTTTTTGCATAAATGAGAAATACTTTCTTTTTTGTATGATACCCTCAACCCTTCTCTACATCTCAAGCAAGTTTGGTGATGAAGTCAAGTTCAGGGGGTTTGCAATTAACTCACAAAGTCGAAATCGACTAATTAAAAAAAAAAAGAAAGAAAATGCTACCATCTCTACTCATAAGCACATTGCTGTGGGTATTCCATCTATGACAGTATGACTTGATTAGCACTAGCATCCAAAATAGAAAGGGCATTTGGGAGCAAAAGATTCCATGTTTTATCTGAACTTATTAACAATTGAATGCCTAATACGGGTTTATTGTTTATCTGCCAACATAATGGTGAACTATGAGGTGCAGAGTTTTCAGAAAATAATTAAATCACTTGTGGACAATCGGTATACTAGAAATGCTCAAAACTATTTACATAAGGTAAACAGGGTGTAGTAAGGACTGTGTAGAATATTTGGGTATACCAAAACTTAATAAATAAATGAATTTGCACTTCCATCTTCCCCTTGTCAACCTCTTTTATTCTGCTTAATTTCTATCTTAATTTTAGAGATTAGGTCTGCTTTAGGGTACTCACCTCTCTCCTCTGGGAGGAAGGACAGTAGAAGAAATAGTGAGGATTTGAAGGCACAGTCTTAAAATGAAGACTTCCGATAGCCAAAAATTTATCCTACATAAAATACATAATGGAATGTGATATTAGAGCAAATGAAGGTACCCTCTACACAGCAATTAGAATTTATACAGAATGCAGGAAAATAAAAACCTGAATAACTCGATGAAGGTCAGGAGACACCTCACATGGATGCCCAGAGTCCAGTACAGACAGCTGGAACTCAGAGCACGGATGGAAGTTGGGTTCTGGTGTAGAGACCACAAGGTGATCCAGTTCAATGCACTCTTCTGTATCAACACTAAGAGCAGAGAAGACAAAAAGAAATGAAAATTTGTTTTAAATGTTCAGAAAACCCATGTATTCTTAGCTTGGGTAGAAAATGCTTTTTCTGCTATCATACCTCATTGAGAGGTATAAAATAACAAATCAGAATTATTTTCTTTAAAACCATTTACCCCAAGAGCTAACAACCAACCCTCAAGTTACATTATTTCTGTGTGCTGCAGTTAACCTCCTTAGTGTTCATGACGAGCCCACCTCGTCCAGAGTTTGTGTGAAGAACAAACTCTGGATGAGCTGGGCTCCCATGAAAGCCGCATATCCCCTACGGCAATGCTGCTTCCAGCCGCAGCATTTTCGGGGTTCTGCGGCTTCACTGATCGCGTCGCGGTGACGCAGAAGGGGGCGAGGGTGAGCAGTGCCATAGACCTCCATGTTAATGGAGGGGCCTCTGCTTTCCAGCCCTCCCAGCCAGTGTCATGAATGACACTGGCTGTGTGGAGAGGGGAGGGGGGAAAGGAGGAAATGGCAGGCAGTGTACCTCGTACACTGCTGCCATTGCCTGTACCACACTGTTAAAAACGGTGTGGTACAGGCGGTGCGCTAGGGAGGTTAAGTAACACTTACAGATCTTGTATCCAACACAATTCAGCAACAAAGAAAAAAGAAGCAGAGTAATCATCTCTCTGTCACTCGTTTTTCATATTCTCTCTGTTCACATATTTGTCCTATTAGCTCCTGATAGGAGCTGAACGCAAACTATATATTATTACGCTGCTTTCTGTATTTGGAATTACATTGCTTTATTAATTTGTGTCTTCATCATCTTCATGGCTGGAAAGTATACAGAACAATGAAAAAATCTGTAAATAGTTTCATATTAGTACCTTGACTCTGAGTGCAAGACTGACCCATCTCTAGGTGCCACCTCATCTTCTTGCTCTAGGCTGCCAATGCGGAAGCTGGCCTTATGTACTCGTCCATTTAGTGAGGGCATTGATGGCGCATGCATTTCCCGAAAGCCCCGGAGATGACCACAGAGTGTCATCAGAAAGTTGGTGATGTCAATTTCTTGCAGCTGCTCCTCACAGTAATCCACTGCTGTCAGAAGATCTTGGTGTGACACCCAGAGGGACTGCTGAAGGGCTTTGAACAGGCCTGGTAAAACATCACAGAGGACACACTTACATATATAGTAAAGTACAAATGTAGGCCAGTGTGAAGGTGCCGTGAGAATTATCTTACAAATATAAATTCAAACTAGTAAAGTCTGAATCAAACATTTGGTGTAACTACCCTTTGCCTTCCATACAGCATGAATTGTCATAGATACTATTGCACAAAGACAGGGGTTTTGCTGGGTTATAGGTGTATGAATATATAGACCAGGTGTATGATAATCCAAAGCAAACACTTGCTAATGACCATCATAAGGCAATGTGTCCACTAAGTGACAGGATCAGCCACATCCAGATTGTCAAATCGGCGTGGGGTATCCCCAGTGACGTGTTAGTAGAAGATCAATGGATGCGTCAGCAAGACAAGAAAACCCCAGCATCGGGCACGGCTTTTCTGTCTATGTTATGCAAATAGGAGACATCACCTTCCCATTGCGCTCAATTGTGGGCGATTGCCCCGCCTCAACAATGGACACATGCCCTTAGTTGAAACACTTTAAGGCTGAGGCTCCGCTAATGTGGACAAAAAACATGCAGTAAGCATGTGTTTTCTGTTCAGATTAGGCGGGGTTCACCCGCAGGTTTCTCCGTAATATTTATTTATATAAAAAAAATGTAAGTGCATTGCTGTCAATGGACTAAAACCGCAGCATTACATCAATGGATACAGTCGGTGCAGCCACCTGTAAACCATGTTTTTTTTGCGGACGATCCACACCCGTAGAGACAGCGGCTGTTGCCACTCCCGGATCGCCCTAGTGGCGCCTCAACCAGAAGGCTTAAACAGAGTGAGAAAGGGTTAAACTCCCCAGGTTGTGGAAGAAAGTTTCATGCCACGGGTCATTTTTGATCCCCCAGACAGGAGGATGTCTCACCTTTCACATAGCACTGGTGATAGTGCTCTTGTAGCAGGTTGCAATAGCTGACAAGCTCTTTTTGTCGGTGGTGTATAAATGGAATGGCTGTTGGGCGTTCTTGTGACAAAGACCTGCAATGATGCAAAAGATAAGTTTTCAATTACATTATAGAGGCATTGGTAAAACAAATCTATCAGCAAATCTTCAAAATCTTCTCAACGCGTTTGATTCATAAAAGCTGTAAAATAAGCCATTTATGTTTTAAGTTAAATTAAATAAGAGTGCAGAGATATGCAGCAGTGAGACACCTACCGTCTGCCAAATACAATGCCACATTAACACCTTTCCTGGGATTATGCATTAACTAACCATAGCTCAAATCATGCTAATGTATCATCATCAGGTATTCTTAAGTCAGATTAGGGATGACTTCATTTGCTTGCGACTGCAGAAACAGCTTAATGCTTTCTGGAGAAAAGTTGGGACCCCCTACAGTGCTGTTTACATGTGTGAAGACCTAGGAACTTGAATGTTTGATATGATGAAGAGTAAAATTAACCAATCTAAAGTCTGATAATTCCCTAGCATTATTCATTATGTTTGTTTCATGTTAGTGCTATGACTAGGTGTTAAAGGAGTATGATCTAAATTTCTAATTATGACTATGATCTAGACTTCTAGGGCTTCAGTGATTGGTATTCTACATTTCAGCAGTTATATTGCGGGCTAATTCCTAGCTCCACCCTATGGGATCACCTTTGTTTTTTAATTCTTGCATGCATACGATTTTGCTCCAGTTACTCTCGATACGAGAGGCAAATACCCCATACACATGTGCAAAAAATTTCACTTAAAATATAATTGTCTGACATCTATTGTCTGCAACATTCACCACACTCCTAACAACTTTCCTGGACTAATACATTATCATATGCTGGAAGCAGTGATCAGATTATGCTAAAAAAAAACCTTTCAGGGCATTTTTATTTTCAGAAAGAAATTATCGAAATACATTGCAGAGCAATGTAAAACTGGACAGTGTAGAATGGTGGCAGAATCGCTATGAAATCTCAAGTTTCTACTTTAATAATGATGCATAACATTTATAGTAATATACTGGATATAATGCATTTTGTACAGTAGACCTTCCGTGCTAAACAAAAGTTTACCTTGACCTGACACTTCTAGGTAGCATAAAGCAGGCCATACACGGGTCAGATTTTCAATCAATCGACTTAAAACGATAAATTTTTTAGTCGATTGATTGAGAATTGAGTTTTGCCCACCTGGTTAAATCGACTTAATCCGATCAAAATTGAGTGAAAATTCAGTAGTTTTTTGATCGGACTGGATGGTAAATTTTGATTGGTCGATTGAAAATTGGTTCCGTATTTTGAGAACCAAGTGTGGTCAACCAATTTTTGATCGATTTTTCTACCTATTCTACCTCACTTCTGATTGAAATTTTAATCTGACTATTTTGGATCGATTATTTTGTGGATTGAAAAAAAAAAAAAAAAATCGATCAAAAATCTTGTACTACATATGGGGCATGATACAATCGACATACAATTTTATACAGACTTAAAAATTTATCGTTTTAAGTTGATTGATTGAAAATCTGACCCGTGTATGGGCTGCTTAAGTTATCCATAATGTCTTTCAACAAAGATGGAGTCTTGTCATACTGCAAATACTCCAGGCAATTTGAAGAATATTTTCCTGGGTTTCTTAAACCAATGCCCCCTAGAAGTGTTCTTAGTACGTTTTTCTAGGGGAGAGGGTGGTATTTTATTAGAAATGGCATTTAAAGCCTTTTTCAGGTGCAGAGGGCAGGCAATCAGTAGGCCATATGTTTATCATGGTAGGTCTGCTTTAAACTTCAGACTTTTAATCTGGTAAAGTTGACAAAAAGTACAAACAAAAGCAAATCAGCATACATTAGTAGTTTAATGAAAAACGGTGTAATGTGTGTTCTGGTGCTGGAACCCAGGCCCTAAGCCTGGATTGATGTCACTACACTGCTGTTCACTGTTGCAGGAGAGGAAGATAAACATGACAACCTGCAGAGAGATCTTGCTGCCTCCGAACCAGCTTCTCCTGCCTTATCATTACCTCACCACCAATTACATTACCAGCAATTAAGGGGCAGCACTTAAGTCAGCCATACACGGCTTGTTTCCTTGGCAATCAATCACAACGGGGTGACACAACAGCCCCACACCGATGCTAAAAAAATTGATGCGCAGCACCTGGGAAAATCGATCCCTGGCCAAAACTTTGGATAGAGACACTGGGCCCCCATCCAAGGTACTGACAATCGAACAGAGATTTACTAGCATGTCAGATCCCTGTTTGATTGACATTAAGCTTGGGCAAGATTGAACACTTGATTACCGAGAATGCGCATGACAATTGATCTATCGGGAATCTAATGCAAAATCAAACCGTTGCGCCCTGTACCAGACAATACTGGTGGACTAGACATCATGTCCACTTTTTAAATCCTCTTTAAACGAGATGTCTCCAAGGCTGTCCACCTCTTTCTGATTTCTCCACCTGGTTAGTCAGTGACCTAAGATAATATTGTAACTATGTTGGTCAATGACACATTAGGTAAGAAAGCCAGCATTCATAGCTCCCATTTTCACTTTCCCCCATTCCCTGTTGAGGGAATGCTCCAGCATTATAATATTAAAGTCAAAGACACAAAATATCTTGAAGGATCCTCTACACTGGTTAAGATAATGTACCTGTAGATCTAATTGGCTGGGGTGGATTTCAGCACAACTGAACACCAACTTTATAAATTAGTAATTGATTCATGTATATAGGTTATCAAAAGTAAAGAAGGATAGCCCCAGCAGCACACACACGCTCATATTTTGCACATGCAGCTCAAGCAAAGACTACACTGTCCCCATAAGATCCCAATTCCACAGCTCCCAGAGTTTCCTCTCAGTCCATTTCCTGCAAATGCAAAGCAGTGCTGCGTCTTCATACTACCTGGCCTGCACCTCCTGGAAGATCTCCCACGACATTGACTCTTGTCTAAACTCGCTGGGGGAGAGAGGGTAAAGTTAGCAGCTCCAGGATCAGTGCTCTCAGTGAAGGACCAGGCAGCAAATACTTAAGGTTCAAATCGTTTTGTATTCCAGTGATTTTGAAATCTGTTTGATGGGCTTCACTTTAAAACACTGGATACTTACCAGGTACAAATTGGGTGCCATTATTTCTGAAGAACAGTAACTGCACGTATATTGACAAATCAAACTACGGTATATTTTTAAAACTTAAGAACAATTTCATGTCTGAAGTGCACATGGATGATATGTAATTTGGATGTTGCTCTTAACCAATTAACTAAACTCACATCCAGGTACTGGAATAATGGACCTTCGGGGTGCAAAATGTTTTTACACAGTGTTAAATTTGTTTTATGTCTAAAAGAGTTCATAAATCAAACAGGAGTTGAGTGGCAGTGCTTTCTCTTCTAATCACCAGTTTAAGGCTTATTAATGAAGATTTTTTGAGTTTTTTTCTAAGGGCTTGTCCCCACAGGTGAATTTGGGCGTGCGGCGATGCGGTTTTGAGCAGCGAGCGGCGGACGCTTGCAGCCGCTTCTATTCGCAGCCGTGTTTTGAAAAGCGGGCAGCCGCGTTTTGGTCGAGAGCTGCAGCTACATTGACATGTAATCAGCCGCTAGCGGCGGTCGCGACCGCTTGTGATCTTTGTCAGCCACTAGCGGCTGTCTGGACCACGCTGCCCCGCGGCCAGCTTCGTCTGTGGGTACAAGCCCTAACTCCAGTGTGCCTCCTGTGGCTTTAACATCAGGTCCCAAACAACTGACGGGAGTGAAAGCATTCTGACTAAAATCAAGCATCCTAAGAAGGCAAAAAGTATAAACTTGTCCCTGAAGATAAAATAGAAAAAGATAATTCAGGCAAGAAGTGAGAATCCATTACTGGATTGAATGAAATGGGACTTCTTAGTATACTAGAAGTCAGCAATTTACTGCATAAGTAACCTCCCTAGCAGTAATCCTGAATGCGTCTCAGAGTAGATTTTCATGACCAAAAACGGTAACTTTAAACCACAATAAGGATGGCTTACCTGATGTACACAAGCCTGCGTTATCCTCCATCCCCTGGCATCTTTGATAACTGCGAGAAAGCGAGGCAGGCCACAGTGCCTCCAGTGATGCCCATGCATCATTGTAGTCTGTTTAAATTTACCAGTTGTATGATAAATAAATATATCAAACTGGCCATGTGTATATCACACGTTAACCGCTTGTATTACTCACTCCCATAGTAGATGATTTTGTCCGATTCTTACCGATGCCTACTGCTAATCTCACCGGCACCTGTGCCTGCCTCCCCTCCAGGTCCCAAAGCTGGGATAGACGAGACCCGACCTTCTTTCATTGAATACCATACATGTATTGCCATGTCTGTAAACGGACCTTTCTTTATTTGTACTTTTTAATTGCTGAAACATATTGTTACTGTTTTCTTTATATTTGAAAACCATTCTATAAAAATAATCTAAAAGAAAACCCAAAAAGAACAAATACGGCATAAACAAATCAACTCCCATATTTGTAGCCTGAGTGCATACATTTAGAGCTGGACTGCAGGCTTAAGTTTTCTTAACCCTTACGATGCAGTTAATTTATCAGTTATGTCTTGGGGGGAGGGGAGCAATTAACCATTTACTTAGATCATTTTTCACTCTTGGTGATGTTCCCTCTTTCGCATCGCTCCATAACTTCTGAGTTTTGCCGGATGACATTGAAGCCGTAAGGGCTCATGTACACAGGTGGTTTTTAACCGCCCGGTAAATGAACAATAATTGCAACCGATGGTGGATGCTACATGAGGCATTTTTAATGGCCTCCGAGTGCCATGACAGGTTACCCTCCCTGCTGCGGCGGGAGCCTCCGGACTGACAGCAGCCCAGGAAACAACAGTGTTAATTTAGTCACAAGGCCCCCATACACGCACCTATGGCTGCGGGATTCTTGGGAGACTGATTGCAGCATGAGGCGGGCACCCCTTGTGTGCAGGCCATTACTGATCCAAAGCAATGGGATCGGCCAGAGAAATACGGACTTGTCCACTTGAGATTTTGGGCGACATTGATCTGTCGCGCCATATGGACAGCAGCCATCTGCGATATACCTGCAATTTATCTATAAGAAAATAATCCCTATTTTACCTTATCAACCCTATATATTACCATTACATTACTGTTTTGAATTTTGGAATAAACCAACCTGAAAAAGATGTCACAGCAGAGTCTTTGCTGCCTGGGGCTCACTAGCTGCTCCCGCAGCGCCTCCAATGAGCAGTTATATACATAGACTGGACAGCACAGACGCCGACTGGTAGTCGAATCCTGTAAGGACGACTGACGGCTAAAGGAAATGTGCATTTCTCTCTTGTGTTCGCCTTCCTGCCCATTGCCTGGTAAGAAAAAAACAAAGATGGAAAAGCAAGGAACAAATGGACTGCAGTCTTATATATAACAATGATACTATCTGACTTCAGAAATAAACTGCTTAACTGCATCTGTATGGCATGTGTGTTTGATCTGAGTCTTTAAAAAATGCATTTAAAAAAATAACAACAATTGTACTGCACAGCAGTGTAGTTATGTGAAGAAAATATAGCTCTGAATTTTATATGGGTCAGGTTGAAAATGCTCCTATCTGAAATCTGCAGTACCCTAAGCCACCAAGCACTTCCATCCTCCACATCCCCTCCTACCTTTAGCATACACAACTGCCAGCAACCTCTAGGGTTTCTTTACTTTGCCACACTAACTGCATAAAGGTACCCATACACGTTGCGATTTTTCGTGGACCGATTCGATATTCGACTCCCGATTTTTGCTTTACTGCTATTTTTAAAAGTCGGTCGGATGCACGATTTTTCACCCGAATTTTCACCCGATTAGTCACAGGCCACAACATTACGGGCATCATCATTCGGGACCCGACCAACTTTTCGGCCGATTTTCTATCAGCATCGGTCGGACTTCATTTGCATGTTACGAATTCCGAACGATCGACCTACCCGACCGACCGGATCGGTCGGAAGGGCTAAAATCGCACGAAAAATCGCAACGTGTATGGGTACCTTAAGAAAGCAGTGACAATGTTGTTTTCTCGGTTTACAAAAACGTTATTCTGTCAGCAGTTACAGAGAAACTCACACCATGGGCTCCATATGATGCACTTTTGTATAGTGGTGATGCCTCTATAACTGCTGACTAAGGTTGCAATGTAGGTAAATGACACAATAATATTTTTAGCATACCTGTCTCAGAAAATTGTACACTTTGACTATATTGTGGAATTATACATCTATTGTAAAATATTTGAATAGCTACTGGAGGTAGCATCCTACACAATAAAACAGCAGCCGAGGTTACCAAGTGCTTTGAGAAAATGTAGAGACACAAAAAATATATAGATGTTCCTAAGCAACAAAGCTTGAAATACATGTGAACTGCCACCCGGTACTCTGGGATGGTCTAATGTTATTTACAATGCTGTTGTCTTTCAAGATAGGGGCTGCCTAATGCACTGGTGAAAGCAAATGTATGGTAACCATTATTTTCTGTGGAGTGATGGTGTTCTGTTGAAGCCCAGCTTTCCAAATGTATACTAAGACGTAAGAACAGTATGTATAAATCCCCCCCCCCCCATACCCTTTAGATCACTCCATTCAATTTCCATTACATCTACAAACAACTATGTAGTGCCGGGTCCTCCCTGATAGAGTAGAAAGGTCCTCATATTACATGGTTTTGGTAGAACAAAAGTTGATTGTACAGAAGTTGTATGGTAAGATTGTAAGGTGTATGGGGGCCTTTAGACTGGTTAAGGTCAGTTTCTAACAAACTACAACACACAAGCCTGGTGTCAACTTCTAAGAGGTGAATCTAGATCCCATGTTATTTCAGGTCTGACACAACCTTCACTTTAACTTTGAATATAGACAGAGTTGTGAAATGAATTGAACAAAGAACACAGCATTGACAGTGCCATTTACCCAATGCTGGGGTGATGCTGAGTGTGGGAATCACAGCTCCTGATTCTGACTTCGAAGAGTTGCATTGTGAGTTTCCCTCTGTAGACAGGGATAGGTCTGAAGTAGTCATCAACTTCTGGACATCTAGAAGAGAAACAGTAAACACAAAAATCATACTGCAGCAATGCTTTATGACAAAAGCTTTGTAAACTTCTGCTTGGATTGATCAGCTGATCAGATTGATCTCCCCAGATATGCTTGACAGGATGATTTGTTCATATCTTAATTCTGTTCCTGTACAGGACCAGGAGTCAGAGAACAATTATTTAATCAGCTGATCCAATGGATTATCTGATCTTTCTTATGTAAATATATTACACAGGCCGTTAAAACCCGCCTGGTAAACACTTAGGTGCAAAATAGTGCAACATGTGGCATTCACTGGGTCATTTTCAGGCTTTTATCCTATGGACTTTTCCGAGTGCACTCACAGGCAGGAACGCCTGGTCGCTTTCCAGGCTGCTGTCAACTGTCAAAAGCACACGTGTTAATGTAGCCTAAAGCTGGCCATACGTGTGCAGATTTTTGGACAATTGACCATAGATTCAATAAGGATGTTCGATAATATGAATGAATATGATTCCTGCATATATCAAATGTATTCCCATGGTATTTAATTCGAACAGATGTACATATACAATATAGCAAATTGATAGAAATTTACCAACATGTCCCATCACTTATAATAGATTTTTAATTCGATATCGAGAACTTTTGTTCAATCGAACAAGTTGTTCAGTGCTCGCATTTCGTTTGATTGAATAAAAATAACGAACCATGTAAAAAATATTTTCATAAATCCCATTCAAAAGCCATGGACATTATTACGGAGCTGACTACCACCATTGTGGCTTTACTAACTATATCATCCTCTACTTTTCTAGGAAGGCTTTTCCATAAGAAAATAGGTGATATTGCTCTTCAGGCAAAGTGCATGCTATTAGAAACCTCTCATAACTCATTCAAACATGACCTCAACTCCCACCACCTGTTCCAAATGAAATATAAAACCATTGGCCATAACTCCAAACAAAACTTTTGGAGTTGTGGCCAAAAACACTACACCTTGGCCTCATGAAACCATTTTCACACACGTTTACAGAAGATTATTCTTCCACATTGTAGCCAGGGGTGAATACACAACATACACAAGGGGTTTCCTACACAACATACCAGAAAAAGTGGCAGGAAGAAATGTTAGCAGGATGTGTTGTTGGTTCACTAATCGTGCATAGCATCGCCACTGAGGAGGCTCTACATCATTAGACAGGGGTCTGCCATCATCGGTCTCTTCAGTTGGACAGGGACTCTAAAACACATTGGAGAATGGAGAATAGAATGAAGTGTTTCAGTGAAGGTGCTTTAGCAGATTATAGCAGCTAACGTTTTCAATTCTGGAACATGGTGGTTGGTAATACTACTTTGACAAAGAACAAAGTTAACAGCTCTATACTTCACTAAAAGATCACAATTCTAATTGGTCATGGTGGTGCCAATGTCATGTTTTGGAGTTGCTTTTCTTTGGCTGGAAATTGGCTTTAGGTCAAAGTCAAGGGAATTTGAATTTTTTAACACTTCCAAACACCACTCGCTTCTTATTTAAAATCTGCTAGAAAGCTGAAGATGACTAAAAACTTCCTGTTTAAGCGAAGCAATGACCCTTAGTATACATTTGAATTAACATAAGTATGTTTTTATCATATGAAAATTACATTCTTGAAATGCCTGACCAGAACACAGACCTAAATCCAAATAGGCAATATTCCCAAGTCAAGATGTTTCACCAAGAAAGCGGAATGCTGTCATTAAATCAAAATGCACTTCAATCATAATTATAATCAAATATAATCAATTGTAATCAGAAGGTATTTCAATTCAAAGTATATGTTTAAGGCAACCCTCTTACTGGGCTTTTTTAGGTCTCTGCCTATTTAAATTGAACTGTAGGTTATACTGTATCTTAATTAAAGGTGGAAAAACATAGAACAAACCCATTATGAAACACAATTTAATGAAGAGTAATGAAAACAAAGTGCTAGAAATCTCAGGCTCCTAAGAACCCCATGCTACTGCAGTTCAGCTAGCCACACATGGTTCAATTGACTGTACAATCAATGTAATTCGATCAATTTTTTTAGTCGATTGATTGCAAATTGAAGCATGACCACATGGTACGATCGTTGAAATACGATTTTAATTGTCATTTTTCTCAATTGAAATTTGATCGGACCAGTTGGAAAATTTTGATTGATTGTCCCCACATTGTGTCAAATTTTTTGTACTGTTGTTTGACCTGTCCAATTGAGATTTGATTCAATCAATTAGCATACTGTAACTTCTGGGAGGAGGGAAATGCAATACAGTCATGCAAGCATGGCGATTGTAATGGCGATGTAATGGTGATCTAATGGCGATGTAATGGTGATCTAATGGCGATGTAATGGTGATCTAATGGCGCTGTAATGGCGATGTAATGGTGATCTAATGGCGATGTAATGGTGATCTAATGGCGAACATCAATGGTCCCTTTTTGATCACTCTGTGACAATTGCTTTTTGATTACTCTACGTTTAAAAACGATTAAATTCAATCAAAGTCGGGCTTTGATTCCATACTCAATGTGGTGTGTACTTCGATTCAATTACAATCGACATACGATTAAATGATCGGAAACTTCGATCGAATTGATGATCGATTTGATGTCAATTGAACCATGTATGGCTAGCTTTAGCTGTGCAATACAATTGTCCGATTGCTTTATCACCTATTGAGCAAGATACCCCAGATTACAAGCAATGCTTTTAGGAGGCTGAGAATTTCTAGACCCCAGATTACAAGCAATGCTCATTATGAATGAAATATCGTATTTTCCGGCATAAAGGACGACACCCAACTTTTCCAGTTTGGGATATACTCGTTGTAAAAGGCAACCCCTCGTCCAACGCACACCAAATAAAAAACATCAGATATGATTTCAATATGGCCATTTTTATTAAAAAGCTTACTACATGGGCAAACTGCCTGCAAGTCACAGGAAATTCACCGGCAAATGTGCAGGTGCGCGTCCTTTTTTCGGCCAGCTCAGTGAAACAGCAGTGGACACGTATGCCTTCTCTGACTTTCAACCCCCAGATCTCCAACAACCTTAAAAGTTTTTAGTAATTTACATTCCCAATTTCTCACCCCAACATTTCATGGTTATAAATGTTTCCCTGCAGTTATCCAAGTGACATAAATTGTATACATTTACCAATAAAAACTGAAAGAATTTGGCAAGCCAAATTTTTTTTTTTTTAATACATAAGTGAAGATGTTTTAGTGCATTTGAGCTGCAATACCAGTTGCAGCCACTGGGGCCACAGCCTCCAGTGAGCATGTCGCTTGGTCTCACACATGGAAGAGGCAGAGAAGGGGGCATGAGGGGGAGCTGCGGCTGTGTGACCAGCTGAGACCCAGACTTCTCCAGCTCGGAAGTTTCAGCACCTGGCCTATAACACGACTTCCGACTTTTGAGAAGATTTTCCTGGGTTTAAAAGGCATCTTATATGCAAGAAAATATGGTAATTCAGGCCCAAAAAAGCCTTAATTCACATATATATTTATAAAAGCAGCATACAAGCATCAATACAGACATGCACTACTCAAGCCATTGTTACTATCAGGAAGCAGAATTTATGTGCAGGAAGCACATGTAGGCAGAACTGAGATGGAAAACACAGGATGTAAAAGGTAAAACACTTCATTTTGGGAAGAAAAATAACACAAATTGTACATTTTATACAATACAAAAAAAGTTAATTTGTTTTAAACTGTTTATTGTTTTTCAGGCTTTGAAAAAAATTAAATTGCATCCAGTTAGGGTCTACATCCACTTTGATTATATGTATGATTATTATATTTTTATCTTTTATTCTCATTATATTTCTGCATATAGGCCCCTATACTCACCTACAAAACACTGCACAATTAGGCATGGGTCCTTGCTGGTGCTGGCAGTTTGTATGATAGCAAACAACAGAGATGGTCAATGAGATGCCACAATGTCATCATTCTCAAGCAAAGCATGCAAATTGTGAGCCAGTGAAGAACGGCAGCTGTTGTATCTGGTTACCTCACTTTCAGTCTACATACAGCTTGCATGCATTTGCATGTTGATTTCAAAATGTGTACCCACTTCAAGGGGGTAATATTCAGCAAAATAGCAATATCACATTACCTGTAGGTTGCTAGTACTGTGGGTTGCCTCTCGTTGCTGACCGTTTTGATTTATTGATGTGGAGTCCAGAGTCTCGGAAGAGGATGATTGTTTCAGGGTGTCCTCTGCAAAAAAACTGTATATTTCAACCTAAGGCACGAGCATGCACATTGAGGCGATCCTTTGGAAATCGAACAGGGCCCACCTTGAGCGATCAATCCTGCTCCATAGAACTCAATCGAACAGGGATGCCACAAGTTGGTAAATCCCTGTTTGATTGCTTCAGTCCCCATCTAAAGTATCAGCCAGGAATTAATTGCTCAAAGTGGCGCAATCATTGCTCAATTCTTTGTGTCACTATGCCGTGATCCATCGCATGGATATCGACCCATGTATGAGTACCTTTACAATTTTAAATCACTACTGTACTGGTCAGTTATCTTAGCTGGAATTCAGATCATGGTATTTCTGGGAAGGAAAATGTTGTCACTATCTGAAGGTATACACAGACTAAAGCTAGGCACACACAGGTAGATTCCTATGCAATTGACCCCCAAACAATCACAGCGGTGACGTCACCACACTGTGATTGATCGGGGTTCAATTGAACGGAAATCAATGTGCACATTGATTTCCGTTCAATGGTGATCCCGTGACCCGTTCTCCCCAGCTTGTAGCCCGTGTGAATCAGAACACGCTACAAGCTTGGGAGAAGCAGCCTGCCTCACTCACACAGCTACCGAGTGAGGAGTGCTGGCTCCGCCCCCTTCACACTGACAGCGGACGCCTGTGCAGGAGGAAGGAGCAGCAGCTCCTTCAATACTTTGCATGAAGATTCATGTCTCCATGCAAAGTAATGGAGATTGAACAGGGTTTTCCAACATGTTGGAACCCTGTTCAATCAAGTTCCTTCGTACGTGCTCTATTGATCCTGCTCGAAGGAAAGTACACATGGATAGATGTGTAAACAGATTAGAGTACAATCAGTCACCGTGAGCACACACATTGATTGATTGTACTTAAATCTTTTTACAGATCTACCCGTGTGTGTCTAGCTCAAGTGCAGAACAAGATGCAAGATCTTCATGCAACAAAGAAAAGGCCCCATTTGTTGGTTACCTTTATCCTTTCTTTCTGCCCTAATGGTTTTCCTTTCCATTTCTTTCTCTGTAAGCTTACCAGTCTAATGAAAATCCGGTAATATATCAAGGGTTTACGCATACCTCTGGTACAGGAGAAAGGAGCGGGGTGTCCATCCCGATCACGCTGGAGAACCTGCTCCATAAATATCTGGTGGTCTTGCTCATAGAGGGGAATCTCCTGATCATTGAGGTCACTCTGCAGGCAGCCGTGAAACAAGGTGAGCAGCATATCATTGGGTAAGGAGGAATCCGGAACTGCACTATCAATTTCACCTGTATTACAGAATACATTTACAGGAATCTATTATCTATTGTCAAAATGGTGTGTCATAAAAGTATACACCTAACAAAGCAAAAACCTAATTTAACAGAAAATTTTTATTTTAATGTTTAATGGATAATAATAATGCTGGAAGTTTATATTTGGTGTGGAAAATCCTGGAGACAAGATGTTGGAGATCCAACTGTATTGCTTACCTGCAGTGTTGCAATTAAAGCACACCTAAACCCACTAGACCAACTTTTTCCCCTAGCTAGCCAACCCCCCATTATTGGAGCAATCTGTGAATAAAATATAAAAAATAATTACCTGTGAGGAGATATCTGTGTATTTGCCCCCTAACTCCGCCCTGTGTGTTCCTATCCTTTCACCAGGGCCAAGGCGCCGATCTCCTCACACTGTCTAGCACCCGACATTCTTTTGCAGTTGTTCACGATGTCCATTGACACACATTGAATCTGGCGGCCCCTGGCTTTATTGCACCCTTAAACCACTCAAGACTGGAAGCTAACACTGAATCTAAAATGGCGGCTCCCACAGATGGCAGCAGGATAGGTAAATACATTTTTTTAGGTTTTTGAGCAACTTTGAGCTTTTGGCAAAGTTTAGCGGTAAGTTAAACTGTAATACATTTTTTGTGTGTTTTTATTTTTGAGTTTAGGTGCGCTTTAAGGGTCACAAGACTATTAGAAGAAAACTACAACCCCTACAACAGTTCATCCATACGCCTTCAACACTTTCTAGTGAAACTTTTTTGTAGAGAGAAAAGCAGAAGTTGATATGGTGCTCATCAAGACAAGGTAATTGTTCAGTTTTTTCTGTATAACAATAAACATGTAGTCCATGGGGTACAATTTCAGATAGCAGTGGTCTCCAAATATTGGGGAAATTTGCTTTTAGACAAGTGGCTGGTGTTCAGATTTCTGAAAGCAATGCTATTTAGGAACGCACCTTGTTGTGCATATTTTTGAGAGACCTATTATCAAGATGTGAGGAATTTCCAAGGAATTTTTAGCGATCTTTTTTCTAGGAGTGGGGCCTCTATCTATTTTCTGTAAAAACTGTTTGGGTTTAAGGTGTTGCTACGTCTAACCTGCATTTAAAATTACAGCATTTCTTCCACAAGGCTACCTAGGCAGGAGTCTAAGGCATAGTAGGGCCCAGTAACAACATTCAATACCCACAATAAAACAGAGAAAAAAAGTCTAAGCTGTACATCTTCATGTCATGATCTAGAGAAGTGGTGAGTTGATATGAAGGGCCACAAGTGCGACTCTCAGCATCACTAAAGGCCAGTAACATAACACAAATTCAGCACCCACCTCCATCAACAGATCCCAGCAGGTGGTGGACCAGTGATATATGGAATGTCCCATATATATCTTCAAAGGTTATGTGCCTCATAGATATCAAAGTAGTATGGTGGAAGCATAGGCGCTCAGGCACCGCCTGGATCACTGACTGGCTTCACACCAATTAGCGCCAATTAGCGCGCTTATCTGGAGCCCTTGCCTCTCCTCCTCTTACTGCTCTAAAAAGATCCCAGGCACGGAAGCATCTGTGGATGGTTGGCAAACAGGTGAGTTCCTATGCTTTAACAGTTAGGTTTTGGGGGCCGCAAGTGCAGGACCAAGGGAGGCCGCCGAACAATGCCTAAAGGACCGCAGGATCGGCACCAGGGATTTCAAGTATCTAGCGTCTGATGGGACCTTGCAGTTACATTTATAAAATTTATTTTAAAAAATTCAATTTTTTATGGCACGAAAAGCCGTTTCCCCCGCAATTGCGGCAGAGTACACTGTACTCCGCCGTGATTGCCGGCTCTCTGCCCAGCCCTCTACACACCGGCGGTGTCAAATAGACGCCGGTGGTGTGGAGGGAGGAGAGCGGCGCCCCCTCCAATAACATGGAGGGCCAGAAGGGCTCAGTGTTGAACTCACAGAGAGGCGCCATTTGTGCCCGATTCCGGCACGGGCGCAGTTTGATCAGCGATCAAACTGCGCCCAAACTGAGTTCGGGCATAGCACCCAGGAGGTTAAAGGGATGGGGGCAGATAGGAAACAACACTATCTTAATCTTAATCTGTTTTTGGGTGCAGGCTTTAATCTGAAATTTTCTGACCTTGAAGAGTAATGCAAGCCGTGACACATGGTCATTGGTGTCTAGGTAGTGAAGGCTAACCAGAAGCTAATGCCTTCTAGTATATATAAAGACAGCAAGCTAAAAGCAGAAAGGTTGGTGACCTAATGTATGACCCTAAATGTGTGTGTGGTCTTTCCATAAATTTGCTGGAACACAAGTGCATCTGTGGGTTAGTGGAATAATGCCTCACATTACCTCGGCTAAGCGTCAGAAAGAACAGCTCAATCTGCTGGCATTTAGGCAGCAACTGCATCAGGTCAAAGTGGAATGGCACCTCCCAAATGCACAGACCACCACTTTCTGCGGGTTCTGCAAGCAAGAAACGTGAGATAATTACACTGCAGTAAGTTAAAAGTAAGTAGATTAAAAGCAATTGTTTACTTTTATTCAGTATAATAAAAAGAATAATAGAACAATGATGACAGAGAAATCCCAAGTCTGCCCTTTTCCTACTTTATTTTGTTAGATATAGAATATATACACACACACATACATACATACTGTATATTTCTACACATACATATAACAAAAAATAGGACCTAAAAATAGGGTTATACGAAATATAAGTACTAATATAACTACTCTAAGTAAGCTTAGTTTTAAACTTCACTATATATTTACTATATATCGTGCCACTGCCAGCAGGGACCGTCCATCGTCAGTCCACTTCCACCAAACTGTTTTGCCATGGGAGTGTGTGGCAATTTAAGACCCAGCAGCCCCCTATCTCTAGCTAGCACTAGCAGAGCTTCCACCATCAGCCTCCAGCCTCTAGACCCCATGGGAGGGGAGCCCATACAGTCCACAGGTGGGTGACCCAGGTCGCCCCCTGTGGGTGCTACCATCAATTGTGGTGACTAAGAATGGGAGGAGACTTGCCCGGTTGGACCCTAGGACCTCCATGTGGTGAACCACACAGACAGGCACAGAAACAAGAGACTTCAACAGACCGTTCGCTTGAAAACTGCACCTCCATGAGGAAGCCCATGTTGGGTGAAACATGTAGGAGGATATGAACTTTAACATCATGTTCATTGGCCAATCATATCCAGCAGTCTCTAACTTGAAACCTCTTTTTGTTATGGTTCTGTATGCTATTTCTTTGTGGATTAATGTGGCATGACTGCCTTATAGACAATAAAGACTTAAGAATACCTGTTAATAGTATATGACTTGGTGTTAAAATTATGGTTCATGCCTTAAACCCCAACTTAGCTTCTGAGGTTATGACCTCAAATAGGGTCTTCTTTTTTCCTTAATAATATTCCAGTTATGTTCAGTCAGTTATTTCCTATCCCCTAAAATTGTATATATTACATTTCTGCAGTCATTTATGATATGTATTATCCTTTAGAGCGTTCCCTATTTTGTTGCTGACCACAATATTTGCTCATGTTTCAATCATCTGAAACAAGCACCTCCAAATGTCTTAGCTACAGCTCCACTTGCGCCAAAATCCCTGCATTCAACGCTAGAGCAGTGCACAAGCATGCCATTGATGCCAATAGGGCTCTAACAGGGCTGTCTACACTGCCCGTCCTCACTACACCCAATCCGTCAGTCCAAGCTTCTGTTGCGTTAATATCTTTGGGGAGCTCTGTGTCGACATGAATGCAATGGAGACTTGACGTATGACACTGCCATTGACAGCCCTTTGCTTTGAGGGGGTCATATTATTGACTGCACTATGTAGTGCAGCCAATAACGTGGCCCTAACGGAGCGAATGCAGGGGTTGAGCTTGTTGGATGCACTAATACCTTGCCCTTTTCTATGAAGCTATAAGCGCCTGGGCGTTAAAGACTTCGTGCCACTGAAAAGTCACCATAAGGGCAATCAGATTCCTTTCCCTTCCATTGCCTCTCTACACATCACCGGCGTTGGCTGGGAAAAGCAGCGCTACCTCCATTAACACATATGACACGGGGCAGGAAGAAACCAGCAAGCCCACATCGATGCTCAATCCCGGTACAGGCGCAGTGTGCCCGTACTGCACCCGTACTGGCTTTGGGCATAACACCTGGGAGGTTAATCAGATTTTATCAATAATTTTGTATTATATTTTCATTATCTTAATTTTTTTTAGTGTTGAATAAACAAATGTTTTAGGATTTAAAACACATTTTGTTATTTACTTAAAAATTATATAGGATGAAATAGAACGAATGTAACAATAAAATGTATAATGTTCCCACCTGTTTGCTCTGCTTTAGTCAGGATTGGGGAACCACCATCTTTGTTCTGACAGAGCTGTACAATATTCTCAAACGTTAGCATGATGTTGATGCAGCTCTGATCTCTTGGAAACAACTGTAAGAAAAAAAAAAACAGTAAAATATATACTATAGAGAGCAATTTAAGCCTTGACAGATGAAAAGCATTTATACACACAGAAGAAGAGAATGTCTGCATAAGAAAGTGAGAACTAAAATAAGAATGAATTAGGGGTAAAAACATAAAAAATTTACTTATAAAGCCCAGAAATGTAAAATACTGGCGTCTTTTTAGTTCTTTGCTGTACTCATAAATGTTTGACAGAATCAAGCCCTGTTGCAGCTTCTTGTGTTGTGAATTAATACAAAGTTAAAATGTTAGGAGACTCAGAAAATATTCCTCCTGTCTGCAGAAACCTGATGACAAAATCTCTTTCTAGGCAAAATCACCGAAGATAAGAAGCACAAAATATTTTTAAAATACTACTGCTATGTACAGTGAACTGGCAAACATTGTACATCTCTAAACTTACCCTATGAAGATATTTAAAAAAAACTAAAACCAGGTCTTATATTAGAAAAACACTGGCATTTCATTTAATTTTAGTTTCATTTTTAAAAAGTAATGGATACAGGGGCAATCTTGCCAATGTTGTCAGAAGGTACTCACAGCATGTGGAATCTCAGAGTAGGTAAGTCCATGAAGGTGCCTCCAGCTCTCAGATGTGCCCATAACGACCCCGCTCTGTGGCTCCACCCAGCACTCCGAGACAAGGTGCAGCTCCGTGTCCTGTTCTATGGCCTCGACCTCTGTGTCATTATCTTCATCTGTGGAGAAGCTGAAAAGCCAGTGATATTAAGAAGTTGTCAAAAAGATTAAAATCCAAGGGTATATACACACATGCTCTAGCACATGATATAGAAATTCACCTGTCCTTGGTAGAGGTGACATATGGAGGAAAGAGAATGTACTGAATAATACAGCTGTGCTTCTCTATACTACCCTCTCCCATACAATCGCTCTAAATAGAAGAAATGAGAATTAGTCATCATTACACAGCTATCTATATAGTATGCAACAGAAAGCGATAAATGGACTCACCTGAATGGGGACCTCTAAGACCATGTTGATAATTCCTTCTCCACTGGAGGCAAAATGGAACCCTTCTGATAGCCGTATCCTGCAATGAAAATAAAAATGTCAATTTACAAAAAATATGAAACCAGAATATCCTTTAAAATTTGGCAACAATTGGGAATAAAAAAAACAGGTACACACAGGCTGGCGAAAGGAGCCAAAATGTGTGGTGGGGGGAGAAGGTAGGTAGCTTTCCTTTAAAGATATTTATTGGTTACACAATCTTTATTAAATCTAGATGTGGGCATACACAGTTTCATTTTTCCATCCGATTGACCTAAACGTATTAACTGAATTGTTTTTTTTTTCAGATGGACCAAAAAGGAACATAAAAACGACGTAGCGGTGATCGGACATGTTGGTAAATGGCAGTCGATCTTTCAACTCTGACGGGTTTTCTAGGTACTTTGGATTTTGTATCCGATCGTACTGTGGAGCATGCGCACAGGATTGCGCACAGGACTGTTCTGAATTTATCACATTATGTGTTGGTAAAAATTATCAAATTTAATACAACTTAACATGATTATCTTATATAGATATATAGATCAAGCGGAAAAAAATGTAACCATGTGTGACTTAAATTAATCATAATTAGTTCTAATAGACGCAGTCCTTACTTCTCCCCTAAGCTAATAGTTTTTTCTGTAGACCTTAAAACATTTTTGTGCACCATTAAAATGTTCATATTTTCAACTGCTTTGTGAGCTGAATGGCTTCCACAGGTTCGTGAAAGAAGGTCCAATGATGTCATTGCCATCTACTGAAATCAGCTGAAAGGCCTGGCTGCAAAGTAAGCATGATTTACATTTTTGTTTTTCATTGTATTTCCTATTTTTTTTACAAAGGATGAGAAAGATTTTTTCTTTTACACTTGTATGTTTAGAAACTTAAGTACATGCAATTGTTGCTGCAACTTACTCTGTAAGAGTGGAAAGAATTTGTGCCATAGCAGTGGTGGGCACTGTATTTGCCAGACCTGACTGCACAGACCAGATCCACCTCTGATGGTAAAAGTAGCGGGAAAGCGATGCCAGTGTGGAAGAAGCAGAACGGTTGGTAATAAGGGGCCCTGGGACAGAAGTGTGCTGAGTGGGACTCTCCAGGTTAAGAATAAACGGTGTTCTGTAATCCAGAGGTAACTTGTCATACCTAAAAAAAAATTATGTAGACAATCACACAAAAAACATTTAAAGACTTGCAAATCAGTATAAATGAATATTTAAGCTTTTTAAAACCAGAAAGTGGTGGAAAAGACTTCAATAGGGACACGTTTATATGAAATCTGGTACCGTATTTTTCTATTTTTCGGACTATAAGATGCACTGGACCATAAGACGCACCCAGTTTTTAAAACAGGAATTGGGTTAATGCAATATTAAATGAATGCAATATCAGATTCAGCCAGATGTCACTAGCAGCAGTACACACACACACAGCATATGACGTCACCTCTTCACTGGGGGGCACGATGCTGCCGAGTCCTTTGCTCTCCCTCTCCTCTATGGCTGCGTGTGTCCGTGGAAGCAGCAGTGATTGCAGTTTCCTCGGACACAGAGAGAGATAGATGCCAGTTCATCTATCCCTCTCTCTTCATTGCTTATGTCAGCAGGGCTCTGAGCTCTTTTGGCATAAGCAATTATACAGTTTAGATGGGAGATCCAGCCGTGGGCAGAACTCACATTCGGACCATAAGATGCAGGCATCCCCCCCCCCCCCCCCCCCCCCCCGATTTTGAGGGTGAAAAAGTGTGTCTTATGGTCCGAAAAATACGGTAATTTTTGTTCATTCAGCAGATCTTCTGTTATTTCCAGCATTGTATTTTTATCAAAGAGAAATTCCTCAAGCTGGACACAAACAGGTAACAAAACAAATCCATTATAGTGTAATGTACTGTATAGTATGCAGTTTTCAGCCATGACTAAAAAAACAAACAAAAAGTATGTGAAAAATTACAACATGTCCTTTTATGAAAATAAATATTCCCTTTATAAGACTGCTTTTCACTTACTTGATGAGAAGCTTCTCTAGAGGTTTATGCAGTAGAACGAGGCAACAGCGGTCTGAGAAGGCCGGAGGAGGCACCTGCGGAGGAGGGGATTTAGAGGGGGAGCTGATTCCAAATATCTTCCTTTTGACTCTTGGGGTGCTGTCTTTACTCTGCACTCTGTAAGGGAATCTCAGTTGTAAGATGCAGTCCCTCAGCTCTTCCACCATCTGCAGAGGACAAGCGTAGGGGGGAATTAAAAGCCAAATTGAGATTCTCATCAAGAAGATCGCAGTTCATTCAGGCTGAAGTAGTGGCATAGTATGATAACTGGAGATGCGTAACAATGAGTCTGTTATGGGCCTGTTATTAACAAATACTGTAACTTTAGTACAGAAGGTGAGACAATTATAGTTTTGAGGAACAAGGAACAAGGTTTACATTTTGTGACATTGTCTGGTATTTTGCATGCAAGGTAGACAAAAACATAACAAAACAAATCTGTTAGCGTTAGTTTATAAAATATAAATAATTATAGTGTTTAAAAATATGTACTTTAGAGAAAAAGTGTGCAATTTATTTTATAATCTGTGTCTATAAAAAAAAAAAATATACCAAATCACGAACCAACCAAATTCCTTGAGGAGGTTCAAAAATATTTCCCTAGGGGGTCAAGGTGTCAGCACAAGCCGACTCTCCTTTTATCCCCACACTACTACTTGGAGCTTTTAATCAGCAGTGCTACATCATCAGTACATCTAAAAAAATCTTTATTACATATATAGATAAAAAATTACATTCAGAGAATGAATACTTGGTTCATATACAAATATAAAATCAATGTGGTTTACATTCAACTAGTACACTCTGTACATAGCAGGATGTTTATCACAAATTCAACCTTCAAGTAGTGAATAGAAGTTCTTGTGGAAAGCTTTTTTGATGATGAGGTAAGTAGCTCTGGCGCATTTCGCCTTACATAAGGCTTCCGAGGGGGACCACAACCCTCTACTGTTAATAATCCACTTGTTATGTATTCACTTAGTTGTAGCGGTGGGTTTCCTCAAAGCGTGGACAACAACTCAGGAGAGGGGGTCACAAGGAGGGTGTTTCCACTGGGTAGTCCCTGTGTGAGCGGGCAGAAATCCCATCCGGGTCAGGTCCCATATCATAAGCTCACTGGTCCCCCACTGTGACAGCTCCCGTACTCAGTGTTCCACCTGTCCACCACAATACTGCCTAAAGGAGGTAACAGACCACACCTCTACACACTAATTAGGGCTTTTTAGGCACTGATATACCAAATGATTTATATTAAAAAGCATTTATTACATTTGACTAGCATTTTAATATACAAAAATTGTTACAGCGGACCTATCACCTCACTGGGCAGTGAGGAAGGTAAGTACGTTTTTTTTTGTTATTCTGTAGCAGTTTTCACAGATGTATACTGCTGACAGTTGAGTATTATGTCAATGTAATGTATGTGTTTTTTTTTATTTTGAGTATATAACCGCTTTTAGAATACATTTAAAAACGTTTTACAACTATTTACAACTAAGGGCTTGCTTCCATTATACGTCGGGACCCCCTCTGCTAAGCATATTGCTTGTGGGGGACATAGCACATAGACATTGCCTGCTCGGCGGATGCTCTGTTTACACATCCACCAATGCAGAGAACTATGTTGAGCCTTGCATCGGTGGAGTGGCTCGGCGCAGTGAAGACACAGCATTTGCCGAGCAGGTAAGTGAATGTGTTACATCAGGACCTCCCACCAAGCAATACGCTCAGCAGAGGGGGTCCCGACATATAATGTAAACATAGCCTTAAATAAAAGCTTTTTATTTTTAGCAGTTTTTTTTACAAAAAAAGTTTTAATAACAATAGCAACAAAACGTATTCAAAATAAAAGGAGGAAATAATTAATAGGGGTTATAGTAAATCGGAACAATTCGGATATAATTTTATTTTTCAAATAAAATCACTTGCAAAAATGACAACTATGAAAAGTACTTTTATGTACACAAAACAGTAATGGATCCAACTGCGAAACTCACTGAAAATACACTAAACGTTCCCATGAAATAATATGCAATGAAAAATCTAAAAGATCATTAAATGTTTGGGAAATTCACCTTATTTCTGCAATTTGCAGGAGCCCCCAGAGGAAATCCCAGCCGGAGGACCATGCATGGAGCTTTCCAGATTATGCGAACCACACAGAAAGATGAGGGACTGTGACCAGCATCACTGACAAAGCAACAGACAATGTGATTAGGAAACACAGAACTCACTAGTATAGCAGAACATAGAGTAAGTAACTTACATTACCTCAACATTAACTTGACATAGGAGTAACTCTCCACTAGTACAAAGCTGCTCCAGTCCCGTAGCAGAGAGGTGAGAGCTGTATGGGAGATTCGACACTGTACTGTGCTATATCGCCCGTTGTTCCCTGGGGTATGGAGGTGCTTTGGAAGAGGCCTAGAGAGGTCAAAATAGAGATAAGTGCTGGGATTTCCAGTTACTGTGTCTATTGTATTTCTATTTCTGTTTGTTTCCAGGTAAAAAAAAGTTTTTGGGGATAAAGAGTTTATAAAACAAAACAAAAAGAAGGGATTTACAGACCAAGACATGATAACCATTAATAACAGACTATGGGTTATTTATGTATTAAAATCAGATCAAATTGTGTCCCAGATCACATATTATTAGGCACCTTTATGTTTTTTTTATTTCCATTCACTAATTAAAGGTGGTTGACTATGCTTAGAAAAATTTAAAGTAACTTTACATACATATCATGTTCTAAAAGCAGCACAATCCGGTGAACATGAAGCCACCGTTGCCACACATTGGCATCCATTGAAAGGATTGGTTTCCAGTAGGAGGCAAACTGAGAATGACTGGAGTCGGAATCACTGTGTTGCAGTGACAATACCTGTAGAAAAGAGTACAAAATAGAATTACAGACAATATCTTAAATATCTAACACGTACATGCTTGGCATTTTCAAACTGATTGTGTGACACAAAATACACATAGGTAGAAGTACATTCACAGAAATTGAATATAAAAAACAACCAGAAAAAGAGGCAACTGAAGTTAGAAATCTCAACTTTTCCTGTAAAAGCTAAACTTGGCCCCACTATGTCCCATTTCCTAAACTATTGCAACATACTTACAAAGACCCTGTTGCAAATGGATTTACTACAGATACCCCAGTTGCCCAACCTGCCGCCTATATTAAAAGCCTCCCGGGCCAAATAAAATTATAAAGAGGTCAAGGTTTGGCCCCCAGCCCGGAGTTTGACACCCCTGACTTCCAGTGTCCCACACAAGTTGCCACCTTTCACACATTCAGTGGCCATATTACTTTTCATGAAAATAACCAATGCAAAAGTGGCAAGTGACATTCCAATGCGTGTAAGTATATAAATCTCTCTCTAATCTTGGACCTAAACCTTAAACTTCAGATCTGTAACAGCTATGCTACACCAACACTTATATGTGATGACTTACTGGAGTGGTGGATCCAGGAGGGATATAAAACAGAGGGACTCCGTTCTTGGTGCTTTCTGGAATTTGGAAATGTTCAGGAACAGTATCAAATGATTTCAGGTGCACCAACATCTGATCTGTTTGGCTAATGCTAGAAAGTAAGAGCAAACAGCAGTTAAGCTTATGTAAAAAAAAAAACATATATATATATTTTAAGGCAAAGAAGCCCTGACTTTTTGTTTTGTTGATCCTGGGCCACAGACAAAATACAGGACAATCCCATTCAAAAATGCTGCAGTTCCATACCTTCCAGGTGACAACAATAAACAAAAGGGCTGTTTTAACCCTCTGGGCATTACAGGCTTTTCACGCCATTTTTTATGGCACAAAAGCAGGCTCTGTAGATAAGCCGTTTCTCCCGCAATCGCGGCGGAGTACACTGTACTCCGCCGTGATTGTTGGCTCTCTGCCCAGCACTCTACAGCCCTCTACACAGTACACAAGTGTGGGGAGGAGAGCAGCGCCCCCTCCATTAACATGGAGGTCTATGGTGCCGCCCCCCCTGCCCCCTTCGGCGTCACAGATGACGCCAAAGACACGGGGCCGTAAGGGCTCCGTATGCCTCCGGCTTATGTACAGAGCCACAGGCACACGGAGGGGCGCCGTTTGTGCCGGATCCTGGCACAGGCGCAGTTTGATCAGAGATCAAACTGCGCCCGAACTGAGTTCAGGCATAATGCCCAGGAGGTTAAAAAGGGTCGATACCATATTAATAAGCACTGTTACTAAACGCAAATGAGTTGGGTTGTGAGTTGGGGGGCAGTTTGATGACAACATTCAAAAAGTAGAGATACAACAACGGAGAGGGATGAGGGAGTGAGAAGAACAAGGAACTACAGGAATTCTCTTCTCTCTTGGTCTGATGGAAGGGAGGAGAGCTGCTGAGTTTTTCTGTGTGGCTCCTTGCCATCCTCATCAGTCAAACTACCCCTTGTCGGTGGCTCTTCAGCTACAAAAGGAAGCCTACCACTGATCTAACAGATTGCTTTATATGTCCTCACAACATCTTACAACATAGGACTGTACCTCTGTAGCGTGTTCCAGAATCTTCGGATTACGCTGGTTCTATACATGCTGGTGATGGGCTTTTTCAATGTGCAGCTGATATCATGTAGTATTTCATAGCTCCCTTCCATGACAACTTCTACCCGGGTGCTGCGCTTAGAGGGGTCCAGGGGCCAAGGGGCCACTGCCAGGTACTCTACACGCATGTTGTGCTTCCAAAGGAGAACCAGTTTTACCTCCAGTAAAGCTGTAAATATAACATCAGTTAATTAGGCATTGTAAATTAGAAAGGCGAGTATCGCTAAGAGGGACATTTTAAAGAAGCAGTATAGCATGATACCAAGATTATATTATCCAACACAAACGAATAAAGACATCCTGTGGTTCAGCAGGGCTGTGGAGTCGGTGTCGAGGAGTCGGAGACATTTTTGGGTCCCTGGAGTCGGAGTCCGCAAAAAATGGGCCGACTCCGACTCCTACTAAATTTAAATGGGAACTAAAAAATTTTTGTTAAATTAAAAAAAAATTACTTCAAATGTCGCAATTTACAAACAGTCATAATGAACATAATGACTTCTCTGCTATTGGAATAAATGCATGCAGCACATAACATTGCAGCGCCCACTGTGACCCTATCCTAAAGGCCTCCACACACGTACCGAGTGGGACCGACAGAGCAGCTCAGATGAGCTCTAGACTGCAGCGTGATGACATCATCACTCTGCTCTTTGTGTGCTGGCTGTTAGCTTCAATGGCAATGCCGG
>CM070038.1:30519887-30537240 GCA_036250615.1 Ptychadena robeensis | reverse complement strand
GGGGGGGGGGTTATAGTTCGGGATACCCCCACTATTTGTAGTAGTGTACCCAAGTTCGGGTGTACTAGTGCAAGTATTTGTGGTGCTACAACCGGGGGAGCCATTAGACAGGTATGAGATATTACAGCGCCAGTATGGGACACACAGACACTAGACACACTCCTCCCCAGACGGGGACTCTCTTCTACCTCAGTGTCGGCTTTCTCCGCCATTCCCGGCTCTCCCCGCCCCCTCTGTCCGGGGATCTTCGCTCTGGAGGCGGGGTATTCGCTCTTCCTCACGGGGACTCCGTAGCCCCGCCCCTCCTGTCAGCGCGCTTTCTGATGACATGTGAGGAAGGCGCCGGAAGTTCCCGGCCTCCATGGTGGGAAGTGTAGTGTCGGCGGCAGGATGCAGGTTGGTGGGATGACAATGTTCAGTATGTTTTGTATGAGAACCCGCACAAGGCGGACGTGACATAAGCGAGGAAGGGGTAGCAGAGCTCCCACTCTTTTGCGCCCTTTACATACTGTATGAGAGGTCGCTGCAGCCCACAGGAGTGTTGTGAATATAGTGCTGGTGTATGAGGTCTCTGTGGTCATACAACCTCTAAATGTGTGACGCCACAAATCCTGATAAGAAAGTCTGGATATACAATTGTCTGTGGAACAAGTCTGTGTGCTCTGTATATAATCCCTAGACTCCTTTGCGTTAACGCGCCCATTGCATAGCAGCAGCATCATCACATCGCGCATTAAAAATTCAGGCATGTAATGATTCAAAAATTCTTGAAAACTCATTATAAAATGTGCCCTTCTGTGTCCCAAACATTTAATGGAGTTTAGCCATTACAATGTTTCTGAATGATCACATGCTGGCATACAAATCAATCTGCAGGATAGGTTTCCACTGCTCTATCTGGTTCTTCATTTTCCCCTGTCACCATGATCACATGATCTGCTACTAGGTCAGCCAATCCCCCACCAACCCATCATATGGTACACCCAAGCGAGGGACCATTCTTAAAGTCTTTAGTGTGCCAACATGGGCCAAAGTGGCAGATCTCCTAGCTTCAAATTAGACACAGAAATCAGCCAGTCCAGTCTGTTTACTACCGACATCGGTCTTTAATATAGCAGCAGCATATCATGCATCATTGATATTTCTAAAGCTGGCCATACACCTTTAGATCTCTGTCAGATATCCTTTAGATCTACCAATAACTATGTAGTGCCATGTCCTCTGCGATTGAACACAGACTTGATGGTTTAGAAAGTCCCTCATGTTACATAGTTTTGGTAAAACAAAAGCAGATCTAAAGGAAATCTGACAGATAAATCTAAAGGTGTATGGGGGTCCTTAGACAGATGACACTTCCTGAGTGCAAAAAATTTGTGGGATTAATTACCCTCCCCAGCGTACCGCGTCATTTTTAACGCCATGGTACGGGCAATCACAACAGTGTACAAAGTGCACTGCCTGCAATTCCTGCCCTTCCCCCGCCCCTGTCCACACAGCAAGCGTCATTAATGATGTGGGCTGGAAAACCTATGCCCCTCCATTAACGTGGAGGTCCAATGTCTGTTTAGACCATTGCTGCACCTGATGCACGCTGACCTAGCGGTTGGGGCGAACACAAACGCCAAACGAACTGGGTTTGTCTCAACCGCTAGGGAGGTTAAAGATCTGCAGTGTGTAAGATGGTAGTACTCCATCTATAATAACTTTTATTTATAAATTACAAACCTATTACGCAGCACTATACATTAAAAAATGGGTTGAAGGGCTACACAAGCTTACATGCAAGTACAAGCTATGGTATTGGAGAAGAGGAGGACCCTGAATCAATTGAGCTTACAGTCTGTGAGATTGAAGAACAGAGTATATAATCAGAAGATGACATGCGATAAATGTATTATTTAGTTAAGTACATGAGACCAAATAATCTTCATAAACCTCTAATTACAAAAGGTATACATCCTCAGTGACACCGGGGGAAATCTGGCTATGCCTGTATTATGCCCTGTCCTCACAACACCGGGTGTACCGTAATTTTGGGACTATACGACGCACCGGACCATAAGACTCACCCAGTTTTTAAAGCAGGAAAACTTGTCAAAAAATATTTGATATATAATAGTGTTCGCATCAATTGGGTTAATGCAATTGATTAAATAAATGCATTATCAGATTCAGCCAGTAGATGTTACTAGCAGCAGTACACACACACAGCACATCACGTTACCTCTTCACTGATCCAGGAGGAGGGGGCAGGAGGCTGCCCAGTTTTCTCTCCTCTCTGGCTGTGCCTGTGTCTGCAGAGTGATTGCAGTTCCCACAGACACAGAGAGAGGGATAGATAGCAGTTCATCTATCTCTCTCTTCATTGCTTATACCAGCAGGGCTCTGGGTTCTGTTGGCATAAGCAATTATACAGTTCAGATGGGAGATCCAGCCATGGGCGGATCTCACATCTGACAGCTCCCCAGCTAATCTCCTTGCTGGGAGAGCTGGCGCGGGGGTCTGGCATTCGAACCATAAGACGCAGACATGTGGTTAACTATTAAGTTCAGGTTTCATTTGGCATAGGAGCTTAAGGGATAGACTTGAGTTTTAAGGGACCTAACCATTCTCCCTTTATTTTATGTAGACTGAGTGGAGTTGCATTCTATAGAGCCAAAATATGGGGATACAGTATTTTCCATCAGAGAGGATGCAGTCCTCTGTTGTACTTAGGAGAAGGGGCAGTACTGTGTCAGAGTCACATAGAGACTCTGATTCTGTCTGTCCCTCCTTCCAAATAAATACTAGTGTACAACATGTTCCAGCAGAGAGGAGGCACTGTTCACAGCCTCATTCATTGGTATTCACCCAAGAGGACGGGTAGTTCTGAGAGGGCGTCTCTATGTGAAATCTGTGGTTCTAAGCACTGCCCCACCTCCAGAGTTAATACTGGTATACAGCATGTTCCTGCAGACAGCGCCATGGTTTTTAGGAGGGAAATTAAGAAAAAAAATAAGAGCAAAACCATGGTGCATCTTATCCTGTCCAAAATACAGTATATTGCATGGCAGGCTCATCCACAAACTTGTCCATGGCACCACATACACCTGCATGCTATTGGCTGATGCTATAATGTGCGGGCTCACTGACCAGTAGAAAGAGCAGGAGATCATGACGGTGTCATAACAGAAAAGGGATAGATCCAAAGCCTAGAATATAGAGGGGAATTATGTGCAAACAACTACTGCATTAGTACCTTATACTATGGTGCCAGAGGTTGCTCTAAAATACTAATATCTCAACTGTATTTACCAAATTTGTGTTTCCACAGCGAGAGGAGAAGCAGCTGGAGAGCAGCCTGGAAACACTTATTTCTCAGGTTTCTGATATAAAGAATTCCTTGGTTTCCTTCATTCATAAGCTGGAGAACGAGTATGAGCGCCTGACCTGGTGAGCCATGATACTCATTTACTGAGTACTAGTCCTTTGTTTTCATTAATCACCAGTCAAAAGAAAAAGCGACACAGGATATTGAAATCAAAGCTTTTATATTTGCTTTTTATAATGCACACGCTTAAACCTTGCAAGTATCTTTGTATTACAGGTTTTTCAGGTTTATGTTGTTAAATATATTTTAAACTTATTTATTTTGTACCTGGAGGAAAAATATGCACATACGAACACATTTTGTTTTCCAGTGCCATGGCAGTTTTAAGGTGCCCATGCTTGGCCTGATATTTCCATTCGATTGACTTAACCTTCTGAGCGTTATGCCCGAGTTGACTCGGGCTGAGTTTCATACATCATGAAGTTCATCCCCAGTTAACTAGAGCCACACTCTAGCTACTGCCGGTTTTCTGCAGCGGTGCAGCATGTATGCCGATGCTTCCGGGTCCGCCCCCGATCGCGTCACCAGTGACGCGAAGGGGGCGGGGGTAGGTGGCGCCATAGACCTCTGTGTAACTTCGCCTTTTTTCAGCATTCGTACGGCGTCTCCAGTGACGCCAGACTTATGTTTACTACCTCAAGCTGGGCAGGCATATTGTGCTCTGTCGCGATTGCCCGTGGCACGGTTATAAAAAAAAAACGATCATTTCAAGTTGATTAAATCAGAAAAAAAATTCCCGCATACCTGGTACAGGTCTGCCTGTATATGGTTACCTTTGGATCGATCGTGCAAATGTTTATCTGTCTATAGAGTTTTAATCGCTTCACCGCGTCCGCGCCCCATCGCTCCCATTGAAACTCACTTGTCAAATTTCCATTTAGCGATCACACGCAGACATGATTAAGGGGGTGATTTTGCACGCCACCCTACCGCGTTTTTAATCGCAGATCGTGGCCCCTAGTGAAAAATGCGTCAGATCGCGTACATTGACATGAATGGAAGCAGTCAAAAATCACGTCAATCAATTTTTTACAGTGTCCATTTATTTTCTATGGGCGCTTTCAGGAAAACACGTCCAATCACGTGCAAGATCGGCATCCGATCGCGTGGGAAATTGTGTGGAAATGCGGGGGGAGCGATCGCCGGCAGACACAGCGAAGCAATAAAAAACGTGTCCATCCGTGGCCAGTGGAAACCAGCCCTAAACCCTAACACCTGACATGTAAACTAATAAAGTCAAAACAAGCTTTATAATGCAACCACACTATAACATCCCTGCCCCAGTGTACACATAAGCTAAAGTTGCTTTTGTCCGTTTGGCTGTGCTATAACATTCCCCCACTCTACCCAATTTGTTTAAAATAGTTGCTGTAGCTGTGCATAAAATAAAAAAAAATTCTCACTATACGATACATCGAACCATAAGACACAACCCATAGTTATGGAGAGAAAATTAAATAAGATAATTAGTAAAGAGTCGGCAACACAGCCATTCACATATAATGTAAAAAAGCCAAGCCAAAAGTCCAGTGCCAGGAGGGAGGTCTTAATTCCAGCAGAGTGTACAGGGCTGAAACTTTAGCATGTGTTTATACAGGAGTAGTACCCATTCTCTAAACCCACTGACCAACTTATGGAGAGAGACATTTTACAATCTGGCACAAACAACTTACCCATGAGCAGCTGTTTACATATGGGAGGAGAGATAAGTCTGTGTCACATAATTTTGTTATTGCAATACAAAATGTTAATGTAAATACACAACTCATGATATCAAAATAGCCTCAATTCACCCATCTGGTTGGTGAATGTGTTCAGAGAATGGGTACTGCTAGGGATAATACAGCTAAGATCGCTCTTTTGCCTTGGCTGGAGGGAATGGAACAAATTCCAGCCTCTTTTTTTGGTAAAAAAAAATATTTTTTTCCATATTACACATTGATTTTAATGTTGTAGTCTGAAAAATATGGTATGGTTTTTTTTTTGTTTGTTTTCTATTGTAAATATTGCAAAATATGCAAAAATATATGAACATGAAAAGATGCAGAACATTCAATGAGAACGGGGCACTGCACAGAAAAAAAGTTTAAAAGTAGTTAGGTGGGAATGGGTTTAGGAATTAGTTGAGTAATGAGAAGATAAGCTGAGCTGAGAGAATGACCATATAGACAGGGGTGCACATAAGTGATACTCTGGTACTCAAAAGGGGCCAAAAACTAGCAATGCGTACCTGCATTATTGTTACAAAGCTCATATGCGTCCTAACAACTTGGAGGCGCTCTGTGTCTGGGCGGCCACAGCTTAATGTTGAATGTATACAATTTATGTCACTTGGATAACTGGAGGGAAATATTAATAACTAGGAAAGGTTGCAGTTAGGGGTGTGACATTGGGAATGTAAATTAATAATCCCAAAAAAAGATTGGACTTCTAAAGCCTGCCATACACACGCCGATGTGTGTAGCAGACTAGTCCCGGTATCTTTCCGGGAGGCTAACGTGATGACGTCATCACGTTAGCCTCCCGTTGCATTATGGGGCCCCTTCAATCGGCCGGGCACCCTTTGTGTGCCGGCCATAAGCTGCAATGAAGACGCCGCTTCATTGCAGCTTATGCCATCGGCTCCCATCGGCCAGAGAAGATCGGACATGTCCGTTCTCTGGCCGGCCGAGAAGTACCCATGTGGGCACATGCCGATTAGCGGCCAATTTTTAATCTGACCGACGAGGCGAGCGCGCACGCCCGACAGTCAGATTAAAAATCGGCCACTTATCGGCATGTGTATGGCTAGCATAAGGGTGTTGGAGATCTGGGGGATGAAATTCAGAGTAGGCACATGTAAGGGTAAAATATGACAAGAGAAAAGCACTGTGTGACTGGAATATGTCTATGAAAGGTTGATATTGGACTGCAGGTAGTCTCAGGGGTTAGTTACTAACCCAGAAAATGTCAGTGTTGCTTTACTGAGGTATGAGATCTGGGGGTTCAAACAGTAATGTACAGTGAGAGTTAAGTCAGCTGGTGACCTGTGGATGGAGACCGCTAATTGGAGGCTAAATAAGGAACAGGGAGGTCCATCTGCAGCAGAACCTACCATGCAAGAGGCTGATGCAGAGGACGGTGAGGGAGACAGTGAGGAAGACCACCCTACACATGGGGTGAGTACCAAACACCATCTCCTGGTACTCATCTGAGGAGCTCACTAAAAAAAGTTATGTGCACCCCTGCATATAGACATCATCTTAGCCGAGCAATGATGCCATTAACGTGCCAGTCCACCTATAGTTGAAGGCAGAATCAATTGGCTGAGATATCTATTAACTTCTGATATCCTGGTTACTAACCGAGCTGTCATGTTAAAGCATCAGGATGTTCTCCATATCCTCGGTAGGTGACACACGTGAGAGGAGCAGATATTGCCTCACTTTAAGATAAAATATGTGGTTTCATTTTCCAGAATTGTAGGGTGCACTGACCCTTTAATAGATCCTCGTTATGGTAATTAAGGTAATTGTACTGCTTAATCCAGGATCCATCTCACAGATGTGCTTATATAATCCCACTGGTATCAAACCTTCAGTTAACTCGTGCTCTTAATTAACCTTCATGAATAATAAAACAATTTACAGGGGGGAGGTTGCGAGGCATATTGTAGAGAGTTCATTAATGTTAATTATACAAATGACCTATTTAATTTTTCACTGTCCATCTTTAGTACTACTAGGAGAGTTGCTCTCAGTAGCCCTTTTAGTGTTGTTTTTTTGTAAAATCACATCATCATAAACATTGATGGGTGTTTCTGTTTAGTCCTTTCATAAAGTACATATTGCCAATTACCTGCTGTGATACCTTATTAGCAACATAATAAAACCACACATTAGCGCCAACTCGTAAAGTTAACTGAACAAAGCTAAATATAGAGGAGATTCTGCCTGGGTTTGTAATTCCTAGGGCATGGAACATGTCGTTGTAAGTATTTAAAAATATCCCGCTAACTGATCTAACTGAATTTGGGTGACATAAATCTATATATACTGTATTCTTAACTGTATATGCTCAGTTAAAAAAAGCCCTGGTAAAGGCAAATCTGTGCTTTTAGGCTATGCAGAATTAAAGCAGATGTAAACTTAAAAAAAAAAAGTCCCCTACATCCATCCTTTATCCAGGGACAGCAACCCCTAAAAATAAATACTCGCTTTTCCTGGCTGCTCGCTCCCACACTGCCATGACTGGAGTGTCCGATCCTCCAGGCTGCAAGATGGAGGAGTGAGACCCTTCCAGTCTCGCTCCCTCTACTAATCCGGATCTGAATTGGGTGATGCTCAGCCACTCCACATCGACTGATTCAGCTGTGGTTGGCTGCAGGCACATGGGAGCATGGAAAGGTAGATGTCAGAAGTGACCTATAACTTCCCTTGTTTCCTTGCGTGCTGCGGTGGGACATCACTAGGACGGTTAAGCGTCACTGTATTTTTAAAGTTTACTGAGTAAGTATTTTTTTTACTGTTGACCTCCAATCTGCCCTATTATCGGCACCTCTGGGGCCAATAAAAGAAGGCAGAATCGGAGGTTGTAGGTCCGCTTTAAGCAACAGGTTGACTGAAATGCAGGTACTTTCTCAAGCATACATAATGCAAGATATGATCAGACTATTATAGTGAATGTTTTTTATATCCTTAAGCTAGCTAGATGTTCGCATATATGGGACCATTGGTTGAAACAGGTGGTAGTCCTGAGGAGTACAAAATGTACAAGAGCCCTCATAATTATGTTCCTTGAAACCTCAATTCCAGGAGAGGCCAGATCAGCAACAATCGTCAGATGTCCGGGCTCCTTGCTGACATCTCTGGCTATTTTCCTTGTAGAATATGCAGCTTATGTTGAAATTTTGAGGTAGAATATGCAGAAATCTGCTGGTAGTCCAGGTTTGGGTCTTCCTTCGCTGGGTCTTCCAACAAGATAGCGACACAAAGCATACATTGAAATTAGTTCAACAGTTCCTCATACCAAAATCAAGATTCTGGAGTGGTGTGCACTGTCCAGACCTCAATCCTATTGAGAATCTGTGGTGGGAGCTCAAAGTGAATGTCCATGGACCAGCTAGAACAATGTGCAATATAAGAATGTGAAATAATCCCCCCGGAGACCTGTTCTAGTATAGAACCCCTCTAAAGCTAGCCATACACGTTCGGATTCCATGGCCGCTCGATCACCTATCCGATCGATTCCGGCGATTCTGCTGGGAATCGCAGGTGTGATCGATCGGCCAATTAAGAGTATCCGACCGCTGCATACCACCTTGTCCAACGGATTCCGGGACGATTCCGTGTCCGATTGTCCACCTCACAAATGGCAACTCCCCCTGATCTGTGCAGAATCGGATCAAAAAGACCAACATGTTGGTTCTCTGTCGGATCCGATTCTGAGCCCCCGATCAATCGGACGTGATTGATCGGACAAGGTGGGCTGCACACGATTCCGGCACGATCGTTTCGCGTGCACGCGCCCGGAATCGATCGGCCTGGAATCCGACCCGTGTATGGGGGCCTTAAGAGATGGTCAGTTGTGGATCAGAAAGGAGACACTATTCACTATTAATGGGTGGGGCTAGAAATTATGGATTTCTCATTTTCCCCTTTCTTGTTTTAACTTGATGTATCACTAAAATATCCTGATTAAACCGTGTGGGGATTATTTCTGTAGTGTATTTGTTTCTAAAATAAATAATAAATAGTGGTAATTTTTATTTTAGCGTTGTCTAACTTCATATGGGGGGGGGGGGCTAATAATTTTTGCCTCAACCATCCTTGCTACTACTATGTGCAGAGGTTGCATAAATTGTGCCGGCGGTTGCAGTGGTTGTCTCGTTTACTGACATAATCGACCCAATAATCGACCAGAGAGCACATTTCAATTGGTCGGTAGTTGAAAACAACATGTTTTACCGGTTTGAATATCCTTCTGCCTTGCAGATATTCATCACTTTTCTGTAAACTCTCTTTTCAGGGAGCAACTTTATGATCCATATCTGTCCCTCGACAATATCTTTTTCTTATTCTTTCTTCATAGGCCATCTGTGCTGGACAATTTTGCACTTCTCTCGGGTCAACTGAGCACTCTCAATAAAGTGCTTAAAAATGAAAAAATGCCACTCCTGAAAAACCAGGTTATAATTCCACTTCTTTTGTCTCCAGACCGGGATGAAGAGATAATGGTAAGTACAGATCCTTTTTGTTTTCTCACAAGTTGGAGCTGGACCTGTCTGTGTGACTACAATTGACTCTTTGAATGTTTGCAGCGCCTGACCGAAGGAAGAGTCCCCGTATTCAGCCATGAAGTGGTACCCGATCACTTGAGAACAAAGCCAGACCCTGAAGTAGAGGAACAGGAAAAGCATCTGAGCTCAGAGGCAGCCCGGATGACCCCGGAAGTGGCACAGGTGTAGTTTGAGCTGCACTCATTCTGTCTGATTTGTAAAAAAAATTTCTTTATGGTTCCTAAGTAGCTGGAGCAATCTAGGTTGTTCAGTTAAAACCGTGGGGTTGGGAAGGTGTTCCAGGGGGGTGCGAGCCCTCATTCTTAACCTGTGTTTGAATAGGAAGGGGGGCTCAATAATGTTCCTAAATAAAAAAGGGGGAAGTAAAGTTTGGGAAGTAAAAGTAAAACAAATCTTCTTTTTAGAAACAATTCCAAAGCATGAACAAACTGTGCAATAACCTGCTTGAGAAGATTATAAAAGAGGAAAGGGACTCGGATGTTTCAAGTAAGTAGTACTCGGATGCTGGAAGTTATTTACATGTTCTTTTTTTTATCATAATAGTCAACATTTTTTCTAGGTACAAACAAAATAAGAGGTTGTGTCTATCATAGAGCCATGTCCAGTGAGAAATATGATTACAGATTGTCTAGGCAAGAGAACAACTTTCAAGTGACAGTGACATCTTGCTGGTCTGGGTAGCAAGTGAGCAACTCAATAAAAAAGAAAAGATAAGCAGTCTGCTAGTTATGCTGTTGCTGGAGAGACTAGTGGTAGGGTCAGTGGAATTCAAATTTATGGATGATGAGCTGGTTTAAAAAATTTTTTTTACCTCAAATGTATTGTCTTTGTAGATTTCTCTACCTGCCACCCTTATACTGTTTAATAAAAAAAAAACTTGTCTTGCTCATTAAGATAGTGGATGCATTACATCTCACTCCAATGCAAAATAATGCTCCATATGGTGAAGTGTGCTAGATCAACCTTCTTTGCCTTCTGGTGTGCTCAGTGGTTCCTCCAACTAACATTCACTACACCACACATTGCTTTGTAATGATATTAGGGTCTGCAAGAATGTAATGATATTAGGGTCTGCCATGCCTTTCCTATTTTTCCCTGAATCAAGTTAATTTAAACTTTTGTTACCTTGACAATCAGATGTTCTTATTACTGTATAAGCAGAACTCCACACTTCAACTATTTATCCCTCTATTTTCTAGGTTTGCGTCAGAATAAGCCTACCTACAACCCTACCGACACAAATGCCCTTGTAGCCGCTGTGGCATTTGGTAAAGGACTTTCAAACCGGCGACCTCCAGGCCCTGGCGGCCCAATGGGTGCAGGACAGGCTGGGGCCAGCGGGATGTTACAGGGAGCTGGATCCATGCAGCAGATGTCCATGCCTCCTAATCAGCAGCAGCACATGTCAGGTGTACAAATGGGGCAGGGTGGTCAGCCAGGTAAGGGCCTTCTTTGGTCAAGGTCTTATTATTTGGTTTATTATTATAGTTGTTTAATATATATATAACTTATCTTTCAGGTAAGATGCCCAGCAGTATTAAAACTAACATTAAGTCAGCGTCAATGCATCCATATCAGCGATGACATCACTGTAAGATCAAATTCACAGAACTTTACTACCAAATCTGCATTGTGGATGTTGTAGCTTCTTTCTCTGCACTCCGTGATCATATCAAGGACTTCAAATTGTACAGAAACCTATTGAAAGTAAACTGCACCCATATACCTTAATAATATTATCTGGACATGTGATCTTGGTCAAACTAGAAGAGAAATTTGAGTTCCATGCTTTCCATACCTATCTTTTTCTACTTCAAGCTTGGAAGTAAATAAAAAGTTTTTTTCCAGGCTGGTTTAGTTTTTTAAGAACACTTTATATTATCTTGTTGATGTCCAAAAGCACCCAGTAAAACGGATGCAACAGAACACAAACTATAGAACTTTAACTACTACAATGGACCTCCTATTGAAAACCCTTAAACATTTATCGGCTTATTATATCTGCAAAATGCCAATTTCTACACCAATAATAAGCAAACCTCTAACATAGGAAATAGTAAATACAACCTTTTTTACTGCCATGTTGATGGAGAATGACCTTGGTCAGAAGACCCAGATTCCCCAACATTTATGGGGAAGGCTGCAGCTTTAGTCTTATTTAACAGTGATAGTTGTTTTTTTTTTTTTGTAATTACTGAAAGATAATATGGTGTGATTTAACACTTAATAAAATGGCTCTTGGTATTCTCTGAAAACCTGAAGACCATGACTGTAAAGTTTATTCATCCAGGGCATGGTATATGCAAAGTTAAAAGGCAAAGCTACTGGATCTGTTGAAGTTTCTTGAAGATGTTTTACTTGTCATATGCAGAAATTATTGATTCTTCCTCGCAAATCAATGCAGAAAAATATATTATTTATTGGAACACTGAAAGGAAAACCCAGTGTTCTAACATTGTAAAATCTAATTCCTGGACTATATGCCACAAGCTGTATGAGCTACAGTTGCTTCCTTACATTTTTCCTGAACAGTCACAGCCAGACGCCTTCCACCTATTCTTACTCAACTGAAATGTCTGGGGATTTAGGTAACGAACTCCGTTCCTAGCAATTCTTTGGTCTCTGTAAATGCTTTGCCTTACCTAGTGCAATTCTAAATAAAATACCCAGGAACTCTGCCTTTGTTCACTTTATTAGGATCTTTGAGATGAAACCTTTGTGTATCTCTAAAACTGGGAATAGACGGTACGATTTACCGTATATTCCTTATCCGATTCGCTGCACGAGAATCTAATGGCACTCTTGATGTGCAGCTCATTACTTTGGCTGGGGGCAGCCACCCCCAGCTGAAC
Organism: Ptychadena robeensis; assembly: GCA_036250615.1. NCBI lineage: Eukaryota > Metazoa > Chordata > Amphibia > Anura > Ptychadenidae > Ptychadena > Ptychadena robeensis. Next base: position 30,524,741 of record CM070038.1, on the reverse strand, counting down.
TAATGGCATTGGGCTAAAATTTACCACCCTGACGGAAAACTGTGCGATCCGACAGGACGGCTGATTTTAGCCCAATCCTCGTCAGTTGCTGCCTCTAATTCCTGCACGACCCAATCCTTAGCCTTCTGAGCATTTAGCCCGAGTTAATTTGGGCTGAGTTTCATGTATCAGAAGGTTAAGGGATGCGGGAGCACGCATGGCATCGGATCGGGGATGGGATCGTGCAGGAATTGGACCGTGTATGCCCAGCTTTAAGGACCTTGAACCCTAACATTTGGGTGTGTAATTTAAATTAATCCATCACCAATCTGCAGTTGGGTGTCAATCTGGAGTAGAGTTGAGTCATAAATTAACTTTGTTAATCACAAATATCACCTTTCTCAGACTAGTCATGAAATGTACTTGGTTACACTACAATCACTATCAATAGAAAATGCTGCATTTCCTTTCATGCACAACAGTTATACATTTTCAGCTTTAAATTAATCTGTGTACACTCACCTTGTGTTTCTTAAGGCTGCCACAGACGCACCTAGCAGCAGCCGATTATGCCACCGACCGATGTGCGCTCACAGCCATCGGATGGTGGCAAAATCAGCCACCGATCGGGGGTGCCCACTTGGGGGCGACTGATCCCTGTCGCCCCAAAGATAGGTCGGCCAGAGAACGGACATGTCCGATAATCTCTGGCCAATGCCGTTAGTTTTAATGGAGACCAATGTCTCCATTGAAACTAACGGCTGGCACACAAAGGGCGCCTGCCGATGCCGAGAGCAATCTGTCGGCCCCCACTAGGTTCGTGTGTGGGGGCCTTTAAACACTACCTGAGCAACAAAAACCATCATGAGTATTGAGGTTTGATTCCAACCAGAACCTTTCTGGATGAAATGTTCCATCAGGGTTTAAATCCAAAAATACATACAGGCAAGTAAAGCTTAACATACGTGGTGTGATTTTAGCACGATTGATCTTCGATTTGATTTTAGATCTTGATCTTTTCATCATACATCGATCGTAATTGAATCCAACGTATTACCACATGGAAGTTTCAATTGTAATATGACCAAAATCAATTTCGATCACAAAACACAGGAAAGCATCATATACTGTATAAAGGTGTTCATCCAATACAATTGACCCGAACAACACACACAATGCTACGAATTTACTTCAATCGTTGTACAATGGACGAAAATTTTCCAACATGTCTGATCGATGTTTTGACCGGTATCGAACAATTGTCGTTGATCGCACTATGCGTGCAGTATACGATTTAAGTTCGATCGATGTAAACTTTGATAGTTTTAGATTGATCGAACGCTAAAATGAAACCGTGTGTGCCTAGCAAAAGGTTTTTCTAACCGACATTTCCATACTGTTTTTGACTTATTTTTTGACAACTTATGGAGAGACACATTTTACAATCTGGCACTTAAAATTTATCCACACGCACCTATTTACATATAAGGGAGGGATACGCCTGTGTGATATAATTTTTATTGCAATGCAGAATAATACTGTAAATGCACAACTTGTGCTTTCTAAATAGCTCAATTCACCCAGCTGGTTGATCAATGTGGTCAGAGAATGTCCCCTGCTAGTGCTAAAACAGTTAAAATCTCCCCCTTGGCAGTGGCCTTTTGACTTGGCTGGAGGGAATGGAACAAATTCCAGCCTCCTGAAATGCATAGCTATTGCTCCTGGAATGTTCAGGACTAAAAAAAGTATTCTGACCATAAGACGGGAAAAGTGTTTTATAGTCTAAAAAAACAGTACCTTACCTTTTTGATTTGCTCAGTCTTTGTTGTGAATTCCACTTTGTCATTGAGGCATAGGAAGTAGTGTAACAAATTATTAAGGAGTATGTGTAGTTGCTTTGGAGTTAGTAGGAAGAAAAAATGACTAGTAGAAACCAATAGGGCTCAGCTGGGGGTGGTGGGAATTAGTAGTACCTAGGGAAATAATGGTGCCAAGTAATGCCTGGCATACACATGCCGATAAGCGGCCGATTTTTCACCTGACCAGCAGAAAAATCGTCCGCTTATCGGCGTGTGCCTACATGGGGTGACAGATCGCCCCACAGCTCGGCCGGCCAGAGAACGGACATGTCGGATGTTCTCTGGCCGATGCCATTAACTTTAATGAAGTCCCGCGTCTTCATTGAAGCTAATGGCCGGCACACAAAGGGTGCCCGGCCCACTAAAGCAGCCCCATAATGCACCAGGATGCAAATGTGATGACGTAATCACGTATGCATTCCTGTGCATATCGGAGCTTGTCTGCCCATCTGTGGGTGTATGGCAGGCATAAGAGTGATCAAGAACAATGGTGCCCAGAGGGAGATGGGTAAACACTGGTATCAGGGGGGGGGGGGTCATGAAAAAGCAGGCAAGGGTTCATTTAATATTGCTATATAAATTGTAAATTAAATTATTAAAAGTACTCTTTTTATTTTGTTCTTTTTACTTATACATTTGCACTGAGATTGGGAGAGGGAAAAGCAGCACAAAGAGCCAACCAGTTGTTTTGCAACGTTCATGTGCTGAGATAGAACACGCTGATAGGAGAGTGAAAGAGATGAGCTCATCCATCTGCAGGTTTCCTTTCCATTCACAGGCTGGGAAGGCGGAACAAGGCATTTACAAATTACCTAACTGCAAAAGAGGAGAAAAAGGACCTTTGCCCTATCAGCCAGGGCTGAACTATGTGACATGTGGTAATGTCATTAGATGGACAGAAAAAACATTTTGTCAGGTAAAATACACTGATCCGCCATAATATTTAAACCACTGACATATGAAATGAGTTAATGTCTTGTTACTGTGTCACTTCAGATATATTTTAGGCAGCAAGTGAACAGTCAGTTCTTAAGGTGTTATGGAAGAAGAAGGGCCAAATTAGACAAAATGATTTAAGCTGGGTTTAGAAAGGCCGACTTGACAGCCGATCGGCCGCCGTGCGCGTTCCTGCAATCGATCGTCGCTTGGGTGGGAATTGGGTGCGCCCCCTGGTCATAACAACCAAGAATCTGCTGCAAGTCGGATCGCACAGTGATCTGACATGCCGGTAAATTCATAGCCGATCCCATTAGTTAGGCAGTCCCCATCCGAAGTAATGGCCGGTAGTGATGTCCGAACTGCCCGCAAGGCGGACGTGTTCGGCGGCGAGCATGGGTGTTCGCCCCCCTTGCTGGCGAGCAGTAAGGGTGTTCGACCCGCCCTGTTCACCGACGAGAAGGAGCTCTTCTTCCTCCGGCAGGAGCAGCGAAATCCCACCGGAGGAAGAATCTGTTCACTAGAAGACCGGGCATGAAGCCGGCTCTAGAACTTGTAGTGATGTCATATCCAGCTATCGTAACCAGGACCGTCACATCGGGTTTTTCAGATTCAAATCTGCCCGCGGACAGTGGACCTCTTGAAAAGTGCGATCTGCCCATTCGCGGACGGACCTGGCCGAAGTTCGGCCATCACTAATGACCGGCACACAAAGGGTGCCCGGCCGATTCTCGGCACTAGCGGCCGTGCGTGATGACGTCATCATGCCCGGTCGGTCGGCTGGGCAGTCAACAGGAAAACGACCTGTCTATGCCCAGCTCTAGCCAGATCTATCAGCAGAACACAGTCCTGGGAAATGCTGGTTATCATTTGAAAAGAAAAGTGGTAGAATACGGGTGCATCACTCTTTGCTGCACAGAGACCCCTGTCCACCACCAAAGCACCTCAACCATCAGAACTTGACCATAGAGCCGGAGTTTCAAACTCAAATATACAGTTGGCCAAAATACCTTGGTCATAGTTGAGGGCCAATGGTATGCTATGCCAGTGGTTCCCAAACTAGGGGGTGGGGAGGTATTCCAGGGGGATTGAGGTACAAGCAGGTAGCTAACTATGTAGAAGCTAGTTGCAGACAGTAAGTAGAGTGCATGTAATGTATGTGTCTCTATGTAAATGATAAATGCCTCTACATGAGTGTAGTGCATGTGTCTATATAAATGATGAATGTTTTTTGTATTATGGGTGTGAAATCCAAAGAACGTTGTATGAGTTGTATCTCAAATAAAGTTTGAGGACCACTTCACCCTAGTACTAGTACATGATACTGAAGTGCAAACATGACCATCAATCTGAAACTTTGTTGGAGGGTGCTCGATAATGCTCTAGAAAAGGGGGGCCCTGCAGGGATAGTTTGGGAACCACTGTGCTATGCAATGGATGCACGCACAAACATTGCTTTGCTGTGTGTTAGCGCACTCTCCACTCCTTCCTCCCTCCCTAGATGTGGCAGGTAGATCTGCCTTCTCCACAGCCCACCTGTCTGTTACAGTCACTAAGCTTCTGTACTCCCACCCCTGTCGCTAGGGCTCCCTGCTGAGCAGTCAGGACTCGTAGTTCGCATCTCCCCGGGGTGGGAGTAGAGAAGCTCCATGAGGGTAGCAGGCAAAGCGGCTGTGGCGAGGCAGATCTATCAGATGTGCCACATCTACCGTGGGCCATAAATATTCGGTAGGAGGGCCTAATTTGGCCCCTAGGTCAGAGTTTTGACACCTATGCCATAGAGCAACAGAAGAGCGTGGCCTGGTATCCTGAATTTCCTTTTCTTTTAGATCATGTGGGTAGCAGGTGTTTGGGCATTATTTGCCAGGGAAAAAGATGGTGCTACAGGAAGAAAATGGTCCTCACTGGGTGATGCTATGAGCAATGCTCTTGTAGGAAACCTTGTATTCTGGCATTCATGTGGGTGTTACTTTGAGATGTAACAACTTTTCTAAAGATTGTTGCAGAACATGGGTGTTTCTAGCATTTTGGGGGCTCTATGCAAGATTGCTGCCCCCCTGTAGACCCGGGGGGGGGGGGG
>CM070038.1:30497654-30508896 GCA_036250615.1 Ptychadena robeensis | reverse complement strand
GCACTACATAGTTGTTGGTAGATCTAAAGAATATCTGACAGAGAGATCTAAAGGTGTGTGACCAGCTTAACAATATTATATCTTTAATACAATCATATAGAATGCAAAAAAATTATTAAAGAATACCAATGAGAAACTTTGCATCAATGCATATACCCTAATGTCACCCAAGCAGATTAGATCATAGAAGGTATATAATTATATGTCTACAAATATCACACCCAGATAAATATTAATACAATTAATAAATTCAGACAGGACAAATGGTCCATTTCTGACACTCAATAAAGATCTTTTCATTTATAAAATTATAGAACTATTCAATAGTTTTTTAATTGATTATTTGTAGTGGGCCAAAACCTCCTTTTCAGTGAAAATAGGGTCTATGGACCCAGTAGGGCTTGTTTTAAAAAAAAATTGGGGTCGGCTCTTGACACTTGTACAGTGGAGCAGCACTCATTAGGATTGCTTGGGAAACATCTTACTTGATCTAGTCAGAAATCCAATGTGACCTTTTTTTGGGTTAAAAGGAAAACATACCCCAAAAATAAGATTAGGAACTTGCTCCATTTTTGTAGCCTTAGTGAAAATCTTAAAGTATAGTATGTAAATATGTATGTACAGTACATGTGGAGGGCCATTGTGGAAAGTCTTTGCCATAGCTGTCAACTTTGGAAAAAAAAATACAATAGAAGTGATGTCAGCGCTCCACGTAAGGGAAGGGGCATCACTGACATCACTTCCAGTACTGGGCTTACTTCTCGGCTGATCTAGCAGAGAAGACATGTCCTACCCCGCTTTTCCTGATAATGTGCGGGGTACATTAGCAGGGAGAATTACGTCCTCGCCCTGCTAGATCAGCACATTTTTAATAATCTGGGAATTCTTGAAATCGGGGATTTGGTTAGCAAAGCCACATGACGTGACTTTCCCGGCCAAAACGGGAAGGTTAACAGGTCTGGTCTTTGGATAACTGCCCATCACACTTGTAAGGTCCTTTTAGACATTCCATTACAAGCTGAATCACCCTCCAACTTGTTTGTCTCCACAGTTTCCCATTTATTATTGTCACCAAAATCCTCGGAGGCTGGCCACCTCATTTTAATAACCCCCCACCCTAGTGGGTACAGTACACGTTTTTGTTGTCTCCACTCCATATTTGAGTTAGGGCTTGTTTCCATTACGTCGGGAGCCCTCCGCTAAGCGTACACGCTTAGCGGGGGTCCCCGACGTAGCAGATAGACTTACCTGCTCGGCGGACGGGTCTGTCTTCATTGCGCCGACCCGATCCGCCGGTGTCAGGCTGAACGTAGTCGAGTACGTTCAGCCTGTACACCGGCGGATGTCTAAACAGACCATCCGCCGGCAGGCTGAGTCTATGGGATACGTCGGGACCCCTGCTTAGCGTATACGCTTAGCGGAGGGCTCCCGACGTACAATGGAAACAAAGCCTTAGTCAGGTACTGCTGCTGGATAGAAGACCCGGAACTAGGAAGTCAGAGCTCTGTATAGGGCACTTAAGTTTCTCTTCTCAGACTGGTTAAACAAGGACACAGTCATGCAGAAAGAGACCTTCCCCAGACTTGTAACACAAGGTTGGAAGTGTACAAATGTCTAAAAATGTCTTTGTATGTTTTCACTAGAAATAACACAACTATTGGGAGGGTTTTCGACATTCCTTTGGCCAAATAAGGTGGATATAATTGTTAATTTATAATAAGTTTGATCATATAGTGTACTTACTGATGCAATAAATGTATTGAGTAAAATGTAATCTAAACCATAAAAATATAGGACAGTGCACTTGTACTCTGGAAACATATACTTCTAGTTACCTTTAAGTCTGTTTTTCAAGAATAAAATGTTCAACATATTCTGCCAGTTATCATTTCACGAATGGATGCCTCTGGGGGGGAATGCCTGTGATGAATCTGTCTCTCCTGTCTCCAGAGGCAAATTACTTCTGAAAAGAGGCACCACTGCTATTTTTTCCTTGAATTTCCCCCAGGAGAGACATTTGTTACCTCTTCACAGCTAAGGAGAATCTAGGGACTTATAACAGCTTGTTATTGATACTAGTTTCCAGGCAGCCTTTTATAGCCATTTGCACCGCTTAGTAAACTTGTTCTTTTGGTAAAATGTACAGCACACACCATAAGGCACCTGCTCCTCCCTTGTGAACACTGCATTGATCAATAAGTAAATTGATGAATAACTTTCATATTTGACAAGTGCCTGTATATTGGGCACGTAATCATGGCAGCAGCCTAAAAAACATTCATGTGAATGCTTCCCTCTTTAGAAAGCAGACAGAGAAGCCGGATGGCTGCCATCATTCTTTAGATTAGTGGTTGTCAAACTTTGTAGATCCGCTACCCCAGTAGTGTTGCCGAGATGTGTCACTTCCTGTATTCCTGTACGGTGTGGACCATGCATCAGGTTATCAGGTAAATGTAATGTCCCCTCCCTTATATTTTCCCACTCCAAACATCATTTGCACAAGCGTTAGGAGGGGGCATTAAGCTAGGCACACATGTGTAGATTCCCGTGCAATCGACCCCCAATCAATCACAGCGTGGTGAGGTGACAACACTGTTATTGATCGGGGATCAAGTACGGAAATCAATGTGCAACACATGGGTACATTGATTCCCATTCAATGGGGACCCCGGGGACCTGTTCTCCCAGCTTGCAGCCCGTGTGAATCACAACACGCTACAAGCTGGGGAGAAATCCAGCTTGCCTCACTCACACAGCAGCAGCTTCCGAGAGAGGAGTGCTGGCTCCGCCCCTTCACACTGAGTCGGTGGCATCCAGATTCATGTCTCCATGCAAAGTAATGGAGATTGAACGGGGTTTTCCAACCTGTTGGAACCCCAATCAATCGAGTTCCATTGATTGACTGTACTCAAATCTTTTTACAGATTTACTCGTGTGTGCCTAGCATTACTCTCCCTTCCTCCCGTCCTACTTGTGCATCTGCACTGATGCTTTCAGTGAGCTCGGCGACCCCTGTGAAGTGGTCTTTCGACCCCCAAGGGGGTCCTGTCCCACAGGTTGAGAACCACTGCTTTAGATGGCCAAAAATTGGAAGTAAGCAAATGTTTGAAAATTGTAGTCACATCAAAACTAAGCCAGTTTAAATTTTCAATTTGTGTCACAATTTTGGCGTTATTGACTGGCACACCATTACTGCAGGGGGTGTCTGCACTACATGTGTAGTGTAAGTCTATGCTTTAAGGATGCTCCACAAACGCAAGTGTTGCTTTCGGACACGTTAGGGATGTGTTTCTGACATAGCATCAGGGGGATTTTTTCGCCTGTTTGAATGTGGGGAGCAGTGCGTCAAAAACATTTTCCTTTGCGTTTTTGCTCAGTATGCTCAGTGCATACTTGCCTTGGGTTGCATTGAGTTTTAACGCCATGAAAATATAGCCTCATAGAGATGGAATTTGCTGGAATTTCACTGCCCAAATTATCTAGGGTCAAAAAAAGACCCAACCAAATATTGTCAATTTGGACATTAGCATGCAAATTGTATGCAGACTAAAATTCAGCCAATTAAGCATAACCGCTTAAAGCTTAGTAAGCTCAGTTTCTGTCTGCATAAATCTGCATGCTAATGTCAGCATCTCATTATTATGTATGTTTATGAGGCCAAACCATAGGAGTTCCGCCCAACTGATAAGATCTTCAAACGCAGTTTATTTAATCCAAAAAGACTGGTTCATCACATAAATGTGCAATAGTACATCCTGACACCCTTGGGGGGGGGGGGGTCACCTCTACCTCTCTGACATGGTTCATCCCATAGAATTATGAGGCTTTAAGCACAGCTCTCTTACCAAGAGGTAGGACAAGTCTGATGACGGCAGGAGGAGCTCGCTGGATTTGTGGCAGATCAGGTATGTTGCAGTATTTTAAAAAAGACAAAATGTGGGAAGCACGCATGTTTTAAAAAGGAATACTTTATATGTTCTTCTCCATTATTTCTTCTTTCCCAAGATGTGCACTTGCATTGAGTGTTTGACCATTTCATCAGCCTTTTCCCCAGTGGAGTTTGTGCTCTCCTGTTATACAAACACTCGGTAGCGCTAGTTTACCAATTAACCTTCAGATATTCTAAAGTAGTTGGGAGAATCTACCTGTCCTGAGAGGATACAAGCACAGATCTACAGAAAGAACAAAGTGAGGCAGCAATGGTGGCTGTGACAAAGCTTATTTTCAGGATCATATGCAGGGGTGCACATAACTTTTTTAGTGAGCTCCTCAGATGAGTACCAGGAGATGGTGTTTGGTACTCACTCCATATGTAGGTGGTCTTCCTCACTGTCCTCTGCATAAGCCTCCTGCATGGTAGATTCTGCTACAGATGGACCTCTCTGTTCCTGAGCCTCCGGTTAGCTTTCTCCATCCACAGGTTAACAGCTGGTCAAATGTAACTCTCACAGTACAACACCATTTGAACCCCAATATCTCATACCTCAGTAGTACAACCCTGACATTTTCTGGCTTACTAACTAACCCCTGAAACTACCAGCAGTCCAAATGTCATCCTTTTATAGTCACATCCTAGCTGTTACACAGTGCTTTTCTCTTGTCAGATTTTACCCTTACATATGCCTACTCTGACTTTCATCCCCCAGATCTCCAACACCCTAAAGCTAGCCACACATGGTTCAATCAATTAGCATACTGTAACTTCTGGGAGGAGAGAAATGCAATACAGTCATTTAAACCATGCAAGCATGCATTGTAATGGCTTGTGTGTCTGTTCACTGACACACAAGCATGCAAATGGCGATCTCTGTGAATACATCTCCTAATGTAATATGTGTCACCCAGTGTCCTTTTGCCACGATTATAATGCGCTGGATTAAAATGCAAAGATATGACCTATGGGTTTTTGATCCCTCTGTGACCATCATTGGTCACTTTTTGATCACTCTGTGACAATCGCTTTTTGATTACTCTACGTTTAAAAACGATTAAATTCAATCGAAGTCGGGCTTTGATTGCATACTCAATGTGGTGTGTACTTCGATTCAATTACAATCGACATACGATTTAATGATCGATTTGATGTCAATTGAACCATGTATGGCTAGCTTTAGAAGTCCAATCTTTTTTTGGATTATTAATATACATTCCCAATTTCACACCCCTACTTGCAACCTTTCATAGTAATTCATATTTCCCTGCAGTGACGTAAATTGTATACATTTTTTGTATACATTTAGCTGCGGCTGCCCAGACACGGAGCGCTTTCAAGTTGTTAGTATGCATATGAGCATAGTAATAATAATGCAGGTACGTATAGCTAGTTTTTGGCTCCTTTTGAGTACCAGAGTACCACTTATGTGCACCCCTGATCTTATGAAAACCTTTCCTTATTAACTTTCACATATAGTGGTGAGCTTCTGGTAGGATCAAAGTTTTCCAGTGAACACACAGTGCACACAGTGATATATGCAAGATGACACAAATATGGAACAGACTTCGAAATTATGTGTTTCTGTCAACTGGCATCAATAGACCTAGAAACTAGTGTCTGTGTTCGAAGAATGCACCTTTTCCAGCAACGCCATGCACAAATGCACAAGAGTGAATCGGCGCAATTAATAAAATGTGTTTGCAATGGAGGTGCAGTTGTGTGGCACCCACCAGCCAAATCCCACCCATGTTGCTCCTATGGACGGAAGATGTAAAGGTAGCCATAGACGTGCAGATTCTCCATCGATAGATAGAGGATCGACTGCAGTGTGATGACCCGACTGCCGGGGCGATTATCAGGAATGCGCATGGCGGTTGATCAGCCGAAAAATCTATAAAGTGTATGGCTACCTTAAAGGAGTGGTTCCTGTCTGCCAGTAGAAATGTAGCTATAAGAATACATGGGGGGTTTACATGGATTAGCCACATAGCACAGCCCTGTCTGGCAGGCCAGGAGACCTGATTTAACTGTTGTTGTTCAGTAACACTATAACAGGGTACAGACAGCTCGATATTCGAGCCGTCCGATGATCCCTGCAGCAGCGTGATGATGTCATCGCGCTGCTGTCAGATATTGGCGGAGCCGGGGAGACAGCTCAGCTCTCTCCTGAGCTCAGCAGACGCTTTGCATGGAGACCAGCGGTTTCCATGTAAAGCAACGGACATCGGCCGTGATTGACAGTCATGTCCGATATGGCTGTTTTCGAGCTGGATTGATTTGTCCGGCTCGAAAACAGTGATGGCCGCATATTATATGGGCCAGATAGATGGCTGTGAGCATACATGGCACTCGAAGCGCCTATCGATCTGGCCCATATCTTTACCTCTGTACCCTAGTTTAAGCTGGACATACACCTTTAGATCTCTGTCAGATATCCTTCAGATCTACCAACAACTATGTAGTTAAGGGTCCTCTGCGATTGAACACAGATAGACTTGATGGTTTAAGGTAGCCATACACAGGTCGATTTTCCACTAGTTTTTTGACTGATCGATCACTGCGCGCGTTCACGAAATCAATCGGTAATCAATCGGGTTTTGCCCACCCTGCCTGATCAACCCCAAAAAATCGGAATTGACTAAAAATCGGAGCGGACAATAAACTGACATGTTGGTGTTTTGGTCAATCTTTGGCAATCACAGTACGTTGGTGGACCCATAGCCCTATGCAGCAGCCTTTCCGATCGATGGATTTTGTGGAATCGGCCATTTTGGAGATCGGCTCATGTCCAAATCAGCCACAAATCGGATTCCCAAGGTGGTGTTGCATTGATTCTTAAATCTTAAGGCCCCCACACACGTACCGAGTGGGGGCCGACAGATGAGCGGCAGAGTTCAGCGTGATGACATCATGCTGCACTCTGTCGCTCACAGCATCGGCAGGCACCCTTTTGTGTCCCAGCCGTTAGTTTCAATGGGGACCAGCGCCTACAAACCTTGGTGGGCACCCCCGATTGGCAGCCGATTTTGCCGACGGCCGCAAAAGCACACCGGTCAGCGGCAAAACCGGCTACCGCTCGTTGCGTGTGTGGGGGGCTTAACAGAGAAATCTAAAGGTGTATGAGGACCCTTAAAACTCTCTTCACAGTCACTGGTGGTACAGGAAACATTAGTAAGTATGATACTCTAAGGCGTTTTCATCCTCCATCTATGAGATCTCTCCTTTCCGCCCTAAAGCCAGTGGGGATACCCCTTGCCTGGTGGGTCAACAACATGGGGTTAACCCTCCTCCCTGCTTACCATCCCTAAATCTGGGAAATCAGGGTATGTGGCAGAGATGTGACAGTAAAGTATTGGGAATTTACCTTCCCACATGTAATATAATGAAACCTTGACTTGGACTATAATCTCCTGAGGAAGCCCCCTTGGGGGTCGGCCGATTTTGGTCCATGTATGGACCCTTACGCTTTAATTATTAGTTACTCACCGTTAAAGTCCCAAAGAGGCTAGTCACCTCATCTTGTTGGTGTGGTCTACCAACTTCTCCTTTTCATAAGGCTAGAACTCCATGTTTTTTCCCCGCGTTCAGTTGTACATGCCCATTAAAAACCAATGAGTATGACAGGACCAATATTGTACGTGTGCCTGGGAAGCACCCATTTATATTTAATCGATGCATTCAGTGTCATGACAACAGGCGTTCTGTAATTAGTTGCATCATGGCATTGCATGGCAGAAATCGACCAGTGTATGGCCAGCTTAGCCCGGAAAGCACCTTGGGTGCTCCTGTGTGCGACCCCGACATACTTGTGGAGGCGCTCGGGAAGGGCATTTAGATAACGCCTCATCAGGCTGAAAGCCTGAAAACCGCCCGTGTTAGTGAGCCCCGAGGCTAAACCAACTGCTGGTTAGATAGAGGATTATACTGCTAACTGGAGATCATCTTTAGCATGCAAAGTGCTTCCATAATGAAACTGAGCCAATCAATTTCTTCAGCTGCTGTGCATGATTGACACATATTCAGGCTATGTTCCCACTTAGGCGAATAATCGCCTGTGCTGGCAGTTAATCGCCTGAGGTGGCGATTTTCAATCCTGTCAATGTGGACAAGCCCATTGAAATTAGTGTAGGCGATTGGCAGGTGAAAAATGCCAGCTCAGCTGATGGAAACATAGTAGAAACATAGCCTTAGTCTGCATGCTCACTGCTTAAGCTGGCCATAGATGGTTTGGGCAAATCAAGCGTTGTACATGCCCACCTTGAATCAGGAGCAAAATCAGCCCAAAAATCAATCTAAAGAGTTACGGACATGTCCGTAAATTTAAGAACGATTTCATTACTTAGGATGGAGACCAGCGTCCCCATCCAATTGAACTGTCGGCACACAAAAGGTGAGCAGCCGATTCTCGGCACTATGACATCAAGCAGGTCGATCTGCCAAAAAAACCAGCAGACGTGTATGGTCAGCTTTACATGTTAAAATGAATTTATTTGGGCATAAATGAATGAAAACTTTCCTTCTATCATGGCAATCCTGGTGATTCTCAGCACGGGGTACATATCCCTGACCTGGAGCGAATATACAGACATGTAACTCTGACATCCCTTCTCTGCGCGCTTCCTCCAGGTCAGCGATCCGGAAAGTAATGAAGCCCAAGGAAGAACATTATAGCCCGGAGAGTGAGCAGGAGAGAAGCTATCATCATCCTTCTAATCTGGATCTTAGGCTATGTTCCCACATAGGCGATTAATTGCCTCACGCTCCGCAGACGGACAATAGAGCACGATTGCTGTTGATTTTCACCTGTGATATTTTTTAAAAATCACCCCTATTTTGAAAACAAATTTGGGAACATTGGGACTATAACTGTGCAGTGTGGACACCCCCGCCATTCCTGTATGGGAAATCATGTGCTATACATAGGGAACCTTGTTGAACTCTATTTAGGGTTAAACAGATCGCAAGGCAGAGGGTGCCAACCGCAGACAAGTATGGCGTTCAGGGATCCATAAATGGTTTCAGATGAGCTGCAGATTCAGAGACCAGCTATCTGAGCGAGGCTTCTACATTTAACCTTTTGATCGTCTAGCCCGAGTTAACTCGGGCTGAGTTTCATGCATCATGAAACTCAGCCCCAATTAACTAGAGCCGCGCTCTAGGTCTCGCCGTCTGCTTACGGCGATCGGGAGCACCGGCATGTATGCTGATGCTTCCGGGTCCGCCCCCGATCGCGTCACCAGTGACGCGAAGGGGGCAGGGGGTAGGCGGCCCATAGACCTCCGTCAAACTGGAGGGGTGTCGCTTTTCATCAGCATAAGTCCGGCGTCTCCAGTGACGCCGGGCTTATGTTAATGACCTCCAGCTGAGCAGGCAATGACGGCGGAGCATATTGTGCTCCGCCGCGATTGCCCGTGGCACGGTTATGAAAAAACCGTGCCACGTGGCAAACGCTCAGAGGGCTAGCCCAGGGGTGAGCAAACATTTTGACTAATGGGCCACTAGCTGGTGTTCTGAGATATTTCCATACCGTTACAACTGCACATGTGCAGACAGCCCTAGTTTTCAGGCGTTATAGGGTTAATCATACAGGTTTTGGGTGTTTAAGGTTAAGCCGGCCATAGACGTCTCGATCTACGTCGTCACCACGCAGTGAGGAGTCGGCTACAGAACTGACAGCAATCCTGTGTGTTCCACTAACACACGCGATTCCTGTCAGATTGTAGCCAATTAACTTGGAGGGGGAGGAGGCTCTCCCTCCGAGTTAACGGCCTGCAGCAGGATCGGCCACAAAAAGAACCAGCAGGACGGATCCGCGTGCGATCCGACTTGCTGGCTTTTTTGGTCGGATCCTCAAGGTGGGCTCCCCTGTAGTTGTGGGCGACCAAACTTTAAGTGTTCAGTGGGAGCAAGCACGGCAGTCAGTCGCACGCGACTATGGCCGGAAATTGGCCCGTCTATGGGGGGCTGTAGTCAATTAGTTTTCACCTACTGAACTTGACCCTCCCCCAACCACTGAAGCAGGGAACAGACAGCTCGATATTGGAGCCGTCCGATGTTCCCTGTAGCAGCGTGATGCTTTGCATGGAGACCTGTGGTTTCCATGCAAAGCCACGGACATTGAGCGTGATTTATCATCATGTCATATATCCCTGTTTTCTAAAACAGAGATGGCAGTATATAATATGGACCAGACAAATGGCCGTGAGCATGCACGACACTCAAAGCGGCCATCAATTTGGACCAGATCTACATGTGTTCCCTGCCTAAGGCTATGTTCAGACAGCATTATGGGATGCGCCAATACCCCCTGCGGTAATTGCATGTGTTGAAGGGGATGTTGACCCTACATACGTTTGTATTCCCATACATACATTTGACTTCAGGTCTGCCGGCTGAGAGGATAACGCAGGGCAGTATGTCAACCTCGGGGCTGGCAGACCCCATGAACGCCGTGTGAACAGGTGGGGTGGGAAGCATATGTAAAGGATGCATCGGCATCCCCATCAACGCATTCAATTCACGCTGGGGGGTATCATTGAATCCCATAACGCTGTCTGAACATAGCATTAAGCTCACCCCTACAGTCAAGCACCACTCTCCCTAACCTTATCCCCACACAAACCCCCAGCCTTAGACACCTGAAAACTGTAAGATTAACCCTGTAACTCCTGAAAACGAGGGCTATGTGTGCATGCGCAGTTGTAAGGCAATGAAAATAACACAGGGTAGGAAAATATTTCAGAAGACCGGGCTATGCTGGGCATTATAGCTCCAGATAAAGAACCCTTGTGCTTCGGTCAGTGGCACCCAAACTTTCCTTGCAAGGCCCCCCCCTTTTTCTATTTAGGAAAATTATCCCCCCTCCCCATTCAAACACAATGAAGAATGAGGGCCTGCGTCCGCCTGAAATACCTTCTGCCCCCTCAGAACCACTGGCTTAGGTGATAGTGTGCAGTACTAGACTTCACGCAACAGGTAGAGACTGAAGAGCTGTGTGTGGAGTGCTGGGACTTGTAGTTCTCCCCCTAGGGAGGAAGCAGGTTATCCCCACACAGGTTTGGAGAAGATGGCTGTCCTGGATGTGACAGCTGTGTGGAGGGTGTGGTGGATTAGTTGGAGCTGGGTGTGTCAGACGCTCTGCCTATGTTGCCGCTCTGCCTGTTCTTCAGGCCTCACCACTGTCTCCTGTTGTGACTTCACTGTATCTCCCTCCCCGCCGTGTCTGTACATCGCCGTGTATCACCCTCCCTGCCGTCCCCTTGCATCACCCTCCCCGCCGTGTGTTCACATCGCCTCCTGTATATCACC
>CM070038.1:30472550-30497553 GCA_036250615.1 Ptychadena robeensis | reverse complement strand
CCCCCCCCCCCCCCCCCCCTCCTCCTCTGTAGAAGTCAGGTCTGATATTTGCAGAGTGAAGTTGAGTCACACAGAGGGTGTGGTTACCCAGATCTCCCTCTCTTTCTCCTTCCTTCCTCCTCTCCCTCTTTCACGCTCTCTCTGTCAGGCTCAGGAGGGCACAGGAGTGTCACACCACCAGTCCTCACCACCAGGTAAGCTGATTCTCCCTAACGGGTGGCACCGGCAAGGCTGGCATCACAGGCAGACGCTGCCAGCTGAACTTCTCGTTCTATGTTACATGTGTGAAGTGACAGGGCCGGCTGTTCCGGGCAGGAGAGAGTTAAGAGCTGTGCGTATGTAGGCGCCAGGCACTGGGTGAGAGGGTGCCAGGCACCAGGAGGCCACCCCATCTTCACCCACCCTGACATGCCCTTAGATCACTAACCGCCATCAGGATCTATTGCCACATCTGGAACTTTACAAGAGGGTCAGAGCGGCATAGAAAAGAGGAACAGGGCCAGGGGTGGCATGGTGGATGGAGATGTTCCTGGCAGTCAGGAAAGTTTATTCATAACTTGTTACTGAAAGATCTGCAACTCCTCGCACTCTGATTGGTCGGTTTCTGGAGCATCACAAGTGGAAAAAGTGAAGCAATTGAGTGGGGGAAACCCGTCATCTGGGTGCAGATCACCGGTGTCACCGGCTTCCAGGGACATTACTAGATTCTTAAGGTTTATCCTGGAAACTTGTGACCCCGGATCATCTGTTTATATAAACAACAAGTATTTGTCGGATCATGTTTACAAATAACACATGAAGTCCAGTTCTTGGGTATGTGCTTTGTCAGGGTTCACTTTATAGCTCATTGTGATGCGTTGTTTATAGTAATAGAGTATAATTATATATACATGTATACACACACACACACACTGTATACAATGCATTGTGAAAAGATTTTCATGCTGCATGTTGGGTGTGTTGATCTGCATTTTTCATCTCATGTCCACTGGACGGGGTTCGTCAAAATATGTTTATGATGTATGCATATATGTGATTATAAGCATTACATTTGTTGTCACTTGTGTCACCCAGTCCTTGCGTGTGACGGACTAGAAGTATCGAGAAATAAGTGAGCGCTTATTAGTGGGATCTGACTGGTCAGAATGATGCCGGTACCTTTCTAATGACTTTGTCCCTGTACGAGGACTCGAATAGTCACCTTCAGGTCTTATCCGTCACTTCTGCCGTCCAATCATGACAAAGGGGCGAAGTCATTCCGCCAGGACCGTTCTGCCTAATGGGATGATGTCTCCGTCAGATAAAAGCTATGCTGTCCATTCATTTTCTTTCTGTAGTGTCATATTTTATGGACACACAACCCTTTTGTATTTTGTATGACCAAGTTAAGCTGTAAACGACATCCGGGATTGTAACATGATGGGTTTTAACATTGTAAATTGCATTGAAAGGTTTATGGTTGTCAAGCTTACATTTCTCTGATCATCCAGTTCTACACGTTTCAATTTCCCTACAATCGATGTCAGATTCGATCATCATTTTTGATCGAAGTTGGTTCGATCAAACTACCTCCCACATGAAGAAGCCGATATTTGGTCTGATGTTGGTTTGATCGATCAAAAGCATAATCGAAGAATCGTAAACACACCAAAATGTTTGCCACTGGATGTATAAGTATGCCTATTATTTAAATCTAACCAAAAATGGTCGGGTACAACAAAATTACATTCGATGTATACTCGACCTATCAAAATCTTTACGACATGTCAGGTCACTTTTCGATCTTATTTTTGTCAATTTTGATCGAACTAGGTCAATCGAACCATGTGGACTGGCATTCGCATTTTTGGTCGACTTTTAAATGGAAAAATCGAAATGTGTATTGGGGCCTTAAGTGACCTGACACGGATGCTCATGGTATGATCATGACAACCCAACATCAGCAAGTATATGGCAGAGGGTGGGTGTCTGTGCCATCAATTGTTTCTTCCCCTATATAGCTTAAGCTGGCCATACACCTTTAGTGTTCTCTGTCAGATTTCCTTTAGATCTCCTTTTTATTTACCAAATACGGTACATGTAACATGAGGGACTTTCTAAACCATAAAGTCTACCTGTGTTTAATGGCAGAGGACCCTACACTACATAGTTGTTGGAAGATCTAAAGGATAGCTGACATAGAGATCTAAAGGTGTATGGCCAGCTTAAAGCTGGCCATACACCTCTAGATTTTTCTGTCAGATTTCCTTTAGATCTCCTTTTGTTTTACCAAAACCATGTAATATCAGGGACTTTCTAAACCATCAAGTCTAGCTGTGTTCAATGGCAGAGGACCCGGCACTACATAGTTGTTGGTAGATCTAAAGGACATCTGACAGAAAGTGTATGGGCAGCTTTAGGCCTTGGTAGTGACATCTTCTTACAAGTTACTATTGTTGGCAGCTAAAAATATATATATATTGGTTTCTGTCCGGCCAGTGTCGTAGTTTAAAAACTCTCCCAGAAAAGAACATTTAAGTCAGCAGCTTTATTTAGAAGCATCACAAGTATTTTATTATAGCAAGGAGCTTGTGATTTCCAGAAGTTTGTAATTACTCGGAGGCCCATGGGGGAGGGTAACGCATGTAAGGTGGAATTTTGAGGCAAGTGGGTAGAACAGGCGAGAGGGGCACGGCAGCATATCCAAGGACTCTGAACCTGAGGGGGAGGGGAACCCACTTGTAGTTAGAGCTGACTTAAGCTCTTTGTAATAGCTGCAGCAGAGGTAGCTTCACCTTTTGGGTCACTTATAAGTAGGTGAGAGGTGAGAACAGGTGACGGTGAGAACAGCGAATGACGTCGTTTGGGAGGGTATGGGTCATGGAGCCTGGCACGCTAATGTTGATTTTTTGTTTTATCACATTTGCTGGGAGAACTGTCAGATGAAGTTGGTGGTCACTTTGTAGTATGTCTACAAGACATGTGACTGCAGTGCTGTCTCTTGTGATGAGTGTATAGAGCCCCGGGGGCCAGTCTCATGGTTTGTGATGTCAGGAGGCGTACACTCCATGGATCACACTGCCAGAGAAACTTCTGCTGTGGTCATGGCAGTTTGTCACTGTAGTAATGTTGTGGGTCTTACAAGGTCAGGGGATGGGAGATGCTTGCGTGACACTTCCTTCCTTTCTCGTCTCTTGCTTTGCGTAAATTTCCTTTTGAAATTCCTACTAACTGTATTAACATTTTGCGAAATGAGAGGTTTTGGAAAACTCCCTTATAAAGAAAACCTGTGAGGAGGGAAGTTTTATTGGATCCTGGGTCATTGTTTTGTGCATTTTGCAGCAAGTCAAGTCTAAGGGTCAGTTTACACTTTATGCTTTGCGATGCATTTGAAAACGCATGCGCTTTTTTTTTTTTTACTGCACACGTTTTTACATAGACAACCAATGTTACCATTCACACTGTGTACTTTTTAAAAACTCACTGCTGTATGCATTTTTATTTCTTTTTCCTGCATTTTTCATTCATTTGTTCAAAAATGCAAATGCAAAACGTAAACGCAGATGTAATGTGAGAAATGCATGTGTTGTTGTATATATGCAGAAACACATATAAAAAATGCATGCCTTTAAAAAACTCATATAGTGTGAATGGGCCCTAAAGGTATCATTCCTATTCTTATTGCTCCACCATTTAAACCATTTTAAAGTACTGCAATCCAGACTGGGATACCCTGGTGCAATGCACCACTATAAACATATGAGTCTTGTTTTAGTTAAAAAACACTTCTTCCCCTGGATAGTTATTGGCTATGCTAGTTTTTGGGACAGGTACCCAAGGGTCATCATGGGTCGGTGTATGGATAAGATTAATGTTTAGGGTCAGTATATCTCGAAGGACTTGGTGTGGCTCCTTTAGCTCTCCAACTTCCCCCATTGGGTGGGTTAGATCTTGTGGTCCTTATACGTTCTCAGCACCAGGTCACCATCCCAGCTGTCTGTGCTGTGGAGGCGTTTACGTCACCTTTCCACTCCATTGTAATGAAAATAAGGGTGTGAGCTTGTTTGTGATTGTGACACATTTCCACTCTATGCCTGAACCTACTTTACAGCCAAAACTGCTTTCATGAGGCGGTGGGTGGAAACAAGGTGGGGTGTGTTAGGAGATCTACGGATTGATTTGTGAGAATCTGTTGATTTATTCATGTATTCAGGTTTGGCAGGGTTTAAGAAGATTAGATATGTATGTTCTCAAGTAAACATTTACATTTTTATCTTATTAGATACATCTCCACTTTCTCCACCCTAAAGGAAAGTTGTGATCTGTGATGGCACATGTCATGAAAGAGAGAGTGTTGACCTTATCAGGGTTCTGCTGTGCTTTTATTGTCCAATCAGCATTGCCTCCTGAGCCCCAGCAAAGTATACTTCTGCTTCTTCTTGCTGTATGTAATCAATTTCAATACAACCGATTAAAATGTAGCAGCATGTCCGATAATTTTTCAATAATTTTTTTCCCCAGTTTTAATTGTTTTAGGTCGATCTAACATGTGGGCTTCCATAGATTTTCAATTAATCAACAAAAAAATTGATTGAATTAGGTTGATTGGATGAAAAATTTAGACGTGTATGGGGTGCTTTAGTCTACCCTAGGTAAGCTCCAGTGTCCGGTGGGTGTTGAAGCTTTCCCTGGTAGATTATGTCAATGTTCATCCAAATTCAGGCAGCTCACTGGCCACCATTATCATTACCTGAATACCTTGATTCAATAGAACCCGCGGAAGGAAATGAAAAGATAAGGGCTAGACTCCACTGAGTCTTCTTACTCCGTTTCAGGAGACACAGCTTGTGGCAAGGGTGCAGATCCGCACACAGGGCATGTATTGGTGCATCTAAAAAGCTTTTAGATGCACCAATGGGTGGGGAATCAAGTATAAATTCTATTGTTAAAAAACAAAAACAAATTCAGAAATGCTTCAAAAGTGAACCAAATCACAAGACGCACCTAAATATGCATGCTTTTTTTACAATCAATGGGCACCCAAGTTCAGCGTGGTGGCGTCTGCAAGCGGAGCTCAAACTGGTCATCTGTCAAGCGCCGGTTGGGACAATAATGGGGACCTTTAGTATACCTTGTACTAACCATGTAATATGAGGATCTGTCTAAACCTTCCAATCACTGTGTAATCTATCAGTGAGGCCACTATACTTCATAGTTGGTGGTAGATCTAATGGAAATTGCATGGAGCAATCTAAATGGTTTATGGGGGGGCTTTACTCTAAGTTGCAGGTATGGACCGTTCCTCATTTTATGAAACTTGCCTTTTTTGCAAAAATTTTTCATTTTCTGGGTCACCTGTACTAGAGCGAAGCAAATGATGTCTGTCATTCTTCATCTCCTGAATCCCTGATTGTATGTGAAGTGCGCAGGAAATGTGAGCAGCCAGGCCTTTGTAGTTCTAGCTGTTTGGTTCCCCGTCAGGAAGTTTCCCTGCAGGGTGCTGCTGACATGAATATCTTTTCTGTTGTGCCACAGTTCCAGAGATAATAAATATCAATGTGTCTGATGTGGAATAGAAGCTGCCCTGCATCCCACCAAATTCAAGCCGCCATTATCATTCATGAACAATGTACTGTCTGCGCTCTCCTCTTTCAATCATTAATCCCTCGCTGCTGAGCGTCGGGGAAGATGTTAGTTTGATATGGGTGGCAATAAATGATTGCATCAGACTTCTCTTTCTAATTAGAGGCAGGAGCCGACACAGAGATACTATTATCGCATGACTGAATTACTGAGAAAATCACTGTTATTACACCTTGTGAAAGCCTTGTCACTTTCCAACTACAGTATAATCAATGCCCTCTATCACTCAAGTAGCACACGTCTCTAAACCAGGGGTTCTCAACCTGTGACCACAGGGATCACTAGGTTCATGGAAAGCATCAGCACTGCTGCTTGTGCACGCGGCCTAAACCCCCCTCCCTCCTAAGTTATGTTGCAGAGTGTCACTTTTGGTTTCCGAATGCCACAGTGTCACTTACTGGGTCGCGGACTGAAAAATATTGGGAACCAGTGCTCTAAGCGGTTCTCCATTGGTCTTTCCCATGGAACTTGCTGTGTAATATTTCTTCTTCTAAAGCTAGCCATGCATGGGCTGCCCATTTTTTTGGGCTGATCGACCGCTGTGCACGTTCCCAAAAATCTGGTGGGCCCACCTGGCGAGATCGACCAGGAATCTGTCCTGTGTCAGATCGCACAGTAATCTGTCATGTTGAAAGATTTCTGTCCAATATCATTACTCTGGCTGGCGACTGCAGTCCCCATCCAAAGTAATGTCCGGCACACAAAGGGTGCTGGCCAAACCTCTGAGGTGATGACCTCATCATGCTGCAGTCTGTCCCTGTCCCTCTGTCCCTGAAGACACGTGTGTCGCTACCTTGAGACTAGATTTCTTTCCTATAAAAGCCCTTATAACCCACTGCTTTGAGTTTGGTAGGAATTGAAGAAACCCCGGCAATCCTATGGTGTACTCCATGAAGTTCGTATACTAATGAATGTAGAATCTAAAAGCCAATCTTTAGTTTAGGACTTGTCAGAACTAGGTGTCCCTTAAGGGGGGCACAAGCGTGATTTGCGTGAGATGCGTACCAGCAAAGCAAAAACACCGCCCCTGGTCTGTGGGGACGCGTGTTGCTAAGCAACCGCATCCTCACAGAGCCGGTCCGTGTACAACCATGTCTTATAGTATAAGACTTATACAGCTGATCCGTGTTATACACGGACCGGCTCTGTGAGGATGCGGTTGCTTAGCCCTCCTTTCTAGCTGCCTCTTATATTATTATAAGACTTATACTATAAGAGGCAGCTAGATAGGAGGGCCAAGGGTGGGGTCAAAAACCCACGGCACACCAGGCAACATCCCGCGGCACACTAGTGTGCCACGGAACAGTGGTTGAAAAACACTGGACTAGAGAAAATAAAGCCCCCCATACACCTTTAGATCACTCCATACAATTTCCTTTAGATCTACCAAAAACTGTGTAGTATAGTGTGCTCCCTGATAGAATACATAGTGATTGGAAGGTATATATCACTGCTATGTAGTGCCGGGTCCTCCATGATAGAATACATAGTGATTGGAAGGTATATATCACTGCTATGTAGTGCCGGGTCCTCCCTGATAGAATACATAGTGATTGGAAGGTATATATCACTGGTAGTGCCGGGTCCTCCCTGATAGAATACATAGTGATTGGAAGGTATATATCACAGCTATGTAGTGCCGGGACCTCCATGATAGAATACATAGTGATTAGAATAGTGAATACATAGTGATTGGAAGATTTAGAAAGATCCTCATATTACATGGTTTTGGTAGAAGAGTTGATTGTACAGAAATTCTATGGAAGATTGTAAGGTATGGGGGTACAGAAAATTGTATGGTAAGACTGTAAAGCAGGGTACAGACGGCTCAATATTTGAACCGTCCGATGTTCCCTGCAGCAGCGTGATGACAGCTCTGCTCTCTCCCTAGCTCAGCCAATGCTTTGCATGGAGACCTACGGTTTCCATGCAAAGCAACGGACATTGAGCGTGATTAACAGTCATGTCCGATATCCCTGTTTTTGAGCAGTATTGATTGGTCCTGCTAAAAAAAAAAGGGATGGCCGCATATGATATGGGCCAGATAGATGGCCGTGAGTGTGCATGGCGCTCGAAGCAGCCATATATCTGGCCCATATCTACATGTGTGTACCCAGCTTAAGCTGTATATGTAGTTTCGCGATCTACACATGCATATGTTGCCTTCGTCATCAACTGTGTGGTCACCTCTGCTTTAAGGCCACTTGGGCAATCATTCAGTAGCCATGTTTGTGCTACAACTCCCATCATTTGCCCTCTCACCTGCTCTTTCTTTATATACAGGAACAACTTTGCTTAAAGTATATTTAATCCCTAAAAGTACAACATTGTTTACTCCAGTACTGTGTGTTGTAAATTGTTTCTACGTTGTCATGTTGTAAGTTTCTACCATAACAAAGTAAACTGTTGGTAGAAGATTTTTTATTATAAGAGACTGTTAGAGAATGCTGCCATATTTTGCAAGCCCTCATTCATCTCTATCATTGTGAAGAAATATTTGATGAGGTCCATGATACAGCCTTAAGCCCCCCATACACCTTTAGATCACTCCAAACAATTTCCATTAGATCTACAAACAACTATGTAGTATAGTGGCCTACCTAATACCTTTTTACCCCCAAAATGAGGGAGCTGTCAGATGAGAGATAAGTTGGTCAGTGTGTTCCGAGAATGGGTACTGCTAGGCTTATGCAGCTAATAGCTACTTTGTGACAGTGGCTTTTAAGCTTGGCTGGAGGGAATGGATTCCAGTCTCCTGGGATGCAGAGCTATTACTCGCAGCATGGTTGGGATTACATATTGGGACCATAAAGCAGGGTACAGACCTGCAGATATGGGCCAGATCGATGGCCACTTCGAGCGCCGTGCGTCCATCTGTTTTTGAGCAGGATGAATCAATTCTGCTCAAAAACAGCCATATCGGACATGATAGTAAATACGACCGATGTCCGTTGCTTTGCCAAAAGACCGCGGGTCTCCAGGCAAAGCATCGGCTGAGCTGGAGAGATGGCACAGCTGTCTCCCCAGCTCTGCCGATATCTGGGAGCAGCGTGATGACGTCATCCCGCTGCTGCAGGGAACATCAGGTGGCTTGAATGTCGAGCCCTCTGTACCCTGCTCAACACGCTGGAAAATTTCCCATTGATTTTAATGGTAAAAGCCCCCCCCCCCATACACCTTCCAATGTTACCATACAATTTCTGTACAATCAAATTTTCCTCTACCAAAACCATGTAATATGATGACCTCTCTAATCCTTCCAATCACTATGTATTCTATCAGGGAGGCCACCATACTACATAGTTGTTTGTAGATCTAACGGAAATTGTATGGAGTGATCTAAAGGTGTAGGGTGGGCATACTAGTCTGGAATATATGGTTATGGATTATGTCATGTTAGGTGTCAATAAACTATGGTCAATATAGTGTAGTAGACTTTAAATATTGAAACTTGTCAAAACGCAAATGCCGCCTTCAACTTCTTAAATTATTACTTGGATAAATCTGTTGTTGACCCAGAACCTCAGACTGGTCTGCATACTTGTTCAGGGTCAGAACTAGGTGCCGGTGGGATAGTTTAATCTGTATAAATAGCAAACCCAATAAAGGGTTCTGTGTAACCTGCCCTAGACTGCGTGCGAAATCCCCGGCGCAAACGGCGACCGCCCTTGGCAAGGTGTACTTTACAGTGAAAATATTGGTAGCTTGATCTGGTCATTGCATTCATCCAGTGTATTAGGGGGGTGAGGGGGCAGGGCTATGATGTTCCGGTAACACCTGGAGTACTACTTAGACTGAAAATATCCTGTTAATAAAACTTTATCTGCTCTGTTAGTGAACGGAAACTAATAAACGTGGTCCTGTTCGATGATGAACGCTTCCGCTAAGTACAGTCAGGCTATAGATACGTTTGCCCTTATCGTCCACCTGGCAGGTGATCAGCGGTGGCTGTTTATGACTTTACTGCTGCTTTTTGCTGCAAGATACAAGATAAAACTGCACAAATTAGATAAAAATAATCAGCAGATAGCAGGATGCTCCCGTCATGGATACATATAGATATCAGCTGTGTCACCACTGGCTCCATCATCACTTCTTCTCACTATCCATATATAGGTCTATTATCCGTATCCAGAAAATCAGGGCCCAACGGAGGTTATATATTACTAAAGAAGATCCATTTGTGAATTTGAATTTACATTATGTCCGACTGATGCGGTCCCATTACCCAATTTTAAACTTGGTCTGATCGCCACTAGAAGTACAGATAATAGGGCAAAATGAAGCACAAAAAACAAAAACTTACTAGCAATGAGTAAAACTCACCCCTTCTAGATCCTTCTCTGTGATGATAAAGCAATGCAGCAGGGAGGAAGCCCTATATCTCTTAGGGCAAAGGGAAAAGTTATAACTCTATGTATTGAAAACTACACTCACGGTTTCCCAATAATAAAAAAAAAATTGTTAAACGCCCCCAGTGGCTACGGATTTAACCCCTGGAAGCCTGGTGGATAAATATGGAATCTCTCATATGGTTCAAGGGAACATTAGGTAAGTATATCTTCTAAGGATTGTGGAGCGCTACGCTGGCATTGTGTTGGCTTAATCAAAAATGTATTACATATGTATATTTTTATTTAGAGTACACATCCGCTTGGGTAGGGAAAGCCTTACCATTTATTATTTTATCTGCATATTTTATCATGTTTTATTTTGATGATCATATGTATATGACATGCTCAGACAGTGATCCCATGAAGGGTAAGGTGAACTCCCCCCGATCCCTGAAAGTGTGAGATATTGATGCTAGATGAAAAACCAGTAAGGTAAGTATTCTGGGTTTGGAGGGTGTTGGTATCTCCTTAATCCCTCTTAATTTTGGAATTGATTAGATGACAACCATGGATGACAATCATTATTTCCATCACATGCTGTAAACCTTCGGATGAGTCAGTTCTCTAGGAGGTAAAAGACTTGAAGATGTGCCAGGTCAGTGTGATAGTTCTCTTGTGAAGTCTTCGCCTAATCTGCGGGTAGAGCTCACTTCCTGGTCTCGCCCTATTCTCTCTCGTCGTACCAAGCATTGACTGTAGTTCTTGCTGTGTAGGGTGGGGGCATCTGCTGGGTGCGTGGGTAGCCAAGTACAGACAACTCTGAATATCAGGTTTGGCATCATAGACCTGTATATGTAAAGCTGTTTTATTAGACTAGGAATCCTCCCTGTTTGTACATTTGCTTCGGTCATCTGTTTAAAGAGAACCTGTCAGATTGGAAGCAGAGGTCATCATTGACTTTTTCTTCAGATTCACAGCCACACCTTTCTATCTCTACATACAATTAAGAGCTATATAGTTTTTGTTCATTTGGTGCACACTCTTACTATCCAATTAACTCTCATCCATAGTAAAAGCTAGACAAAATATATTTCCTTTCTTATAGCGGATGTACACTCAATATGTAGAATTTTCATATGTAAAGTTAAAGTTTGACTGAGCTGGTATGATGGTGGCTTAAGGTGACTGTACTCTGCCATGATTCCCCACCTTCCAATCCTCATCACCCTCCCCTCCTCCTGGGCCGGTAAAAGTGACAACCTCTCCATTAACATAGAGGTCTATGGTGCCGCCACACATCCTCTTTGGCATCACCGATGATGCTGAACATGTGGAGCCGGAAGGGATTGACAAGCCTGCAGCGATGCAGAATTGCTTCGGGCTCACTCAGCACGTGTTTGCCCAATGCTGGCATGGGCACAGTTTGTTTTAAGAACGCCCAGGAGGTTTAGATAATTTTTTGGTTATGGCAGTTTTAAACCTGGTTTAGTATGTTGGTAAGTATGTACCCCTCCTACCCTTTGCAGCGACCTCAAAGTGAACAATTTTGCATCAAGTTCACTACATGGACCATTAACTTTTATACATGGTCATCAAATCACCCCTCTATTAAAAGGCTAAAGCAGGGTACAGACGTGCAGATATGGGTCGGATCGATGGCCGCTTTGAGCGCAGTGCGTGCTCACGGCCATCTATCTGACCCATATAATATGCCGCTATCGCTGTTTTTGAGCAGGACCAATCAATCCCGCTCGAAAACAGCAATATCGGACATGACCGTTAAATACGGTAGATGTCGTGATATGTCGGCGGCAGCGCAATTACGTCATCACTCTGCTGCTGAGCTTCTCTGATATCGCCTGCCTACAGGCAGCCTTGCAGTTACATGCGCATCCAAAGTATAGGATATCAAATGTATGTTCGACCGTATGTATGCTCTAAAAACGGCTTAAGCTGGCCATACACCTTTAGATCTCTCTGTCCGATATCCTTTAGATCTACCAACAACTATGTAGTGCCGGGTCCTCTGCCATTAAACACAGGTAGACTTGATGGTTTAGAAAGTCCTTCATATAACATGGGTTTGGTAAAACAAAAGGAGATCTAAAGAAAAATCTAAAAGAGAATCTTAAGGTGTATGGGGACCCTTACACGGGTCAACATTTTCACGGATTTTAGCACAGCTAAAATCGACCCCTGCATTCCTAGCTAATGGACCACCATGCTACTTTCTTTCTCCAGTTTCACAGCTCTGTGACCTGGTGACCAAAACGGCTCGGTTATTCCAGAAGTGGCCTCTCCTATGCTCTGCACCTTGCAGCACTGGAGAGCGAGGGACAAAACCTGACTGTCTGTAGACTATGGGTAAGGCAAGTGGCGCTTGCTATTATCTTATCCATCCCAATTGATTTTTGTTGCTTGGCTTTAAAACCAAACTGCAGAGTAAAGGTCTTTATTCAACTAATCTTTCC
The DNA here is from genome assembly GCA_036250615.1 of Ptychadena robeensis. Classification (NCBI taxonomy): domain Eukaryota; kingdom Metazoa; phylum Chordata; class Amphibia; order Anura; family Ptychadenidae; genus Ptychadena; species Ptychadena robeensis. The sequence continues at coordinate 30,485,126 of CM070038.1, read as the reverse complement.
CCGCCCCAAGCACATTCTATTAATAATTACAGTTTGTTTAAATCATAAAGCAATCATCAGCATGTGTCTCCTGTGGTGTCATGGCTCCCTTACTATCTCTTTGGAAGGAGTTTGCACTTGTAAGGAGGAAAAGTTAAGCTAGCCACACATGGTTCAATTTAGCGTTCAATCGAGGTTCGATTAGATTTTGTAGTTCGATTTTAATTTAATCGATGTACACCATATGGGGAGTACGATTATTGTTCAATTTCGACTGAAAAGTTAATCGAAGTAATCCAAAATCGTCGATTGAATTCCTCTTACGATTTTAGTTTCAATTGGAAGTTAAAAGGAAGTATCCCAAAAAATCGAGACACAAAATAGAGCAAAAAAAAAACGACCAATCGAGAAAAATTTTCCAAAAATTGTTCAACGATCGTCAATTGTACTATGTGGGCAGTACATCGATTAACGTTCAATCGATCGTTTTTTTTCATCGAAAATCGTCGATTGAACGGTAAAATCGAACCATGTGTGGCTAGCTTTAGTTGTGGTCCCTTCCACTATAGATCCCAACTCTCTATAGATAGGGGTCAGGATTTGACTCGGAGGCTATATAGTCAGTGTTCCTTTTAATAAATCACAACTTTTTATATTCTTTTCTTTTCACATTGTGTGTATGGTAAGACAAGGTTCCATGTGTGCAATAGAAGAGATGTTGACTAAAATAAGATGCAGCCAATATAAGAATTCTAAACTTAGTTAAAAGGACCATGGGAGTTTGAGGCAGAACCACTAACCAATACACTATATCAGTGATGGTGAACCTATGGCATGGGTGTCAGGGGTGGCACTCGGAGCCCTCTCTGTGGGCATGCGATCTGTCAGCCAGCACAGAAGAAAGAACTTCAGCCTATTGGCTCTCAATGCTGTCTGCTCTATACGTTATATTGACATTTCTTTAAATGTCCTGTATCTATTAGATGGTAGGAGAAGTGTTGATAATATTCTGGCTTTGGGATGTTGGCATACCATTTATGATCTACATCCACACTTCAGATATTATACCACTGGCAATCCTCTGCGTTCTGGTATCTAGGTCAGTCCTATCAGAACTTTGATATACATGTTAGGGCTGTAACATAATCTATGTGAAGGCGCCCTTTATGATGATGATCTTCTTCCTGGAACAATGGGAAACAATACAAAGTGATTTTTAAAGTCGCTTGAGTTACAAGCTCAAAGGTTACACATCCAGTAACTCGTGATATTGTAACCTTTAGTATATAAACAGGTGATGATTGTGTGTCCTCTGTATGGACATATATCTCTGAGACATTCTGATTTATTAGATTACAAATGACGTAATTGCAAACCTGTAATATATTATTTTAAAATGACCACTAATAGACCTAGACCTGTCTTACAGCCAAATAAAGGAACGCGCGTGACTGTCTGCTCCTACCGCGTTTCCCCGAAAATAAGACAGTGTCCTATATTAATTTTGGGGGGGATGTCCATTTTTCCAGGAAGAAGAATACGGCGCTGGGGTATCAGGGTGGGGGGATCACTTAAAGTGACACAGGGGGATCAGAGAATGAGTCAAAATGACACAGGAGACTCGGAGGGGGATTACCATTTTAGTAACCCCTTCTGATCCTCCTGTGTCATTTTGATTGCCCCCTCTGATCCCCCCTGTCCAGAGTTACAGTACCTTATCTTCGGGGGTGCCTTATTTTCGGGAAAACAGGGTAGTTGGAAGGTGCTGACAGAGCTTCCACTATTGAACGGTGAATCAAGGCGCAGCACTTCTGCACCCTAGATCCCGTTAAATACTTCCAGTCCCTGTCCAAAGTAACATAAATCAAACAAGGTTTACTAACATGTTGGTTCCCTGTTCGACTGAGTTTCTTTGAGCGGATCAGAACGCGTGTATGTCTAGCTTAACTAAGAGGGGTGATAGACATTCTCTATAAAGAGCCAATGATCCATGTTCTGGTCTGGCACTTGTAGCCACCCAGCTAGCTCCTCTTTCATGGTGACCTCTTCTGACCTGTGTAGAATGCGGTCAAGATGGCCTTTGCAGTGTAATGATGGATCATTAACTGTGAGATCGTTAACCAATGTGAGAGAAGAATGTACAGAACATGTAAAGTAATACTAGGCTGCTTAGAAAAAGAAACAGGATCCTGACCGTACCATTAATGCACCATTACCGCACCATTAACGCAGTGGTTTTCTTTTTTATCTGGGTCCATTTGTAGCGTGGTTTTATCACCTTGCCATAAAATCCATTTTTTTCTACTTCAAAGTAGTTTGTATAAAAAAGGTGTAAAGAATATATATAAAGCAAGACCATTGATAGCGCCCTGGCAGTGGTATATGGTTTCTCCCAGTCCTTATAACTTTGGCCTATGGGGGAAATGACTATAAATAAAACCATGTAACAAATGAATATTCTTAAAGTGAATGTATGCTCCTAAATCAATATATATATATATGTAAAATTAAAGTTTGATTGCCTCTGAGCTGATATGATGCAATGTTGTGAGTGGCCACTGGGAGCGTATTTGATTGTAAGCCCGTCCGGGCAAGGTCCTCCACTCCTCCTGTGTCATAACCTGTTCTTGTGTGTACTATATTGTGTTGTATCTCCACTCAAATGTATTGTACAGCACTGCGTAATATGTTGGCGCTATATAAATAAATGTTAATAATAATAATTGACCCAGCTGTCACTGCGCTCAAAGATATCAGGCTTTTCTGGGAGTGCCGCTGTGTGGGTCATAAGAGCCAGGGAGAGAGGAGGGTCCCCAAGGGGCCTGCGTTAAATTACTCCTTACAGGTACGTTTTTTTCTGGTTGTTTTTATGCCATCCTCCCTATTATCTGTATTTGTAGTGCCATTCATGCAAACATGAACTTCTGGTGGTAGGTGCGCTTTAATACCTCAACTCAAGACCCGATTTCACAACAGTGCTTGGCATAAGGGGTGTGCTAATTTTCACTCCTCTGGGGATTGTGGGGCCTTCATTTCTCTTGGAGAAACTTGGGTGTTCCTCATTCATTCCTCCAAGTTCATTGATCATGTCAGACTGGAAACAGCTGCTCACATTGGCTCCTCTATTGCTGAATATTAAAATTCTTCAATAGAGGAGAGGTTTCATATTGTGTGTGTGCGCGAAGTTCCCAGTAGCAGTGCGGGATTTAACAAAAAATAAATCTTCACAGTCTTGGAGAGTTTTATCAAATCCAGACGAGGCTCTCAACCAATGAGGTCCTTCTATTTATATAGCGTTCTAAGTGGACTATAGGAAGAACATGTTCTACTCGGCTGAATAATGTTTACCCTCTCGTATCGCTGTGACATCGCCTGCAGCCAAACAAGTGCGATGGCCAACATTCCGCCGACAATTATTTCCAGGTTGTCATGGAATGCTGACACTTGTAGTTCACTGACATTTGGATGTCCTTAGGCTGCGCAGGACTGGATAAGATTCTCAACTCTCAGTTCTTGTTTTCCGCTCGGTGACTGTACGGATGTCCGTGTCTCATCTATCTGACATTCGCCTGTCACTGATCTCGGCCTCTCTCACTGGCGGTTAGGGCCCCCATACACATTTGGATCTCTCTGTGAGATATCCTTTAGGTCTCTATTGTTTTACCAAAACCATGTAATGCCCCCCATACATACACAGATTTTAGCGTCCAACAGACTAAAAGCGATCAATTTATTTCAATCGTACAATCTGAGATTGATTAATGGAAAATAGAATATACTCCACTCCACAATAACCCATTTTTGATCGATTTTTTTTTTTTTTTTTTACATTTTTGATCGTCCATGAAATTGATAGTTTAATTTGGCGAGCTGTGTACAGAGGGCATGGTCATTCGATGACAATGAAGTATTAGTATGCAAATGATCAAGAACGATCAAAAAGCCGTCGTTACAAAAATTTGTACCAATCCCGATCAAAATTTTCCGACATGTCCGATCATGTTTTGATCTATTTATTTTTTTTCACAATTACGATTCAAATTTAGTTTGATCGGACATGGGGCATGCACCAATTTTTCAGTCGACCGATCTAAAAATTGATGTTTTAATCGGATCAAAGGCCGCTAGTATCTGTGAATGTATGGGGGGCCATACTATGAAGGACTTTTCTAAACCATCACGTAACCTGGGTTCAATGCAGAGGACCCGGCACTAAATAGTTGTGGTTGAGATCTTAAGGATATCTCGCAGGAGAGATATATCCCATACACCTTTAGATCTCTCTGTGAGATATCTTTAGATTAACCCACAACTATGTAGTGTAGGGTCCTCTTGCGATTCGAACCCAGGTAGACTTGATGGCTAAGTGGCCATACACCTTGTATAGCTCTTTGTGAGATATCTGTAGCATTCTACAATGTAGTGCCGGGTCCTCTGCGATTGAACACAGGTAGACTTGATGGTTTAAGCTGGCCATAAACCTTTTATAGCTCTCTGTGAGATATCCTTTAGATCTACCAACAACTATGTAGTACAGGGTCCTCTGGTAGACACAATGGTTTAGAAACCATTACATGGTTTTGGTAAAACAAAAGGAGATCTAAAGGGAATCTGACAGAGAAATCTAAAGGTGTATGGGGGCCCTATGCTCAGAGATTGACAGATCTGGGCATAGCCGATGTGTCTTACTTTATTTTGTTAATATTAGCATAATTTATATGAAGATAGTGGTAAGTTGTAGAAGTCACCCCAGGACACTGTGATAACATATTCATAGGCACAGTCATACGCAGCATTAGAAAGCAGTTTTCTTGTCTATACTCGCATCAGGGATGCTGGTTTTGTCATGCAAAGACATGCAGCGAGAGATGAGGCAGTCAGAATACTTTGTAGCATCAATGCATTAATATCAGTCTGCTCGCTATATGCAACAATGACCCATCCTGGGAGTATGTACTAACCAATGATGTAGTCACTTTAGTTGTATGGAATTTTCCCCTTAGGGGCCGTGACTTGTGGCTGCGGCTCTCAATCTGGCTCACATTCCAGATTCACCTTAGGATCTTACACAGATGGGATCTATGAGCAGGGGTGAACATAACGTTTTTAGTGAGCTCCTCAGATGAGTACCAGAAGATGGTGTTTGGTACTCACCCCATATGTAGAGTGGTCTTCCTCACTGTCTCCCTCACTGTCCTCTGCGTCAGCTTCCTACATGGTAGATTCTGCTGCAGATGGACCTCTCTGTCCTGACACAGGTCACCAGCTGGCTTTGGGTCACATGTAACTCTCACAGTACAACACAGTTTGAACCCCCAGATCTCATACCTCAGTAGTGCACCCCTGACATTTTCTGGCTTAGTAACTAACACCTGAGACCTGCAGTCCAAATGTCATTCTTTCATAGTCATATTCCACACAGTGCTTTCCTCTTGTCAGCTTTACATATGCCCAGATCTCCAACACCCTTAGAAGTCCAACCTTTTTTTTTTTTTTTTTGGATTAGTAATTTACATTCCCAAAGTCACACCCCTAACTGCAACCTTTATGGCTTTAATTGCAATGCTGTGTACAGCGGCAGCAGTTGTCAGTTACTGACAGCCACCCAAAAACTGACACAAAAATGTCACGTCCGCTGGGCTACGGTGGTTTTCAGACGTCTTAATTAAGTTATAACTTCACTCACCCAGCCCCCCAATTTATCTTAAACCTCAGGTGATGCTTAATTAATAGCGAATTACTTCATCCCCAGTTACAGGTCCCCATACACGAAACAAATTTTTGTTCGATTCTCGAACGATCGATGTGCGCATTTGCAGCGATCGTTCGGTTATTGAATGTATTCCACCTTGTTCGATTGATCCCACTTGAAGAAATGTCGATCAAACAGGGAAGCAACATCTTGGTAAATCCCTGATCAACCAGGGTCCCTATCCAAAGTATCAACCAAGAATCGATCACACAAAGCAGTGCTTATCAATTCAACAAACAATCTTAAGGCCCCTATACACCTTACAATCTTTCCATACAATTTCTGTTAGGAGATCTAATGGAGATTGAATGGATCGATCTTAAGGTGTATGGGGGGCTTTGCGGTGATCTGTGACATTTCCACGCTGTGATCAATCATTGATTAATTGCACGGGAATGGACCCATGTATGGGTACCTTGGTGGTTTCCTAGTTTGAAGCAATTTCCTGTTAGTATTTTATTGATGCTGGTGACAAGTCCTGCATTGTTCCTCATTGTTTTCACGTAGGAAGTCGCCACTTCTGTGCTGATGATCTCCAGGAGGACTGCCTGGCACCGCTGTAGGTGGGGGTGAAATAATCAATGGAAAGAACAAGTAGTTTGTCCGATAACAACCCGCAGCTCACCTCGGAGAAATGTGAAATCAATATGTATATCTATCACTGATGGGAGCCAGTGGGGAGTGTCTGTATTTAAACATTCTTGGCTGTCTAAGTCTGTTATCACAATGTCCAGGGACAAGTGTGAGGAACGATTCATCTGAAGACTCCTTTAGTTTATTCAATGGCTTTACATATACTGAAACCATGGGATGGGCATAACGGGGAACTCGAATTCTCCAAGGGAAAACTCGGCAACTGCAGCCTTCTAAGCAAAGTGCATGCTTTAAGCCCCCCATACACGTCTAGATTTTCTGTTCAATCAACTTAAAAATATCAATTTGGGAAATTGGTGATTGATTGTATGTTTGCCAACTGAAGTAGCAGATATTTGACCAACTTTTTTGGGATCAACTGAAAGTTATGAATTTCAATACAACCAATTAAAATTTCCCAGCATGTGCAATCCTTTTTCAATCATTTTTTTCCCAATTTTAATTGTTTTAGGTTGATCTAACCATGTGGGCTGCCATAGATTTTCAATCAATCAACCAAAAAAATTGATTGAATTAAGTTGATTGGATGAAAAATCTAGACATGTATGGGGGCCTTTAGTGGCATATTACAGATTAAGGGATGCACACTGACACATTTATCTGGAGGTTTTCAAATAATAAAGCAGCCCATACACGGGTCAGATTTTCAATCAATCGACTTAAAACTATCAATTTTTAAGTCGGTATAAAATTGTATGTCGATTGTATCATGGGCCATATGTAGTACAAGATTTTTGATTTTTTTTTTCAATCGACATAACAATCGATCCAAAATAGTCAGATTAAAATTTCAATCAGAAGTGAGGTAGAAAAAATCAATCAAAAATTGGTTGACCACACTTGGTTCTCAAAATACCAAACCAATTTTCAATCAACCGATCAAAATTTACCATCCAGTCCGATCAAATAACGACTGAATTTTCACTCAATTTTGATCGGATTTTTCGGGTGAACGACTGCCGCTCAGGGCAATCAATCCAGTGGAAATCTAAAGCTTAAAGGGCCAATGTCGGCCACCAAATCGATCTAAGCCATTACAGACATGTCCGTAATTCTTAGATCGGTTTAAAAACTCTGGATTGGGACTAGTGTCCCCATTCAAAGTACGGGTATGTCTCCTCTGTGTTCTGGACTCTTTCACCCCCCTGCACATTCCTTCTGCGGGGATCCGACAGAGCCAATAACCTTCCTGCAGCAGTGGCTCTCCCCCTTTGTGCTGGCTGTGACAGTGAGCAGAGGCTGCCAGCTCTCTATCACTGAACTGCAAAGCCGATCAGCCAGGGACCCTAGATGCTGACCACCGTGTCCCCCTAGCTGCTCTGGCCCTGACGGCGGCCCAAGCAGCCAGGGGGACCCAACTGACATACACTAAGTGCTGGCACACAAACGGTGCCTGGCAAATTGTGACCCGGGTCACAATCTAAATGTTTAAGCTGGCCATACACCTGCAGGATTCTCTGTCAGATTTCCTTCAGATCAGATCAGATCTACCAACAACCATGTAGTATAGTGACCTCCCTGATACAATACATAGTGATTGGAAGGTGTAGAAAGGTCCTCATATTACATGGTTGTTGGTAGATCTGATCTGATCTGAAGGAAATCTGACAGAGAATCCTGCAGGTGTATGGCCAGCTTTACACCTAGATACAGAGGTTTAAATAGGGCTCAAGCATACAGGATACAGAGAGATGACATTACATAGGCCAGGGGTGTCCAAACTATTTGCAAAGACTGTAAAGTTATGTGAAGTGAAATGTGTGGGGGCGACCATTCACTTCACATAACTTCACACTGCTGAAGACTGATCCTAGGTATGCTGGGCGATTCTCCCACCATTTACCTAACTTCAAACGTTCTGCCCATTCCTGTATCTATGGCATATAGAGAATCCGTGAGAAGATTCCCCAGCAGTAATGCATAATGTGCATGCTGAATCAGAAATAGACAGGCACAGCATGGTGTAAACTCCTGACTGTACCATCAAGGGGGAGGGAGAGTTCAAGCCGAAGTCCCTGCTAGAACTTTCACACTGACCTTGTATCTGTGGGTGTCGAGGGAGATGGGGGCCCTTTTTGGTGTCGCCCTTCCTCCAGTAGTGAAATGGTGTGGATCGCCTCTTCATATCATTGTTTTTTGTTACCTGAGGTTCCGGGCCAGTTGTGTGTTGGCCACATTTGGCCCCTGGGCCTGACTTTGGACATGCCTGACACTGTGTTTTCAGGACTCTGATATATCGGATTATATTAAAAATAGTTTTCAACACAAAAACGAGTGAACTGCCTGGCGTCCGCTAGCTGTATGGTTTACTGTAAAGCATTAGTAGCTCGCTGATTGCTTTCACTTCCCTGAAAATGTTCTTTAATAATTGAGCGGTTTGTTTGATGGACAAAATGTTCCCAAATCTAGGATTTGTATCTGATTGTGGCACCGACTGCCCTGCTACTCTGCTCACACGGTCCCTTTACCTTCTCATGTTCAGTTTACATTACAAGTGCATGTGAACACTTACGGTAATAGTTTGTATATACATAGCAAGTTCTTTACATAAACTACAGGACACATCCTTTCTGTTGTAGTAAGGAGAGGCGTTCTCTAGTCTTTTCCTGCAAAAAGATGGCAACCTTGCCCTTCCATAGGTTCAGTACGGTGAGTATTGTTTCCCCTAGGCTAGGAAGTGTGAAGGCAGAATCATTGAAACAAGTACAAAAGAGAAAACTAATGCAACCACCACGTGTAAGATTGGCTTTACCAACAATATAACAACACAACTTCCTAAGGTGCCCATACACACATAGATATACGCTAGATCCATGGCCGCTTCGAGCGCTGTGCAAGGTTAATGTCCACCTATCTATATCATATCTAATGCGGCCACCCCTGTCTTCAAGCGGGATAGGGTTATCGGACATGACATAAATCACGCCCACTGTCCATTGCTTTGGATGTGGACCATGGGTCCCAATGCAAAGCATTGGCTAAGCTTGACGCAGCAGTGCTGCGCCCAGAGCTCCTTCATTTTCGGGATCAAAGCAATGACATCATCGTGCTGAGCTCGAAGACCATCTCACGGGCATCGACCCATGTATGGCAGCCTTTAGACTTTATACTGTCGAAGTTTACTTGATTACACATAAAAACCCTTCAAAGTTTTCTGATACCTGGGGAACCTCTGGTTACCATCACTGCATCTACAGCTCACAGCACTCACAACTCACAACTAAATGAAAGAATATAGGATATGATGTATTTGATACCCAGGGTTGTGCTATAAAACAACAACATGAAGACAAAGGTGTGCAGTGACGAGTATGTTGTTTATATACATTGCTGTTGGTATAAAATCCCCCAGTGGTGGTTAGTTGAGTACTGACCTTCTACACTGGTCATTACCCTGTTAACCCGAATATAAGGCCTACCCAGAAAGTAAGACCTCCCCCTAAAGACCTAGCTGCTACCCCCCTGTGCTTCTAATATAAACCCTTCCTCGGGTCTTATATTCAAAGAAACAGGGTAGTGACAAAGGTATTCATTTAACTTTGGTGCCATCACATGTGTGATCAGCGGAGAAGGATCCTCTTGGTTTAGGAATACATTACTTATACTGACAAAGTGATGATGGACCCCCCTTGGCTTTACCTTTAGGCCCCTTCCACACTTGCCATGCTGCATACACAGTACATGTTTCTGATATAGTATGCTGCGCGCAGTTTTGTAGACGCAGCTCATACGTCTCCTATACACTTGCAGTGCAAAATGTGAGGTTTTTGTGGCAATTACTAGTCTGAAAATGTACAATCTCTTAAGCTAGCCATACATGTGTCGACTCGTGAGTGATCGATCGGCCATCCGATTGATTCCGGTGAAGCCACAGGCGTCGATCGATCGCCCAATCAAGTCTGTGCCTACCATCTTAGGCCACCGATTCCTGGACGATTCTGTTCCCGATCGATCGCTTCACAAATGTCAACGCCCCTTGATGTGAGCTCAATCGATCAGAAAAGACCAACAGGTTGGTTCTCTTGGCCAATCCGATTTGGGGGCCAAGTCGATCGGGCGGGGTCGATCGGTCAAGGTGGGCTGCACTCAATTCCTTGTCGATCGATCGGCGTGCACGCGCCCGGTGATCGATCGGCCAGGAATCGTGTGGGAAATCGCCCCGTGTATGGCTACCTTTAAGATAGAATACATAGTGATTGGAAGCTTCAGAAAGGTCCTCATATTACATGGTTTTGGTAGAACAAAATTTGATTGTACAGAAATTGTATTGAAAATTGTTAGGTGTATGGGGATTTAAGGATGTTGGTAACCACTCTTAAGGACTTAAGGTACCCATACACAGAAGGCACCCATACACAGGTTGATTTTTCTCTCGAATCCTGGACAATCCATCGCTTTGCGCGGCAATTGATTGTTCGGGAATTGAGCACGCCCACACACATTTCAAGTATTTAACAGGAATCGATTTGTGCAAAGTGGTGCACATCGATTCACCATTCAATCCATAAACGCTTGAACACAGCGTGGTGGCGTCACAATGACCTGTGTATGGGCACCCTTACAGAAACATGGATGGCGGGATTAAAGGAATTTTTCAACAAAAGTATTTTATTAGTTTATTGTTGTTTATTCGGAATGAATGAAATGGTTTCTAATTATTGCTGTTATATGTTGAATTGTAAATGGAAATAAATGATCCCATAATAAATAATAAGTGTCCTGCTGATGTCCCCTCCTACTGGGGTCCGGAATATGACAAGCTTTTGCCCTTCACTTTTCACTGGTGTCACCAGCACAGCTGTTGCTATTTGAAGATTTTGTTCCTATTACCGTTCTGGTATTTTTCCATCACTCCATACGCTTTATTGTGTTTCTTTCTATATTATTACATAGTTGGTGTCGTTTAAATATCAGACCCGTTACACAAATTTATCTGAACCTCTTCTAACCTCCACTTCCCATCCACAGGCTGTGAGAAGCTGCAAAGATGGAGGCCGTGCTCTCACAATGGGTGCAGCGCTATCACGACTTCATGAAAGGAGCAGGTAAGACGCGTTCACATACATCAATATAAAGATTTGTGTTTTCTCCTGAAGATGACCTGCATCCCCGCAAAGCGTTTCATTTTGTACTGGAAGTGTAGTTGTGATCTAACAAAGACTAAAGGTGGCCGTACATGTTTAGATTAGCAGGTGGTTTCAGCACCGTGTGCGTTAATGGCGGACAATCTATCATTAAAGCTTAATGGTGTAATTCGGCCAGAAATCAGCCGCAAAATCCATCTGAAGCATTACTGACGTGTCCTGTAATTCTTAGATTGTTTTACCAGTGTCCCCATCCAAAGTGAAGGTAGCCATATTAAGTTGGCCGAAAATCAGGTGCGCCTTCCTAGCGAGATCAACCAGGAATCCGCCACATCTCGAATCGCACAGTGAGCCAACATGTTGGTAGTTTTCCATCCGATCCCTTTAGTTTGGATGGGGATAGACAAAGGGTGTCCAGTGATCAGCTGAGGGGCCGGCTGCAGTTGATTGCTCATCTGTCAAGAGACAATCCCCTCGTCTATGGCTACCTTAAAGCAAGGTGCGCAGTGCACGCTCACGGCCATCTATCTGGCCCATATAATATGCCCCCATCACTGTTTTCGACAAATCAATCCTGCTCGAAAACAGCCTTATCGGACATGACCGTAAATACGGCCAATGTCCTTTGCATGGAAAGCGCGGGTATCCAAGCAAAGCTTCGGCTGAGCTGGAGAGAGAGCAGAGCTGTCTCCCCAGCTCCGCCGATATATGACAGCAGCGTGATGACGTCATGACGCTGCTGCAGGGTACATCGGTACCCTGCTTAAGTGTCAGCACACAAAGGGTGCCCAGCTGATTCTCAGCAGGTCCGGCGGCCGGTTGATCTGCCAGAAGATCGGCTGCTTTTTAAGCGTGTGTGGCCAGCTTTACAAACAATATAAAGCTTGATTTCTGATTGATCATGAAGGTTATATATTCTATTGATACAAAGCCAATAAGTGAAATCAATTACTCTATTCTTGCCGCTAAAGGTGGGCCTACATGGTTTGATTTCTCTATTCAATTGATTTAAAAAACGATAGCCACCTATACTTAGTATGCAGCCGGGCATTGCTTACCACCTAGCTAGTGTAATGCCACCTGTACTGTGTATACAGCACAGCATTG
>CM070038.1:30415638-30470781 GCA_036250615.1 Ptychadena robeensis | reverse complement strand
GACTCCGACTCCAGGGACCCAAAAATGTCTCCGACTCCGACTCCACAGCCCTGTTTTGAATGTCCATGTTTGTTGTAGAAAAAATGAAAGAAATGTTCAAACCTTTCCCTCCTATTTTTCTGACCTTCAGAGGCGCCCCCTCGTGGTCGGTCTGTGTTACTGCAGTCAGTACCCATCATAATAAACTTCAGCTTACAGAGTGTATTTTCACATAAAGAAAGCTTTGTTCCTACACTACAGCCCGCTGTACATTGATTGGTTTTTCTGTTGGATCAATGTAAAAATCAATTATTTAAGTCTGTCAAGCCAATTTCTGAATTGCATAAAAGGGATGTAAATTGAGCATAAAATGGACCCATGTTGGAATATTTCAGTCAATGGTACCAGTATCTGGTGGGTATTTAGTTGTTTTGATCAATTTGTCTCCCGTCATTAGAGGGTGCGCACACACCTTTAACTGGAGAGGAATCTAAATGAAAGCAATCTACATCGATTAAACGGTGTACTGCATACAATCATAAGGATCACAAGCTGAATGCTGCCGTTGTGGACATGTTTTTGTAGAACTTATCTTTGTCACCCTCATGCCTGCTGCCCTTTTTAGTTCACCACTAACTAGGTTAGTTGCATTTTTTGGTTAGTCACAGACTCCAGATTTTTCCATAAACATAGATATTCAGCTATGTCATCCTTTACTCTTCTGGGATGGTTTATAACAGACAGGCATTGGAAGATCTAGATCAGTGGTGGGCAACTGAGTTGCTATGAAGGGGCCACGTGTCACTTAAGGGCCGCACATAACATTTTCAATCTATACTGACTTGTATAAGCAATTTTTTATGAAAAAAGGAGAGAAAGCATAGCTAGAAGACATAATTTTTTCTTGTTTTAAATGATACTTCAGGCATTAGGGAACACGGTAGTGGGATGATGCACATTTTGTGTCATATATATAACCAAAGCCTTTAATGATCTCTATGGGGCACATAACCTTTAATTTACAGGTTATCTGCCCCTATTCTACAGTTATGTGCCACAATATATGTTATACAATCATCCCCCACTCGTTGGGAAAGTGTCCGCCAATCCCTCACCAACACGTCTTTGCCCCGAATCTTCTTAGAGCAGAAAGAGGAAGAGAGGAAAGGGACTTGCTCAGACACCGTCTGGCTCACTTACCCTGAGCGAGTCACTCGCCTCTCCTCCTCTTTCTGCTCATAGAAGATCCCAGGATGCATCAGCAGGGGATCGGTGGACAGGTGACTTCCTATGCATTAACAGTAAGGTTTGGGGGTCAGCAAGTGGAGGACAGAGAAGGGCCCCTGAAGAACGCCCAAAGGGCCGCAGGTTAAGCACCTGGGATCTAGATTTAAGTGGCCTCAAACAGTACTGTTCTGAGTGCGTTACATTAACCGAATTAAGCTGTGTCTGTATGGAGCTGGCTTTGCACAGTAGTGCTAAAACATAAAAGGGTTTTCACCTCCTTGCGTAAAGGTTGCACTATAACCGAACCCATAACTGGAATCTCCTGAACGTAATAATAATTATTATGGACAGTATTCAAAAGTCTCTCTTAAACCATAACCTGTTGTCTTTTGTGTTCCCTCAGACGCCAGGATAGGTCATTACCCCCTCATGCACTCACCTTTCCTGCCTGGCGCCATTCTCATTGGCTATGTCTACTTCGTATTGTCTTTGGGGCCGCGGATAATGGCCAATAGGAAACCCTTTGACCTGAAACCTTTGATGGTGATCTACAACTTCGGCCTGGTGGGGCTGTCTGCTTTTATTGTTTATGAGGTAAGTAAACTTTACCTGCAGCGACATGCCCTGGTGTGCTTAGATAAAGCCTCTAGATAAAGTGTCCTCTAAGATTTCTACCTAAAGTATTGGTATGATCATCTGTGCAAAGATGGACCAAGCCACAACTAAACTTGGTAAAATGTCATAACCTAGTATAAAAGTTCATTACCTAGTATTAAAGTTCATAACCGTGTGCTCTAATTTGTATATACAGGGACTAAAAAAAGATATATAAGACCTTCCCACACAGGGGTCTGCCCCTTTCCTGCCATTAACCATTAATCTGGTATGAACCCATCGTTGCTGATAATCATATGCAGCTCCCGTTAGTCTGGCTATGCAACAAGCCAACCAAGATTTTATAACAGAAATGATTACACCCTACAAGGTGTCCATTCAATGTTGTTGGATATCATAATTGTTTCTGACTCGATATTCGAGCCGTCCGATGTACCCTGCCCCTCTCCCCAGCCAGCCGATATCTGACCGCAGCATCATGACGTCATCACGCTGCTGTCAGATATCGGCTGGCTGGGGAGAGATGGCTCTGCTCTCTCCCCTGCAGCTGAAGCTTTGCTTGGAGACCCGCGGTCTCTAAGCAAAGCATCGGACATCGCCACATTAACAGTCATGTCAGATAAGGCTGTTTTTGAGCGGGATTAAAAGCGCTCGAAAACAGCGGTGGGCGCAGATTATATGGGTCAGATAGATGGCCATGAGCGCGCATGGCCCGCGAAACGGCCATCGATTTGACCCATATCTCCACGTCTGTACCATGCTTAAGTAATCCTTATCAATGAATTTATATTAGAAAGACTCTTGGTATAAGTTGATGTTAACTTTTGCATGTAGGTCTGCTTTAAAACTCAGTGACTGAACAAATTGTTCTATTTATCTTGTCCTGATAGAGCTTACAGCAGTAATACATTGATAACACAACCAGCACTAAAAGGATAACATGTGTTTGCCTTTTCTCAGTTTCTTATGTCCGGCTGGTTGACTGGATACACCTGGAAGTGTGACCCTGTGGACCAATCAGATTCACCAATGGCCCTGCGGGTGAGTGAGTTCTCCTCCCTGGTTGTGAGCTTTTATGATGTTTAGATAATGACTCATGATCGCAAAAAATCTATACAGCGGGCAGGTCTGTGCCATCCCGCCACCTTGTACTACCTGGCACCTGCTGAACTTTGCACTTTAACATGGTGGGGATAGGCAACACAGACACCTGTTATCTGTATCCATTATTCATTTGTGTCAGGACTCTCCCACCGTGCCGTCCCTTTGTTTTATTGATTATATTTCTTCCTGATGGTGGGAACAGAGGAAACAAGCCAATATTTTAAGAAAACACCCCTTTAGAATGGCTTCTTATATAAATAGGCACATAGGGTCTTTTAAGTTGCAGAATATATATGAAATATTAATCAGTCAATATCCAGAAAACTTAATTATGCAGATCATACACCATACCATAGAGAAAGCACTCCGGAGAAAAAGTCCAAACCGATCTTTATTTCACATATAGTTAGTTTCAGATACAGAGAATATCTTCGTCACTGCCTCTTAGAAGGACCCCCCTAACCTCTGACACGTTTCACTCTTTCGAGCTAACTCATAGAGTTAATTATGCAGATGTCCTTGATCTCTGACGAATATCCAGATATTTTCTTTCCATATCATGGATGCACTGATGCGTTTTTTTTTTTTTTATAAACCTCCTTCGTCAGAAGGATGGACAGACCCCATTGTTAGTAATCCAGATTCATTGAGAGTCACACGTTGATGCATTAAGTGTGTGCAAACCAATAACAACACATCTACAGGAATCAGGAAATTGATGATCTTAAATGGTATATGTAGTAACCAAAAAGGAGGGACAGAGGTCTGTAGATGGCTTGGTAAGGGTCACTATCCCCATAAACTCAAAGAATTGAAACATATATACCTACACACTCTTTAGGCAAACATTAGGAGTGATTGGGCCACCCCAATCACTCCTAATGATTGCCTAAAGGAGTGTGTAGGTTTATGGTATATGTAGTATGTAGCCTTGGGCCCCCCCCCCCCACATGGTAACATTAGGGCAATTGTCTCCATTGACCCATATTGTCTATGGTTGCTTGCTTGTTGCCATGTGTTTGGGGTATATTTTAGTCTCCATTGAAGGCTTTACAGACTAATAAAGGATAACGCAGTGCATGTCTACAACCTTCTAAAAGCTGTAAAAAATTATAAAAAAGAATGCATGCTTCTAGAACTAATGTAGGCACTAGCTTTCTTTGTTCTTAAAATAAATTCAGCCTATACAACGTAAGAACTGCCTATGGTTTTGTCTAAGTAGGCCGCTTGTTTTAGTTATATAAGAATTTATGTAGACAAATAATTTTCTTTCTTCTTTCTACTATTTTCAGATGGTACGAGTTGCCTGGCTCTTCCTATTCTCCAAATTCATTGAGCTCCTTGATACCGTGAGTACCATACTGTGAGATATAATGCACATTTGTGTCTACTGAAAAGCTCTGACACTTTTGTAGCTATGATTCTTGCTCTTTAACATCCCTAGCGCTATTCCCATGTGGCTCAGGTTGGATTTTAATGACCCAATTGGTAAGCCTGGGCCATACTCAGGAATGCTTACTTGTTCCAGCCATGCCCAGGCCGTTGTTCAGCATTGGCATCCTGTGTACTTGTCAATAGGTCCACCTCTCCATCATCATTTACTGTGTAGGGGGGCAGAGTGGGTTGGAAATACAAACGGATTACATAATACATCATACCACTTTAGGTAAAAAAAATACAGGGAAAATGTAACCAGGGCAGGGGAGTTGAGCTCAGGCGATTTGATAAATCATGTGCAATATGGTTTTGATATGGGTTGTGGCTTTATATGGATTTTAAAGAAGTTTAATTTCCAACCTTAAGATATCAAATTCCTTGTTCAGGTAACATAATATTCTGATATAAAGTGACAACAGTTTGTAACCGTCTCTGAATTGTGCTCCTGTGTTGTCAGCCTCTCACATAGGGTTTCAGATATGCTGCTTCATATATGATTCTCTGTTGGTACCATCAGGGTACCCTATGAAATGGCATGCAGCCATCACTGGAGTACTTACATAAAAAAAATTATGTACTGCATTTTTCATGTTATAAGATACTCTGCCCTATGCAGCAAGTGTCTTCCCCTTGGAACAATACCAGGAACAGCAGTTCTGCCGGCTGAGCTCGAGTCAATAGAGATGGAGAAAGATGTCAGTGGCTCCCCTGCCTTCTGGCCCCGCTCTGCAGAGCTGTATGTGAGGGGAGTGAAGCAGTTCGCATACACCGATAACAGGTGGACGATTCGTGTATTCATTCATCTGTAGGTGAGCAGGCAGCTTCAGTCCACTCACATACAGAGCTGTGACAGCAAATTCGCAGTCGCTTATTGAGAATATAAGACGTACTAATCTTTCACCCTGATATTGAGGAGAAAAAGTGTGTCTAATAGACACAGAAAAATACAGTACCTGCAAATATAGTTGGGATTAACACAACCGAGATGGAGGAAATGAGGTAAAAACTTGGATGGGGGCACACAAATGTTTTTATTCTGGAAACAAAATGTCACCCACTTATAGTTTCTCTTTACTTAGAACACAGGCGAGAAAAACGTTTTAATTTATCTTCGTCTAAGCTTGTCTCCCTCTTTGGCAGGTGTTTTTCGTGCTAAGGAAGAAAAACGGACAGATCACATTCCTTCACATCTTCCATCATTCAGTCCTGCCATGGAGCTGGTGGTGGGGTGTCAAGTTTGGTCCAGGTAAAAACTTCAAAGGCCATTGTGCTTTGAGATGATCTCCGCTGTTGCTTCAAGGCATGCTCATTATTTTCTGATTCTCTCTGACAGGCGGTATGGGATCCTTCCACGCCATGATCAATTCTCTGGTCCATGTCATCATGTACTTCTACTATGGACTCTCTGCTGCCGGACCACGCTTCCAGAAATATCTTTGGTGGAAAAAGCACATGACCGCCATCCAGCTGGTAAGAAAGAGAGGAGGATATATATATTTATATGTGATTGTTTGTCCCAATCAGATGTGCCACATCCTGACTATGTACTTAGTTAACCATACCCTACAGGGCATGTAAAGCCCCACCAAAAACTATTAATGGCTCCAAGAATTAGATTAGAGAATTGTACAATTAATAATGGGAAGAAAGAGAAGTAAGGTTCTTTGTTCTGGTTCTCACTTTAGTACAGTGGGAAGAGTACCAGATCAGTGTGCACTGACACCACTTGATTCTGCATGCCAGCTGCACAGAAGTAAGATCATCATACACCTTGATTTGTGTGGTATCGGTTCAAACAGGTGGTCACAAGTGTGTGGGGAAAAAACATATTTTGCATTAAGCCTTCCAAGAGGAGTGGAGGCCAGCTGCATATAAAGTGCACAGTTTTGGAAAAAGATGCCCAAAAGCTTAGCTCAGATGTACACAAACTTCTACATCTCTCTTCAGCTCAGTTTACAAGTAAAAACTCCAATTGCAAACCATTATTCAACTTTTGGGTGTGGCAGCTCATTATAGAGGTTTTTTTTAGGTGATGGCTGTCTTAAGCTGGCCACACCTTCAGATCTCACTGTCAGATATCCTTTAGATCTACCAACAACTATGTAGTGCCGGGTCCTCTGTGATTGAACACAGGAAGACTTGATGGATTAGAAAGTCCCTTATATTACATGGTTTTGGTAAAACAAAAGGAGATCTAAAGGAAATCTGACCGAGAAATCTAAAGGTGTATGGGGACCCTTACAAATACATAGCGAACAGATTTATATATATATTTATTAAAAAACAATTGGAACTAAAATTACTGTATTTTTGGGACTATAAGATGCACTGGGACCATAAGACACAGAAAAACTAGTAAAAAAATGTTTCATATATAAAAGTGTTCACATCAATTGGATTAATGCAATATCAAATTCAGCCAGTAGATGTCACTAGCAGCAGTACACACACACAGCACTTGACATCCCCTCTTCAGCGATCAGGAGGAGGAGGAGGGGGGGGGGGGGGGGGGGGGGCTGTCCAGTCTTTCCCCTTCTACTTTCTGGCTGTGCCTGTGTTGGTGGAAGCTGAGTGATTGCAGTTTCCACAGAGAGAGAGAGATAGATGGCAGTTCATCTATCTCTCTTTTCATTGCTTATACCAGCAGGGCTCTGTGTTCTGTTGGCACACTCACACATTTGACAGCTCAGTCACCCCCCCCCCCCCAGATTTTGGGGGTGAAAAGTGCGTCTTTTGGTCCGAAAAATATGGTGCCCTGTGAGATCTGCAGTCCTGTCTTTTGGGCCTTGAGCTTATTCATTTTTAGAGTGCAGAGGTGACCAAGGTGCAGAGAGTTGTGCATGGCAGGTATATGAACATACATCTATTGATAGGTACTTCATGTTGACATTCTCTGCTTTTCCTTGTAGATTCAGTTCGTCCTGGTCTCCATCCACATTTCACAGTATTACTTCATGCCCAGCTGTGGCTACCAGTACCCCATCTTCATCCACCTCATCTGGATCTACGGCACAGTCTTCTTTGCCCTCTTTTCCAATTTCTGGTACCAGGCCTACACCAAAGGCAGACGCCTCCCAAAATCCAGCACGGCAGTATCCAACGGGGAAGTGCATCAGAATGGAAAAGCCAAGAACGGCAAAGCTAAAGAAAACTAGATCTGACCTAACACAGGCACGTGCAGTGTCCCCAAACCTTGCGCACAAAGCAGGTGGTCCGCGGGAAGATGGTTGTCACGTGTTTTTTTTCTCTTTTGGTTTTTTTTATATATATTTTTTTTTTCATAAAGAGAGAAGCCCAGCTGTTTGGTGGCCAGTAAAAACTGCCAAACTGGTTTCCAACTACACCTGGGGCTTACACCAGCCAAAATCGAAGTGCCTAAAAGACTGTCTGTATGACTATGAGTGTGTCTAAATTCCATGTCTCTGCTGTGGCACCCCACCCTCTGCAACGTTCCACTCCGAGAGATTGTGTGCGTGTGTGTGCATAAGTGGACAGCTCACTCCAAAAATGTCTGACCTCTATACTGTAATATCCTACCCCTCCATGAGCAACAAGAATCTCGATTCCTTAGCCTTACATTCCAGTATGAGACCCATTCATCAGAAGAGCGTGGCCTGGCGGGGGTCGGCTCCTCCTAAATCCAGTCTCCCCCCTGGTCTGCTTGTTTTTGCACTGGCATATTGCCATTTACAGGGCTGTCCTAGTCAAAACAGGTGCAGGAATTTTGATATACTTGAAAACTGGGGTGCTTCTTTGTTATCAAATTCCTTGGTCATTTCCTTTTTTTGTGTCTGAAGGAGAAAGCAGTATTGTATGTTTGTGTGTTTGAGGCAAAATTTAAGTTAATGTGCCTGATTTGAAGGAGGGGATATCTTCTGCTCTTTCTCGCATCACCGGTGTCACAGTTGTTGCTTTTATGATTAACTCTCCCCCACGTCCCGTCCATACTGTAGTCACTCCTGCCCCCCCCCCCCCCCCCCCCCCCCCCCCCCCCCCCCCCCCCCCCCCCCCCCCATGTGCCACTGTTTTAGATCTTTAACACTGTAATGTTCTCGTAATCCCTTTGCTGCTTCGGGGTTACTGACAACCCCCTTACAGCAGCAGAGACAGGTTCCTGAAAATCACTTTGTATATTTAAAAAAATATAAAATAAGTAAGTAATCCAATGACACCCTCACCCCTTTACTGATCACTCGATGCTTTGCCGGCGGGATGAGAAAAGCACGGGGCGAGGGGGATATTTTCATAACTTATCTGCAAGTCTGCCAGATACTATTTATCAGTTTTTGTGTAATACTATTAATAAAAAGAAAACAAAAAGACTTCTAGCACATTGTTTAATTCCAAAGAAAACTCTTGTTGATAATACTGAATAGAAGTTTATTGACAAAAGGCCAAGTTGATTTTGTGATGAAAGGGCAACACCTTGGTAAAGAAACCCCCAAGGATTTATAAAGCCCATCATAAGTACTAGTGCTGGTGAAATCTTACAGAAGGTATGTTGTAGGTGTTCTGTAAGGTGACAACGTTGTGATCAATAACAAGAGACTTTGGGGGTACAAATCCTATAGATAAGATTCCACCTACCACTCTATATATAGAAGTTTGGCCTAAATGGGCCTCTTTGCCTAAATGGGCAGTCCAGCCTTAATTTATCTAACTACTGTGAGTGAATACTGGAGGCTATTTGAATCCTTGCTCCTTGCCTTCAGGAAGAGGAGTCTGGCCATGATAAACAAAAAGAGCCCTTTGGGGTACAAATCCTATAGATAAGATTCCACCCACCACTCTATATATAGAAGTTTGGCCTTTTGACCAATTACCAATAAAGATATGTTGCCTTTTTACCTAATGGGCAGTCCAGCCTTAATTTATCTAACTACTGTGAGTGGATACTGGAGGCTAAATGAATCATTGTCTTCAGGAAGAGGAGGCTGGCCATGATAAACAAAAAGAGACTTTTGGGGTACAAATCCTATAGATAAGATACCACCCACCACCCTATATATAGAAGTTTGGCCTTTTGACCAATTACCAATAAAGATATGTTGCCTCTTTACCTAATGGGCAGTCCAGCCTTAATTTATCTAACTACTGTGAGTGGAAACTGGAGGCTAAATGAATCCTTGTCTTCAGGAAGAGGAGTCTGGCCATGTCACTCCTCCATAATAATATATAATACATGTTACATGCAGCTGGGGAAAGCCGTAGCAGCGAGGGAGTGTGGTTGGGAATAACTGGTGGGGACTAAGCTGCTGAAGTTCCTTTTATTGGGCCTCCCAGCATTTGCCAGAACCAAAGTCAGTAGCTTTGTGCGTGCTTTTAAAGGTTAAACAACTTTTTAAGTGGCACCCGATTCCCTTTAAAACCCCAACAGCGCCATTCCTTCAAAGTCCATAACGAGTTTGCCTTTCTTCTATAGAAGGCTTGAGGGCTTCATGAAATAACATACAAGGAAATGAGTAGTATGTCTTTTGAAATGGGAAGCGACCATGATTATTTATGTGAAATATCCTTTATTTGCTGGTTGTGGCTCTTACGACACGGTTGTACTACACAGCTAATTGCACTGACCATAACTCCAGGCTTGGGGGTGAGTGTACCCAGCCATGTACCCACTCCGCTAAGAGGGAGACTGAAATAAAGTTGTTTTTCCTGAGAAATGTGAGTGTTGGCTTTTCTGTTTTTTATTCTGGTTTAACAGTTTTACCAATTAACAGATGTATGGCTAAAGTGCAGGCACTTCAAGTATTGTGCTTATTGTCAAATGATTTGCAAACCCCGATGTTATCTGTTAAGCTCCCTAGCGCACTGCTGAGGTACAGATTTCTGTACCAAAACGCACCATAGACTTGAATGGAAATAATGTTTTTTACATTGTAGGCCTGTACCTTCCCAAAGTCTGTCCATACAGGAGTCTGGTAGACATCCAGAATATGATAACATGTTCAGATGCTTTGTGAATAACTCACAATATCAGATAATGAAGATTTCAATCATTCACTTTATCAGGTAAATTAGCACTGCAACCACTAGATGGCGCTGCAGATGGGCCAGGTTACATAGGAGAGCATGGGGAGGGGGTGATCCGTTCTCCTGCAGATGTCTCATTAGATCGGAGCCACACAGAGCAGTAAGTTTGCTCTCCTGTGGCTCCGATGCAGGACTGACAGGTCAGAGCTGGACGAGCTAGGAGCGTCAGGGGGGTTAAATGAGACAATATCATCAGTGTTGAAAAGACCAGTAGAGCACAGGGATTTATGGGGTTTCATTAGATTTTAACACTGACGGAACCACGAATCCCAGGAACCCGCATACTTCCCAAGACAAAACAGGTCTCAGCAGGCCGAGAGCCCTCCGCCACGTGGGTTCGGTAAGGGTGGCAAACCCGTTATCCTTACACCTAAAACACTGGCAGCACCTGCTACTACGGGAGCATGCAACAATATCTGCCACTACCGGCAAGTCAACAAGGTGTGTAACACTCTCCGCCACAATCAGACAGGAATTTACAAGATCTAGGTAACACAACAGTCTAGTCTTCTAAGCGTTCTGCCCGTGGACAGACTCACCTGTCCGCCAGATTCCCCTGACGATCCTCTGGATCATCGTACAAGCCGATCCTTCAGGGTCTTGTCACCGGTGACGCGTAGGGGCCCCATAGACCTTCATTAAGGCAGGGGCATTGCTTTTGTCCCAGTGTCCTGAAGAGCAAAAATCGTGGCGGCATTTAATATGCTCGGCCGTAATCGCCCATGGCATGCTTTGTAAATAATCGTGCCACGTGGGCAACACTCAGGAGGTTAAGGAGAAAGAGTTCTACTTTGTTATTAGAGCAATAGAGTAGTGATGAGCGGCATAGGGAGATCATATTCACAAAATATGAAACATTTTTCATCTAATATCCGCATATAATAGAATGTGTGATCTCATATCGCATATTTTTGCGATCAACACTAAAATCTTGAATATTTGCAACTTAAAAGATAGAGAACCATATACGAGATCTTCGCAAATTCATGAAGTGCTGATATCCGCAATAAATATTCACGATCAACACTACAATGGAGAGACATTTTAAATATCGTTTTTACTAAATGAAGTGTAAAAATCTTAATACACAATATCCAGACAATTCTATATCGAATATATCACTTGGTCAAGTGACGGTGGACAACATCCCAAACTATATATATAGTGAAAAATTGAGAGAATACTAGAAACTAGTTCTCCAATTGCGAATTGTTCCTCGCAAAAAGCGAGGTACTGGGACTTTAAGGCCACCTATTAGGGTAAATACAATCAATGAGTAAGCAAATTTAGGAAAAATCAGAGTAACAAGATTCTTGAACAGAACAAGTCGATCGTAGAGTGACAGCTCAGTGATCAGACTGACATTTCAGCAAAAAAGTACATTTTAATAAATAGTCCATAAAAAGAATTAAAATATGACATCTTGTTATAAGAAGAAGATTCTTGGTAACATCGGGCATTAGAGATGCCTGCTGACCATGGTTTCATGTAAGCACTGTTGTAGTCAGGATATGTACACCTCGACGCGCGTTTCGGAGAAGCTTGTCTTTGTCAAGAGGTGTCGCCCAGGCTTGAGTAAAGGTATGTATGGATGGAAATATGGTTGCCTGATGCAAGGTACCAGGACAAGAACGGAGGGGCACCAACAAGGGGTATATATGTGGTAATCATGTAGATGAAAGTAGAGGTATATGGATATTTGGTGTCCGTCTGTCGATGCCGTGCGTATCCAGACAATATCCAGACAATCACAGTAAAATAAAAGGGATGAAGAGTGAAAAGGGATGGATTCTGGTCCTGGCTCGGTATGAAGAAAAATCTCCATCTGGATATGAGAATTTCCAAGGTAGACCAATCTAGGTCAAGGTGGTATTGGCTCTCAATCAATGACCTGGCATAGTTCTTCCTTTTGTTTCTGATGCGACCCGAGAGCTCCCTAGTATGAGGTTACACACGGCGGGTCAACTAATTATGGCCAATGAGCCTAAAACATCGGTATGCTGGTTGAAATGTCTGGCTGATGTAAAGGAATAATTTGCATGGCTCCACCCACTGTCCTGAAGTGAGGATTTTCCCCTTAACTTTTGGGATTTGTGATGGATTGGGTCATGTAAATTCTTCTGTTTTAAGACGGATTGACTGTGCTACACACAGCTTGAGTTGAGGGCTTTTTGATTCCTTTAATACCCTAATGGTTGTTCCTCTATGTCAGTGATGACGAAGCTGTGGCACTCAAAGCCCTCTCTGTGGGCACCCGACCTGGCAGCCAACACAGAGGCTGATAGAGGAATGAACTGCAGCCCATTGGCTCTCAATGCTGTCAGTTTTCTTCCCCTCTCTTCCGATTGCACACAGCACCCCCATACCCTCCACTAGCACTGCCAGCCAATCAGAAACCTGGGGAGGGACAAGCAGTAAGCCAAGAAAAAGGTGTGTGTATGTAATGTGAAAGCGAGAGTGCGTGTAATGTGAGTAGAAGACAGAATGATAAGAGAAGGCAGAAAAATTCTCACAGGTTAGAAGTTCTACAACAGATAGAAAGGGCAGCAGTGCATGCTGGGTAGTGTAGTTCTTTAGCAACTGGCAGAATGTAATGCTTGCAGTTGTAGTTTCTTTACACAGCAAGTTGGGTCTTTGACTTTTGTGCTATGTCATCAGCCTGGGATATAGGAAGCTTGTTACTGCACTGATCCCCTATGAACGACATCTGAACCCCGAGTTATATCCCCAAGGATTTGTATGTGTGTAATTCAGGTTTAATTGCCAAGTCTCCACTACAAGCTGTCAGCAGAAAGTGATAGGGTAGCTGATATGTAACCAATCACCCTATGCAGTATCCTGCGTTATTACTGGACGGCACCAAATCCGGAAGATAATTCATGCTACAATACAGAGTGGGTCTGTATTCTCAACTCAACTTTTCATTTGTAACAGAAACAAGTGTTTGAGCAACAAAACATTTTGGTTTTCCCTTCACTGTCAACCCCAGTTCTGGCTGACTACAGCTGCTGTATTTTTCAGACCATTAGGGGGGTTTCCACATGCATCTGGACCCCCTCCGCTAAGCGTCTCCACTGAGCAAATTCACTTCCATTACGCTGAGGCCGAACGTAGTCCAGTACATTGAGCCTCTGCATCGGCGGATGTCTAAACACAGCATTTGCCAAGCAGGTCAAGTCTATGTGCTCTGTCGGGATCCCACCAAGCAATACGCTTAGCGGAGGGGGTCCCGGCGTAGGCTCTATGCAGCAGAGCGTCTGATGCCCCAAAAATACTTGGGGTTTTCCCCCACTCTTGTGGCCAGAGTTTCATGCTCCTTCCGGCAGAATGGGAGTAAAGCAGGGTACAGATGCTAAGATGTGGGCCAAATCGATGGCCGCTTCCAGCGCCGTGCGCGCTCACCACCTTCTATCTGGCCCATATAATATGCCCCCATCGCTGTTTTCGAGCGGGACCAATCAATCCTGCTTGAAAACCGCGGGTCTCCAGGCAAAGCTTCAGCAGAGTCTCTCCCCGGCTCCTCCGATATCTGACAGCAGCGTGATGACATCCCGCTGCTGCAGGGAACATCGGACGGCTCGAATATCGAGCCGTCTGTACCCTGCTTTAAAGTGCATCTAAACCCACCAGACAAACTTTTCCCCCTAGCTAGCCAACCCCACATTATTGGAGCAATATGTAAATAAAATATAAAAAATCTTTCCCCGTAAGAAAGCGACAAAGGCCGCAGCGACAGACAAAGCCCACAGTGTCTCACACGGACATTCCTTATGCAGCTGTTCATTTTTTTTTTTAACTGCTTTCACTTTGTGTCCATTGACCAGTGGCCGTCTGGATTTATTGCAGCCTTAACCCATTCAAAACTGGATGCTGAATCTAAAATGGCAGCTCCCACAGACGT
This sequence comes from Ptychadena robeensis, assembly GCA_036250615.1. Lineage (NCBI taxonomy): Eukaryota > Metazoa > Chordata > Amphibia > Anura > Ptychadenidae > Ptychadena > Ptychadena robeensis. The sequence continues at coordinate 30,456,485 of CM070038.1, read as the reverse complement.
CAGCAGGATAGCTCAATATATTTCTTTAGGCTTTGAGCAACTTTGGGACAGTTTAGAGGTAAGTAAAAATGGAATGACATTGTTTTTTTATTTTCGAGCTTAGCTCTAAGAAGGCACCTCCATTAATATAGAGGTCTATGGCCCCGCCCCTTCAGCATCCCCAATAGCAATCGTTGCGGGCTCGCACAGCACAGGCATGTTTTCCCGATCCCGGGCAACTGTGCTCACACTGGGTATGGGCATAACGCCCAGGAGGATAAGACAGTTCGGAAACAACCTGATTGACACTTCCAACCATGAGTGATGGGCAGATGGTCAGTGTTTGACAGCCAGGAACACAACTGTATGAATTTATTTTTTTCCCACTTATTTGTGGTCCAATTGTAGAGCATGCCAGCTCTAGCCATAGACTGGCCGATTATTTTGCTCGTCAGTCGAACATTGATCAATTGTACCATCCCAGTGTGATTGATTCCTTTACTCTAAAGTGCCATTAACACTTTCTGCCACAAGAGGGCGCTTGGAAAGCAACAGATGACATTTGCCTGAACCTTACCTACATGTCCGATCAATGCTCAATCAATTTTGATTGTACCAGGTGGGCAGGAATCGATTATTTGGTTGATTGAGCAGAAATATGGACTGTTGAAAACATGGTATTAGATGCCATTGAAATCGTGCTTTGCTAATGTTAGCAATTAGGTTCAGCTCTGCTTCACATTTAGGGTATGTTTCAGTGGCACTTTCGGCTGCGTCAGCCGGAGATTGACATACTGCACTCCATTGAGTCCTTCCAGCCAGTGGATTGGCAAAACGCTGTCTGAACAGCCGCTGCTGCAGACAGGTTATGACGGATTGGCTCCGCCAGAAAAGCGCCATGGAAACATAGCCTTAGGGTGTACAAACTTAAAGCTGGATTGGATACTGGCCAGTTTATACTGCAGCAGGACCTTCAAAATGTTAGGGGTAGATTTGAACACAATAACCCCCACCCAAAAAAAAAAATCCAGAGCAATTGACCATTGCATAAATGATATATCAATAGTTTTGATGGTTCCCCATGTGATTAGGCTTACGGCCCAGGCTGGTTTGCCGAATCGGTTAGCAGGTCCCAGAATGGTGACTTGTCCTGCTGTGCGATTTTATTTTGTCAAACATTCAAAAGTTTCTAGAAGCCCAGAAATCTGCATTCAGATCAAGTTGCCAGGGAGAGCAGACTACCCAAAAGGTCTAGAAGGGAGGCCAGCGGCATCTGTATAAGCAGGGTCACAGAACGGTCTACTACACTACAATACACAACCATGTACCTGCAATCTTCCCATCATAGTTTGGGGAGCATTTGCTTCACCTCCTGGGGGTTTGGCCCGGTGTTGGGGGCACCATAGACCTCCATGTAAATGGAGGGGTGTCACCTTTTGACCAGTGACGCCAGAGTTATGCACGGGACCTCCGGGCAGATATGAAACAAAAAACCCCAAAAAAGGTTAAAGGAATGTCAAACCATTTCATTACATCTTGTTTGTTGGTCAAACCCTTTTCAATTGCCATTACACGACTAAAGGTAACAATCCAAAGTATCAAAGGGGATCGATTAATTTCACTAAACAACCTTTCTCCAGTTAAAAAAAATAGCGGGCACCAGAATTAGAGACCAAGCATCAGTAAAATAAATGGCATCAACCCAATAAAATAAAAGACAGAAAGTGCTCCCCCTCTGCTTATACGCGAGTCAGCTGAGGGGGGGGGGGGGCACTCCCCTCACCTGAATTTCCATGCTGAATGCTTCAGACAGGCAGCTTCCCTCTTCCTTACATCTTCTCTCAGCTCCTGGCTTCTGACTCACAGCTGATCGATATAAACTCCACACTGCCTCCTAGTGGCCAGTTACTAGTACAGATACAACACTCCATAGCCTATTAAAAAATAATTTCCTTGCAAAATGTTGTAATCCTGTGTTCTTAAATTTATTGAGGTTGAAAATGATGAATCCTGTTTGATTAGTTTCTAGGGGCAATGGGGCTTTCCCTATATTTTTCTCATTTAGAGAACTCCACTATCTGACTGCATTTCCCACCCTCGGCTTATACTCGAGCCAATAAGTTTTTGTAGATAAAATTAGGTACCTCAGCTTATACTCGGGTCAGCTTATATGGTAATTAAAATACCACATCAGCAAATATTTGTACATAGCAGTATACACTGTCACAGAGGGCTGGCTGATCCTTCAGCAGGTATCCCCCCAGTGTGTTTCACCCATTCCCATTTCCTTCTGACTGTATGCTGCTATGGACTAAGACCGCATTGAGTTCCCATATAAACACAACAGGTGTCGATTTACCCATGCGTGCCCTTTAGGCATGTCTCTTCTGGGGGTACACATGTACATATATTTGCTGATGCGATATATCTTTTGGTATCTGTACTCACGTTGGAGGTCTAATTCCCTGGGGCCTAGCTACCCCACTAGGGGGATCAAGTTTGTCGTGATTTCTTTAATCGTTTCTCCATGTCACCACACAGCTATTGAAAGATCTTACAGGAATCAACCTCTGTATGGGTACCTACAGTCAATACCATTTCTTCCATTGCATCAGAAGCCCCCTGACAATAGTGAACAGACTTCATTATCCAGATTTATGGTAGCGCATGACAATACAGACTGACTACATGTTACAGTGGCTTAGTTCAGAAAGTAAAACTTTTCAAGCTGCATGGACTAACAATCTATCCCAATGCAAGGAGGACTGGAGACTATTTTGCCTTTTGTTCTTATGAATCATGCGACAAAAATAAAAATCCACAGATCCACGGATCACAAGGCTGGGAGTGGAGTTTTAAAAGTGTTTAATTGAACATTGTTCATACAAAAAGTGTATCCCGTTCTATTCATAAATAGATTTTTTCTTACAGTGATCAATAAACACAAGTGACATAGTAAAAACGTTTGCTATACAGGAATATTCCCCCAAAGAATTTGCAGAAAATTTATTTGAAATATTTACATGTAAAATATGTGATGGAGTTAAAATACAAGGACTACTCTCATCGGATACTCTGGTGGATGATGCTCTTGCTGCTGCTCCTCGCCTTCTCCTTTTCCTTCTTTGTGGCAGGATCCACTTCAAAGCACTTCCATAGTCGCAGCGTCTCATCTGCTGCAGCGGAGGCTACCATACAACCATCCGGACTCATGGCGAGATTGAGCACCCGTGCGCTGTGACCTGGAGACGGGGAAAACACTTCAGCTCAACTGCGAAATTTAAATGCAAACTTCAGGTACCAAAACAAAAGCTCCCCTACACCCCCTGGCTGAACATTATCCTTTAGTTCTCCGCCTCCTGAGGGCCATTTCACACTTGCCGAGGTTGCAATTGGAAATCTGTGACCCTTCAATACTAGGCCTGCGTTTGTGGTAACGCACTATAGTAACATGCCAAGCCATGAAATTCGGGGCCTTGTCACACTATGTGCTCCTTGCCTGTGTTTCCATAACAGACACTGTACACACTGCTGGGAGTGTGCCCCAATGCTCACCATTGCCAGTTGATGCAAATGCAGGGCTAGCACTCACTGTACACAGGTTCTCTATAGTCTAAAGGCTGCGGTCCCTGAATGTATCACCCATACAAGAATGCAGTTCCTGTTGCATTTACCATTCACCTAAGCATACACCATTGGTGACAAGCAGTATACCAGCATGAATTTCAAAAATACCTCTTTTCCCCAAATAAAGGACTTATCACCATTTGGCTCCAAAAAGCCTATTTTTATGGCTGTTTACCATAAATATACCCATTCGTATTTAGACCCAGGTCTGTTGGGGGAAGACATCCTCCAATCCCAAAATGGGAAAAAGTGACATGAAAATAGACCATTACACCATTTTACTTCGACAATCTTTCAGGATTGCCCCAATTACCGTAAATACTTGAGTATAAGCTGACCCAAATAGAAGCTGAGGTACCCAAAGACTTACAAAAACTGGGAAAACTTATTGACTTTATATAGTAGTATAAATCTCGGGTGGGAAATGAAGCTAGTGGAGTCATGTTCTGAGTACCCAGCATATACACTAATCGCCATAACATTCAGACGAAAGGGTCAAGTATTTGCCTTGTGTTCTCAATGAGGAGACTTTCTTATTCTTTGCCCCCGGGTGGCCATTTACGCCAAGTCTGAAAACAAGTCGTTCTCCCCAATGACATATGTCACAAAACAGTAAAGGTTTAATCTCAACAGCGGTTAGGAGCATTGCAGCCATCTTACCCTTCAGCTCTGTGACCCTGGTCATGGTGGGATATTTCCAGACGACAAGCTGGTTCTGTGCAAAGCCATGGCCAGAGATGAGTTCTTTATAGGTTGTGGACCACAATATAGAACAGACCTAGAGCAAAGGAGAAGCATGTTAGTCAGGTCAGACTACAGCGAGCCACAGAAGACAGTCCACCTGAAAATCACTTACCTGTGAGTGAGTGTCAACAGAATTTAAGCATGTTCCGGAGCAGACGTTCCAGATCCTGATGTGTCTGTCACTTGTTCCCCCACCAGTCGCCAAGACATTGGACTGCCATGGACACCAGGATACAGCCTAAAGGGAACCACAAGTTAGCATTCTGTTCCCTGACAGCAGCACAATTTGCAGGGCGCTCAATCATTTATGATTGTAAAATACTAGTACATGTCAGGGCTACAACAATGATTGAATGGAATCCAACTGTTACAGTCCACTAAACAGCATTAGGTGTAACTGATCAGAGCTTCCGCTCTACCATAGACCAGGTAAGAATAGCCAAGAGGATACTGACTTAAGTTTGAGTACAGAAGAGAAAAAGCCTTTGTTTCATTAGGGATATTGCCAATTATCCATCTCAAGATACAAAACTAGGAGGCTGTTGAACACTTCCAGATAAAAACCCTCGTTAGATAGCAATTACCCGAGTACTTTCCCTTTCAACTCTTCTGGAGATCACTTGAAGCATTGTATGTCCTCACCATTCAAATGGTCAACCAGGACAAATGGTTAATCCACTCGCTTTAAAATAAAACCAAACTTTGAAGTGAAGCTTTACAGATAGTATGAAGACTTACCTTGACTGCGCCTTGGTGTTGTGTGAAGGTCTGCACGGGTGAGAACTCCCCAGAATCCCCCTGGACACTAGGCCAGATGTTCACCAGGTTGTCATTTGCTCCGCTGGCTAAATAGCGACCATCGGGAGACCACTTTAGGCCACAGACTTCTTGCGAGTGTCCAGATAGTGTGGCAACATGATGCTGAGCTACCCGGACATCGTGGTGGTGGATATGACCAGTGCGGGAACCACTGAGGTAAGCACATTAAAAAAGATAGTTCAAAATGACAAAAAATTATACCACCAACAAAGACACAAACAAAAACTAATAGTACTTCATTATGAAGGTCAGGTTTTTAAGACCATCTAGGTTAGGGTATGTTTAAACTTTGTTCTATGATCCATCAGTACTGTGCTTAACATAGGGGTCCCGATGGATCACAAAATGCTGTGGAGACATAGCCTTGGACAAGTGATCCCCAACTAAGTTGATATGGGAGGGCCACAAGTGCAGCCCTCAGTATAGATTGAAAATATGTGTGGCCCTTTAGTAATACTGACTTTTATAAGCATTTTATAATTAAAATATGACAGCAGGTAAAGACAGAAGACTTTATGTTTTACATTATACTTCAAGCATTAGGGAACGTAATATGGTAATGTAGTGCGTCATATACATCAAAGGTTATGTGCCTCAGATTTCATCAAAGCCTTTTCTCAGGTTATGTTCCGCAATATATATCACCCCCTGTTTATTGGTGGCATAGTGGGAGCATAGGAACTCGCCTGTCTGATGATCCCCACCAAAACTAGGAGAAGAGGGACTTGCTCAGGTACAATCTGGGTCACATACTCCTATCATAAGGATATCGCCTCTACTCTTCCCACTCTAAGATCCCAGACAAAATGTGAGTTTCTAGGCCCATTCATTAGCTTTTGGGGGGTGCAAGTAGAGAACTGAGTGAGGCCACGGACAAACTATACTGCAGAATTTTGGGAACCTAAGTCAAACCCCCTGCCACCAGAAAAGACTATTACCTGTGACTATTTGGGGCAAGATTTGCTACTTGAGAATGGTGTATAAATACTTGCTAGCTGATGAAACAATAAAGCTACAGCTCCTGAAGTTCACATGACCTCGACTGGCAACAGCACCGGTCACTGCCATTGTTTTGTAGTAGTGTAAATAGAGTTTTAGAGACTCACCTGGACAGGATGTGGTTGTTCCAGCTCAAAGCACCGACGCGTGACGAATGACTAACCATATTTCTCAGGCGTTTCTGCTGCTGAACGTCCCAGAGCTGTAAAGTATTGGAGATTCCATTTTAGACAAAACCTTACAGCAAACATGCAGCACTGATGGGGCTTCGGCAACACAATTCATTACCCAAGAAATTCTAAACAAGACACACCCCTTGCTTTTATAGAGCATTCTAAATTGCTGCACCCAAAGATTATCTAAAGGCTTGTGCTTTGTTACAAACATATACACCTCAGGGACACAGTAGGTGCCCGTCTGTCCCGACTCATACCTGGACTTCTGCAGTGCTGGTCCCCACAGCCAGGTAGTTTCCTTCCTTAATCCAGGAGACGGATGAGATGTACTCATCAGAGTTCTCCATCTGCAACAGGAGGACGATGTCTCCGCTCATGTAATTCCACAGGTAGACAGAGTCATTCAGAGCTACAGCCAGGAGGTTCTGGGAGCTCCAGTCAATCAGATTCAGATCTGAAACAAGGATATGTATTAGAGCTGGGACCCAACACCAAACTCCTATGAGGAGCATACCGATGTGCGACTTACAATAATCGTTCCTAATCTCCGGAGCATCAAGGACTCTGTCCGGCATTGATGGGATGTATCGGGTGGGTTTTTTGCTGGATCCTGGGGTTGCTTTTTGGCTGTACAAGACCTTCAAGTTGTTTTGATAACCTGCAAAAAAGGTTTAAACGTTATATTGCCATTACGCAGTAACTACCGTATTTATGGGACTACAAGATGTACCCAGTTTAAGGAGCAGGGAAACCAGAAAATATTTGAAGTCTTAAAGTGAATTAGAACAATGCCATGAACCAAATCAATGCAATATCAACTTTCTGGCACTAGCAGCAGTACCATCACGGCACACATGTCACTGATTAGGAGGAGGAGGGCACGCTGACGGCTGCAGAGTGATTACAAATTCCACAGACATGGAGAGAGCGATCGGAGTTTCTCCCTCCATTGCTTATACCAGCAGGGCTCTTGACTGCTGGCATAAGCAATAGTACAATTCAGATGTGAAATCCGGTTGTGGGTGCATCTCTCATCCGACAGCTGCTCCAACCCCCCTGGGCTGGTGGGGAGCCAAGGCATTACCACCTGCGGCTGAGTGGCTGTGGGGGTCTCCCATTCAGAGCATAAGACACAGGCCCTCCACCCCCACACCCCAATTTCTGGGAGAAAAAAGTGAGTCTTAAAGTCCGAAAAATACAGTACTTTCTACAATTCAATGACAATATCCCCCATGCAGTACTGCATATCCTTTCCACATCTGCCCAAAAGCTTTAATATTTGGTTCTAAAAATATATTGCAGGGGATACCAATAAGCACTGGACACATTTGTAACATACAGAACAGGGGAAATTGCAGATTGTCATCTTTACACACCTTCAGGGGCATTAAGGGATTTCCCTCCAAGGCGCAAGATTTTCGCTTCTTCCATATCAAAGCCATTCAGGTTGACAGCCCAAGCCTTCTGCTGCTCCTGTTGAGACAATGCAGACAGTTAGTAAAGTATCCCAAAATCAGCGACCTTACAGTTTGTATTCAGTCTTTGGCCTCCATATGTATGGCACAAAAAGAAAGCAAAGTGTTCAACTAAAGAGGGGGGGGGGGCTCGATGTTCCTAAATAAAATAGGGGGCCCTGCAAGGAAGGTTTGGGAACCACTGCTTTAGACTATCATTTTAAATTCTGCCCTGCTTGACAACATTGTTTCGGTTACTTTATGCAGAGGTCAGTGTTGAAAACCTCCTTTACATCCATTCTTTTGTAGATTTCCTGGTGTGGTTGCTTGGGAATTGCTCCAGAAGTCTTATGGTTTTAACATGCAAACTTTGTGGACATAAGCTGTGTTGCCATGTTTTTTTCTTATGGAGAAAGGGCATTTGCCTGGTATTCCTTCCATTTGTTCAGTCTTGCCATTCTACACAACACTGGACTCCTTAGCATTGGGCTGCAAACTGGCAACATTCTGCTTTATGGAGGTATTTATTATGTAGCCTGGTTCAGCATAGAAATCCTTATTCTCCTGTAGGAGGGGGTACGGATATGCTTAAATTTACACATAGTTGGCTTTATTGAACAGTTAAAACGCAACAAAAGCTTTGTTTCCACTGAAGCGTTCCCGTGGGGTTGCAGCTGTGCGGTTGTAACCGCACGGCTGAACGCATGCCTAAAGTTGTCACGAAGCGATTTTTGTATTGCAGATGCGGTTGGGGCGCGGATGAGTTTCAAAACGCTGCAGCTAGCGTTCAGAAACGCGTCCTAAAACGCATCCGCACCAGTGGAAACTATATTGACGTTTCCAATGGATGCGGTTGTGTGCGGGGGCGGCCGCAACCGCATGGGACCGCTACAATGGAAACAAGCCCCAAGCCTGTAAGGAGCAGAACAAAGGTGAGGAAATTGAAAATTGTACACCATGTACCAAGGTATGAAAAATGCTATGCATCCATGATCTATGGTTGTAGTGACCAAGCTTAAAGCAGAGCTACCACGTTGTAGGTCACTTTGCACTATCGGCATCAGGCTGCCAATAGATAGGGCAGCTGAAAGGGCTGCCAGGAAAACATCAGCTGTGGTTGAGCACCATAAGCCTCTGCTCTGTGACATCACTATCACAGCAATTCACTGTGCAGCCCTGTGTGCTCTCCCCCCTCCCCTTCTCTGTCTCAGAGTTCCATTCATGATCTGGATGAATGAGAACCTTCCCTGACATGGAAGTGTCCTCTGTGAGGCGATTGTGGAGGAAGTGTAGAGGAGACATTGCTGGGACTGGCAGCAGAGGAGGTAATTAGATATTATTTTATATTACACCCAGTAACGTCTGTCCTCATCCTCCATATACCATGATCTGGATGAATGAGAACCTTCCCAGACATGGAAGTGTCATCTGTGAGGCGATTGTGGAGGACGTATAGAGGAGACATTGCTGCCACTGGCAGCAAAGGAGGTAATAAGATATTTTATAACCTCAACCTAACCTCATCCTAACTGTGTGCCCCCCAAATCCATGTCACCCCCATATCACCTGCACACTGAACCCCTTCAGTCTCAATCTCTCCTGTCTCCTACAGTGTCCTCCTTCAGCTTCACTCCTGTCTCCTATGCAAACTGCAGCACATAGATCTCTGGAAGGACCAGAACTGTCCTCCCCATACCAAACCCTTTGGGATTGGTAAATATGTCTGCAGGGGAGGGGCACCTTAGTAATGTTCAACAGAATGGGCGGAAGTAGCTTCAAGTGCCAGTATGTAAGATGGTGCCTTAGGGAATGAGGAAGTGAAGATTGTAAGTATCTTTTTTCTCTGTGTAGCAGTTTTCACAGATATTCACAACCTGAGAGCCCATCCCTCATACCTTCTTTGTTGGAGACTGGTCTATAGGCTCATTCTCTTTACTTAGCAGGAAGCTGGCCACATCCATTTGCATTGAACTCCGATTAGGGATAAATCGGTCTCCTCCAGCTCTAGAAGGTGTGGTCTGAAGTTTACCTTGTGACTTTCCTGAAAATAAAAAAAGGTAACAAATCAGCATTCAACTCAATTAAGGTACCCATACACGTTGCGATTTTTCGTGGACCAATTCGATATTCGACTCCCGATTTTTGCTTTACTGCTATTTTTAAAAGTCGGTCGGATGCACGATTTTTCACCCGATTTAGTCACAGGCCAACCGACCAGTTGTATCAGGAATCTTTTAAATGTGGCCGACCGACTGAAAATTACGGGCATCATCATTCGGGACCCGACCGACTTTTCGGCCGATTTTCTAAAAACAGCATCGGTCGGACCACATTTGCATGTTACGAATCCCGAACGATCGGCCTACCCGACCGGATCGGTCGGAAGGGCTAAAATCGCACGAAAAATCGCAACGTGTATGGGTACGTTTAGACATCTTTTAGCAAACTTAAACACTCAAAATCAAATCCTGGTGTTCTACAGTATAGAAGAGCAAGCACTACAGCATGAAAACATTTGTTAAAATAAAAAAATAACCTTAAAGTGAAAGTATTTGTAAACAGCATTTCTGCTACAAAGAGGTAGGCTGCCATACTTTGGATGTCTCAGGATGGCGTATGCACCCATTATATGTTCAGTATGCAAGATCCCTGCGCATGCTACTGCATAGACACAGGAGACCGCAGACCGGGCAGCACCATGAAGTATGCTCCCACCTAGCTGAAAACTGGGTGTGTGTCCCTCCGGTCGGAGGAAACACAAGACTGCCAGATGACCCTAGGAGGGGCGTATTTAAGGATCTGGGTGTTGCGTATCCTCCCTCTGGCAGGTGGAGCTTCTCTCATGTGGCTGTCCTGGAAACCACGATGTGGGAAAAGAATATGAGCATCAGCACAGAACATGTAGGCTTGCACAAGACAGAACAAAGGTAGGTATGTTTATAGGATATAGTAAAAAAAGATGAAGTTCCCCAATAAGGCTGGGGAATCGCATTACAGAGATGATGATTAAAGTAAAGCAGTGTTGTGCTGCCACCTATTTGTATACCTTAAGCTGCCCCCAGCCGAAGTAATGAGCTGCACATGAAGAGTGCCGTCCGATTCTCGTCATGCCACTCCTAGTGCATAGTACGCATTATACTCATTTCAAAAAGAAAAGAGTGGCGGCAATCAAACACCATAACTAGGACATAAAGATCCCCACAAATACTGAATTCTGAACAATCTGCAGCTATTTCTCACTATAGCAATGCAGGCAGATAAATGCAAGCATCTGCTGTCTTCGCCAGCAAAGTTTTATTTCAGGTTGGCGATGTGGTTACGTGGGTTAGCTGCTCTTGAGAAAGATTTATTGAAGAACTTACCCTAGAGTAGATTTAAAAAAATAAAAATCCCAATATATGAATCGCTTGTGATAATTTGGATAAACTAAATGAAACCATAGTATGAATCTGGGGTGAGAGGTGGTGTACGATACGACAAGGATAAACACTCATTAGGAAGAGCATTTATTCCCTAAATGATGCACAAGATAATCTGACGGCATGAAGCGATTTTACCTGGTATGCCAGGGGCCTGCAAATAAAGTCATACAAGTGATCTGCCATGTGTAAAGGCCCCATATACCATACAATTTCTGTACAATCAGCTTTCCTTTTTACAAAACTCATGTAATATGAGGAGCTTTCTAATCCATTCAATCACTATGTATTCTATCAGGGAGGACCTGATACTACATAGGTGTTGGGAGATCTAAAGGTGTATGGGGGGGGGGGGGCTTTAGAAATAGCTTGGGTTGTGGAGACAATGCTACCAGACAGGGCTGCTGTAAAACAAAATAGAAATACAGATTGCATGACATGTAAGGCTTTGTTCCCATTGCGTTGGGACCCCTCGGCTATGCGTACACGCTAAGCGGGAGGTCCCAATGTAACAGATAGACTTACATGCTCGGCGGAGACTGTCGTCATTGCGCTGAGCCGATCCGCCGGTGTAAGGCTGAACGTAGTAGAGTACGCTCAGCCTTTACACCGGCGGATGTGTAAACAGACCATCCACCGGCAGGCAATCTCTGGGGGATATGTCGGTACCCATGCTAAGCGTATACGCTTAGCGTAGGGGTCCCAACGTTTAATGGAAACAAGCCCTAAGAGGCTACCAGATATCTAAAATTATTTTGGTTGGCCAGAGTTAAGCTCCATAAGCAAGGTGCACCACAATGACCATGTCACCTTGTTACAGGTACACACCTGGAGTTCTTGAAGGGGTCTTACTGGAGCTGTGTGACCGGTTGGCAGCCTTCATTGGTGACAACACACTTGCGTTCAAAGATGTATTTGTAGAAGAGCAGTTTCCTTCCTTTGCCTTCCGCTGCCATCGTGCCAGTGGGGCATTTGTAATGGGGGCGTCCAGTTTGAGGATACTGTTGAGGTCATTTTCAAACACAAACTGCGCCATTATCTCAAGTCTGCAAGAAAAAGGACATTGTTAAACAATTCTTAACCTAAGCTTTGTGGCAGCTGAGTCAAGACAATGAGAGGCGGGGACTGCAGCCAATTTAGTTAAAGTTATTCACTTGTCAAAAGGCCCCCCATACACCTTACAATTTATGTACAATCAACTTTTGTTCTACCAAAACCATGTAATATGAGGACTTTCTAAAAGTCAGGCCTCTCCAGGTTTCAGCGTGGACCATGTCGCCACAACGACCGCGCGAGTCATCAATTCCAGCTGTATGGGTCGAACTTTCGATCATTAAAATCGTTAGCGATGTATTGAATCGATAGTACACGCACAGACACGATTGAGCGGAGTGCACGCCACGGCGCAAACACGGAGGGCCGGCGCCACGACTTCGAGATATAGTGAAGGGAAGGTAATCGGCGGGTGGAACGGGGTGAGTAAAAAGTGGATAGAGGCTAATTCAAAAAAGCGATTGTGCGACAGAGTGATCAAAAAGGACCAATGTGGTCACAGGAGGGACAAAAACCCCTAGGTCATATCTTTGCATTTTATCCAGGCTTATAATCGTGGCAAAAGGGACCCTGGGGGGGGGGGGGCCAACATACCTTAGATATTCCACAGAGATGCAATTGCATGCTGTGTGTCAGTGGACACACCAAGCCAGTACAAGCATGTTTGCGATGGGTATAAGTCAATGAAGCGGAAATGTATTGCATTTCCCTCGTCACCTCAACGATTACGCTATGTCTCAGTTGAAAATTGAATCGAATCTCCCAATGGGACATGGGTCACAAACACTACAAAAAAATTTGAGGAACAATGTGGGGACGATCAATCAAAATTTTCCCACTGGTGATCAAATAGTCGATCCGATCAACATGACAATTAACATCGAATTTCAAACATATGATAGTACCCTGTGGAAATGCTTTCAATTTTTCATCGAATGAAAAAAAAAGTGATCGAATTAACATTGATTGTACAGTCAATGGAAACCATGTGTGGCTTACGCTACATTCCACTCACCATGTATTCTATCAGTGGAGGACCCAGCGACTACATAGCAGGTGATATATACCTTCAGCACCTTTCTTTCTATCAGAGAGGAGCTGGCACTACATAGCAGTGGATATAGTTACTTCCAAATCGATGTATTCTATCGGAGACCAGGCACTACATTGGTAGATCTAATGGAGATTGTATGGATCGATCTTAAGGTGTATGGGGGGGCTTAAGGTGAAATACAGAGACACCCAGTCAGGGCTCACATACACCCGCAGCTGCTCACTGCCTTAAAACCACAGCTGCCTGGTTAATTTGGGGCTTTCACCTCATGGAGGCATTAGAAACCCCACCCCACCCACCTTGGCAGCCTCTATTCAGCCCCTGAAAATTAACAATGTTAACAGTTTCACAAGGCCGCTGTGTACAGGAGACACAAGTATCACAGCTGTGACTCCACCAACAACCTCCCCCATTTCACACTTTACATCTTCCAGGCAGTTTTACTGAACATTTACGGGCAAATCGTAAAATATTCACATGAAGGCCGAGTCTACACTACATTTGTTTCCCTTGTAGTGCAGCCGCCCCTTGTATTCACCTATGGGAAATGACATGTCTGCACTGGTGAGTCAGGGGTTGGCGCAGCACATGCACCAATTTCACAAAGCCAGGCATCTTGTGGATCTGACGACATTCAGCAGACGCAAGATGCTCATAAATCTATGGTCAATTGCCATTACTTTGGATGGTGACCAAAAGAATGTGCAATTCAAAACTATTGGGGGGTCACGTTGTTTAGAGAGCAGTATTTGCTATGTCAGCAATACCGCACCCAATTAATTTAAATGAACAAATCCCATGGGGGGGGGGGGGGGGGGGGGGCGTATTGTTCATGTCACATAACACGCCCATGGTTCATCAATGGACCCCCACAGAGACATAGCGTCCATTTGTCCCAATGAGTAAGGACAACAGTATACTGACATTTCCATTAGGGAAAGCCAGGGGCGGCCATAGGGAAACCAATAACGGGTAGACTAGGCCAAGGCGACGGCTTCATACATACCGCCATAGGACCCCAATAGCTAGAAGTAGTCACCACCACACAGGAAGGGGTGCAGCAGAGTCACATGACAGCAATACAAGTGTATGTATAGGATTGGAGATGTATGGTCATTAACCCTTTAAGTCAAATACAATGTTGTACGAAGAGCCTGCCCTCCCCAGTGTTCATGAGGGGACAGGAGGCACAGAATGGTGGGGCGACTTGTGATCTATAATGGAAGCCAGGGGGAGGGTTATGGCCGCCCTCACCATGAAGTACAATGTTACACAGAGTCACAGTAGAGACGCATCATCATTAGAACACTGTGGTGAGGACCAGGCGCACCACAACTGCCAGAAGTCCCAGGGAGAGCAGAGCAACCATTCCTAACGAGAAGCCCTCCTCAGGAGCCCCGTGCTCGCCGTCCCTACACTCACCTCCGGGTTCTCCGATCTCCTCACAAACTCTAACGGTCAGCTTACTCACGCCACGGGATTTAAATGGCAGCGCCTTCTCGCCGTGATTGGCTATCGAAGTGCTAGAGCATCTTGGCAACCAAGGAAAGGAACGCCTGAAACCGAGAAGGTGTGCTCTGATTGGGCGACTCTCCCCAAGTTGCAGGCGGGGCTATATTCAAAGCAGCCAGCTATCTTTATCCGGATGTGACGAAACAAAAAAAAAAACGTGTTCGGGCGCCATGTTTGTTAAGGGAAAATGAGTGGGCAAAATGTAGATCTGATTTATTTTAGTTACTTCTAAGATCTTCTAAGTCATCACACTGCAGTCTGTCTCCCGCATATATCGAGGGAGAATGTATGGCTACCTTAAGGTTTTTAAAAGGGATTTATAAAACTGTATTCTTGTATTAATCTGTGTATTGTCAAGCATGTGATTTTATATATAATAATTTATTTCATTATTACATAAAAATGTTGTAGGGGTTATTTTTTAAAGTGTATTTGTAATTTTTTTGCTGTGAAAAGTTTAGCATGTGCTTTTATATGTAATCATTTATTTAATTATTACATATAAAGGGTTGGGGGGAATTTTTAATGAGTGGTTGTTGGTGGGTATGTTTTATTCCTTTGATAATGAATAGGTGGTGAGTGTCAGATGAACAGTGCCTTAACCACAAGGCTCTCTTAAATCCCCATACACAGCTTGATCTGCAGGTGATTGATGGTTGGAGCACAGTGCTGGTCGATACTTTGGATGGGGACCATGGTCCCTCCAGGTGGGCAGCTGCAATGCAGCGAACGCACATTCTGATGGATCAGCCACAAAAATAGTTTGCAGCTCTATGCATGTATGCCTTGCTTTAGATATGTGACAAGGGGTCCATAAGGGCCTCATGATATCCATCGCTGCCTCTAGTCCAAGGTCATCCTATTTATTACAGCAGACTTGGTGCCTCGATCTGTGTAGGACCTACTAGCTCTCTTGATAATGGCTGTGTGATAGTGGCTGTTGTGAATAGCAACTGTGCACTGGGATCATGATCTGCCACAATAAGGATTTTGACTTGGTAAAGCTGGCCATACACCTTAAGATCTCTCTGTCAGTAGCGTTGAGTTTAAATATTCGAATTGCGAATATATTCGTCGAATATCGGCTTTTTGGAAATTTTGCGAATATGGCAGCGGATATTCACAATTTAGAATATTTGCGATATTCGCCATTGGGATGCTTATGGACATGGATTGTGAATATATATTGGCAATGCAAAATAAATAGCACATGTGACCATTCATTTTGAAGGTTATTGAGAGGCAATTGTGAATATTCGCAAATATCAAATAGAATATTAGTAGAATTATTTGCGAAATTCCAATATTGCCTATGCATCATTATCTGTCAGATATCCTTCAGATCTACAAACAACTATGTAGTGCCGGGTCCTCTGCGACTCACAGGTAGACTTGATGGTTTAGAAAGTCCCTCGTATTACATGGTTTTGGTAAAACAAAAGGAGATCTAAAGGAAATCTGACAGAGAAATCCAGGTGTATGGGGACCCTAAGCGAGGTTGAAGACCAGATTTACAAAAAGTGGTGACCCTAACCTGTGTATATGGATTTGTCCCTGATAAGCTGCCCAAACTCTAAGCAAGGGACTATATGAACAAACACATACAAACAAAAAACGGAAATAAAACTTTATCTATGTTAGGGTGGGTTTACACGAGTAGATTTTTTGTTCGTTCAACTGCTTTTTTCGATTTTTTGATAGATTTTTTTGTTGAACATCGTTCGCCCATTTATCAAATGTTACATTAGATTTTTTTGTTCGTTCATCCCGATATCGAATAAAAATACATTCGGCATTACTACGAAAAAAATAGATATCAAACAAAATGTATCCATCGAACAAATTGGCCATTCTAGATTTTTGTTCAATCAACCAAAAAAATCGTTCATTCTTCATTGATTGGACGAAAAAATCTACAGGTGTAAACCCACCTTTAGGGCTGCCAGGTGCTTCCCTGTCCAAAGGAGATGGCAGCGCAGCGTTGCTGCCACCAAGTGGTGGGTTTTGGCTAGTGCAGTCCCCTGCTCTTCTGCTCTCCAGATCATCTGTGGCTCCGTTTTTAATCACCCTATGGAGAGATCTGTTGAAGATTGGCTGTGTTTTGTGATTGGCCAGAGGTATATATATCATATATCAGTCTCCACCTGGGGTAGCCCTGTGCCTTGTGATAGCCTCCATTTATTTTATTGGGCCAATCTGCTGTGTATGATGTCTGCCATGCATCTGGACTCCTCTGTTTAACCCCTTGTGTACTGCATTTGTTGGACTGATGTGCTTTGTATGACCCCCACTGTGTATCTGGATTAATCTCCTGTTTAACCCTTTGAAATAGAACAGCACCACTAAAATGACCCCACAAATGGTACCCAAAACCGAATTCTCATTATGTTCTCTTCATTATGACTCTTGTTCAGCTTAAAGTAGCGTTGCCTGCCACATCAACTATTAGACAACACCAGAATTGTTACTTAATTATTTTATTCAAACTATACAGACAGGACAAGTAACAGATGGATAATACAGGACATGGTTCCAAGTTTCCTTTAGTGTTCTCCTTAGGTCCTCATAAATGGGCCCATTTTAAGTTAGTTTCCAGAAAAATCGATTGCTGTGCACCTTTGTGGTGATCGTTTGGGAATCTAACACGTCCACCCGATCAAACAGAGAACCAACATGTTAATAAATCCCTGTTCGATTTCCATTATTTTGGATGGGGACCAGGATCCTCGTGAAAAGTATCAAATATAATTTGTGCAAAGTGGTGTGAATTGATTCGTTGTTCAATTGATGAACGCTCCAGCGCAGCGTAGTGACGTCACGATGAACGATTAAGCGGGTATCGACCCGTGTATGGCCACCCATAATCTAATGGTCAGGTCGTTAAGAAGTCAACACTTTTCCTTGCATTGTCCGTTATATGTTTATTTGCAAAGACCCGAGGTAAATCATTTGTATGTGCTTTTTAACTCTCTCCATGTAGTACCAGCGCAAAAACACAAGTAGAATTAGAAAGCCCCTTTCCTCCGAACACCAAGTGTGGACATTTGAATGGCAGTCCTAAGCTGATAAGCCTGATGCAATGACTGCTAACTTTGTTCTCTGAAGTAAACAAGACTTTTACTTCTTGTGTAAATTCTATTCCTGACTCTAGTCCCAAGATAATAATTAAATATGAAGATAATTTATTAATCGAATAAAAACCTGCTTACAGCAATTATGAGTTGTAATAAATTAAAGCTTTGACCGGTAGACTTTGATGTGAGGGTGAGTCTGGCTAACCAATCTTAATCCCTTTGTTCTTTCCCTTCATCACCATTATCACGTATTTCTTCTGTATAATAACTGACAAAATCCCTGTGTTGTCACTATGAGTTCCTCATGGTGGTGCCTGGCCTCCTATACAATATCTTTTTTGTTACGTTGTAATAAAACAGGATTTATAAACAAAGTGCATCTACACTGCGTGGTTTTCCCGTGTGTAGACCGCCAAAAAAACGCGCAGTGCAGCCGCCCCCTGTAATCCCCTATGGGGAATGACGTGCCAGTCTATACTGGTGCATCATGCTTGCGGTTGGGGGTGGTGCAGTAGCAGATTCACAATGCCCACTGGGGCGTTGAGGATCTGGGGGCTTCCCGCGCCCATTGGTAAACAATGGGCGTGGTGTGTAACACACCCAAACCGTGCCTGATATGTTTCTGGGTGCTGTTTGCTAATAGAAATTTATAGGATGGGGAATTGCTATGGGCACGCAGACGCCTACATGCCCATAACGCTCCCCGCGGTTGCTATAGTGTAGACCCCGCCTCACTATAAAGATTTACCTTACTTATTAAGAGAAAAGTGACAGGAAGTGACTTCACTGTTGTAACTTCTGGTATTCGGAAAAAGGAAGCACTGAGGTTGAGTGTGATACTTCTGCGTTCCAGATACAGAAAGTGATGTCACGGATGTCACTTCCTGTATCGGGCGGTTCACCTCCCCTCCCCTCCCTCTTATTTAGTAAAAAGCTAACCTAGGAGGAAGGGGACGTTACTTTCCCAACTAAGTTGCCACCCTGCTTGTGCAGATGATGTGCGGGGTGGGAACTTAGATGGAAGAGCAACCCCCTCTCCCTCCTAAATTACTGAATATTATATGAAAAAAAGTTTTGGCAGGGTAAGACGTTTTTTATGACTTGTGACTTGCCTGGCCAAAATGGGATACTTGACAGATATGCCCTATCCTCCCTGACTATTGACAACTAAATTCAGAGATTAAATAATTACCAACACAACCTATAAATAATAATTTATTGCAATGATAACATTTAATACATTTAATAATTACATACCATATCATGATAATTCTGTGTATTGTAAGAAGCAGCAAACATTATACATCAATCAATGTGTACTAAACAAATAAAATACTGACGTTGTATTCATTATAAAACAAATAAATTAAATTATTAGATATTTTTACAAAGTAAACTTTGCCTTATAGTTGCAGTCCTGTAACATATGCTCTATTGCAGTATACAGGGTCGTCTTCTATGCACAGGTCCAGCTTGTCTTTTTCATGGGTGTATCTGGTAATCATTGTTGGAATAGGACACAGTATTCGAAAGAGATCTCTGCTACGGGGTCATCACTTTGATTCCTTCATATCTTTTAGTTACAAAATATCATATGTAAACCTCACAGAAAATCTGAAATCTAGACATACAGAAGTGTAAAGACAACACAGTCTTATCATATTCATACAAAACGGTAAAGATGAACTCCATGCAGATAGAATGACACAAACTATTATTCTATATTCATTACTACATCAATAATGTGCCTGTTTCTTTATAACAAAGGGAGTGCTGTACCTTGTTAAGCTGGGCATAGACGGTCCAATTCCTGCACGATTCAATTCCCGATCCGATGCCGTGTGCGCTCCCGCATCCCTTAAGGATCGGGTCGTGCAGGAATTGGAGGCTGCAACTGACAAGGATTGGGCTAAAATCAGCCGTCCTGTCGGATCGCACAGTTATCCGACAGGATGGTAAATTTTGACCCGATCCCATTAGTTTGGCTGGGGACGGCTGCCCCCAGCCGAAGTAATGAGCTGCACATTAAGAGTGCCGTCCGATTCTCGGCACTAGCGGGTGAGCATGATGACGTCATTACGCCCGCTCCTAGTGCTGAGATCGGATAAGGAATAGACGGTAAATCGTACTGTCTATTCCCAGCTTTAGCCATCGATAAATACAGAAAGTTTGGAGTTCAAGTGATACCGTTTATTGGCTTACTGAAGTCATTAGAGAAGCAAGCTTTCAGGATGTCGGGATGTCGCAGATCCCTTCTTCAGGCTAAATAAAAATAAGTATCACTTGAACTCCAAACTTGCTGTATTTACAACAAATAGAAACAGAGGAATTGCCATGGAAAGTAAATGTATATTATAAAAAACATTTTGATATATATCAGAGCCTTATGGTGAATTGCTCCACAATCCTCAAACAATATATTTACCTGCTGTACCCAAGACCTTTAACCTTTTGGCCGGTTCGTAGGGGGCTCGCTTTTTTAAAAAAGCACCACAGGTTGACCACGATGGAGCACATTATGTGTCAATGTTTTTTTTACGACCAGTGCACACATACTGTAAAACCACACCAAACTGCACGGGTGTCTCGATTCTCCCGCCCCGAAAGGTGCTGAGGACTCGTTCCCCAAAAAGGGGTGACTAGTGGATCAGAAAGCTAAAGCTGTCTGACCCTCGAGTGGTGTCCCATTCCCCAGGTGACCTCAATGGGAGCCAGGTCTCCCAAGTACTAGGGACCAGGGTGGGCACCCCTCCAAAGAGGGTCCCAAGCTTGGAGAGACTGCCGGGCCGGAGCCAAAAGCAGTCTCTCCCCACCACTTTCCAGGATAAAGTCCCAGAGGACCAATGCCTGTACCAGTTAACAAAGACAAACGTGCAAGGGGAGTGGGGGGGCAGACTTCATATAAAAAAAAAAGTGCCTTGTGCCGAAACATGGGGCAGGCCTAGTGGCTGGCTATAAAAATTCCTCTGGTCAGGCCAAAATGCCACCCCTGGGAGGTAGGTGTTCTAATGTGCTGTGGCAGGTAGTGTCCAAACGTGCCATAAAAGTTGGCCCCCCATCAGTGATTTTATGGAACCCCTGGGTCCCAACCAGGGGCACTAGCCACCAAGGCTCAACCTCAACCCCCTGACCAGTCACAAGATGTAGCAGAGCTGCCCCTACCAGGAGGCATGGTGGCCAGTACTGACAATCATCCTCAATCTGGGAAAGGGCCGCAATTACCCAAATAGACTGGGGAGGACATGGCTTCCCAACACCACCTACCAATTACCAATTATTCATAGAAGAGTCCGGATACATGGGAGACACTCTACAATGCTCCTTCCCAAAATAAGCTGGATCCATAAATGCAGTTACCCCCATACATTCCCGTCACCAAATGAGGAAACCTGGAACCCAATCCCATAGGAAATGATTATACAAGGAATTCCCATAGGGAACTGATAAGAACAGATACTACAATTCATCTTAAGCTAGCCACACATGGTACAATTTTAGCGTTCGATCGACGATTTTCGATCGAGAAAATCGTCGATCGAACATTAATCGATGTACTCCCACATAGTCCAATCGACGATCGTTGAACGATTTTTGGTACAATCGTCGATTGAAAGGTGATCGGACAAGTTGGAAAATTTTGCTCGATTGGTCGATTTTTTTTGGGCTCCATTTTGTGGCTCGATTTTGTGGCTCGATTTTTTAGGCTACTTCCAATTGAAACTAAAATCGTAAGAGGAATTCAATCGACGATTTTTGGATTACTTCGATTTAATTTCAGTCGAAATTGTTCAATTATCGTGCTTCCCATGTGGAGAACTTCGATTAAATGACAATCGATGCTCGATTTTTTAAATCGAAGTACAAAATCTAATCGAACCTCGATTGAATGATAAATTGTACCATGTGTGGCTAGCTTAAGCCAAACAATCTTTTTCTTTTCTTTTTCTTTAAAGCTGATGTTTAAGATTAGACTGGCATATCATAAAATACAATAGCCATCTTTTTTCTGGGGCCAGATCCTGGGGACAGTTGATTGTTTTGATGGTTTAACATCACAGAGTAACATATGTATCTATTCAATCATTGTTTTCATATACATGATACATTTATATGTAACATAAAACGGGCACACTAAATCCATGGGGTAAATTGAAACCTATTTAATCTATTATTTTGTTTTGTGTAACTATACTAATATGTTAATAGATGTTCGCCCAGACACAATTGCTGAATTTAAAGTGAGTTTGAAAATGCCTGTAAACTATTATTTACAATTTTTTTTATCTGGACCAGTTATGGATGACATAAGCCTTTGCGCATGCTCCAATGACCAATCAATGCTCTTTCAACTTAAAAATAAATTTATAAAAATAGAAAAAAAAATATTTGATTTCAAAGGCTCCAAAAAAATAAAAATAAACACTCCACGCCCTCTTTAACCACCCTAGCGGTTTGAGGTTTTCGCGCCATTTTTCATGACACGAAAACCTCATGTCACCGGCAATCGCGGCAGAGTACACTGTACTCCGCCGTGCTTGCCGGCTCTCCGCCCAGCTCTCCGCACGCCGCCGACGTCAAATAGACGCCGGCAGCGTGTGGAGAGGAGAGCGGCGCCCCCTCCATTAACATGGAGGTCTATGGCGCCGCCCCCCCCCCCCCCCCCCCCGCCCCCTTCGGCGTCACAGATGACGCCGAAGACACGGGGCCGGAAGGGCTCCGTGTGTCGGCGGCTCTTCTATAGAGCCGCCGGCACACAGGGAGACGGCGGTTTTGCCCGATCTCGGTGCGGGCACAGTTTGATCAGCGATCAAACTGTGCCCGAACTGAGTTCGGGCAAACCGCTAGGGAGGTTAAGCCCATGCTGTCAGGGTTAAACTCTATTTGTAATAATACACACATCTAGCTTATTATCTTTTATGGGTCCCATATTGACAGCTGTAATGTAAGGCAGGATTGTGTGACAAGATAGCGACCAATATGGGCTACAAAATGGTTCCTTTTCTCCAGACTGCACTCCTTTTTTTCATGCTGTCAGATATTTCTGCTTATCTGCAAGTTTACATTTAGATCGTCTTTGATTGCTGCTAGAAGTACTGTGTATTAAAGTAAAGTTGGTCTATAAGGCATAATGGGGAAGTAGGTGGTCTTAAGCAAGGTACAGACATGCAGATATGGGCCAGATCGATGGCCGATCCGAGCGCCGTGCATGCTCACGGCCATCTTTTTGGCCCATATAATATGCGGGTCTCCATGCAAAGCATCAGCTAAATTGGGGAGAGAGCAGATTTACCTCTCACTAGCTCCTCCGATATCTGACAGCAGCGTGATGACGTCATTACGCTGCTGCAGAGAACATCAGACGGCTCCAATATCGAGCCGTCTGTACCTTGCTTTAGGGAATTAACTTTTTTTCAAAGGCCCATTGATGGTGAATAAAACTGCAATGGAAAGTAAGTAACTATTTTAAATGCTTGGTTATTTTTTCTCCCATTGCTACAGAAATAAGAAAAAAAAAACTACAAATACACACTTTGTACTTTCCTACTCACCAGAATGGCTGATTTAGACTCCTGTGTTAACTGTGTATGAAAAGAATCTGCTGTATGCAGCCTAGAAAAGAAAATCACTCATTATACATTGGATAAAAAAATTAAAACATTTTAAATGCCTTTTAATGTGAATTATTCAGATTAAGTACATATTGTATGAAATAACAAGTCTGCAAGGGCGATAAATGAGATGTTCAGTTTTCAGACACTTTTCTATATATCAACAATAAAATGTAAGGGCTCAATTACAGGAAACCCCCAATTTGCTTTTACCCTATAGACCTGTCATGAGGGCTTTACTAAATTGCCCCTCTGAGCATCTGCATAAGCGTAGAAGTGCTCAAAGACAGGAGTGCTTTCTCACTTTCCAGGCTGCTGACAGATTTTTGGGTAGGTGCCCATAAGATAAACATGGGGGGGTTGACAATATTTTACAACTGCCTCCAAAGTGTCCGCAAACTGTGCACAATCGGTGCACTCAGCTGCAGTCGGGCACCCTGTAACTGCACTGGGATTGGCATATCCCTGGATCCTGTTACAAATTTGTTGGGGGAGAGACGTCTTATGACTCATACACTTATGGTACACTTATGGACACATAAAAGAACTTTTCACTTATATGACTAGTGTATTCTTTTTTTTATTCCAGATAAAACTTCAATGAATGAATTCATTCATTTTTATCACCTGATTATTTATGACTATACTGTGGTTGTGTTATACTTTTTTTCTTTGTGCCTTTTTTCACTCTCTTACTACTGCTACTACAACTTCTTATCTTATTTCCTAATGTATATAATGACCTACCTCTGTTATAATAAGGTGGCCATAGACGGATCGATTTTCCATTCGATCGATGAACGATTGATCGCATATCGAGAAGAAAATTCCTACCTTCAAGCAGGATCGATCGAGCTGACAGGTGAGAGCTGTGACACAGGCAAGGGGGTG
Organism: Ptychadena robeensis; assembly: GCA_036250615.1. Lineage (NCBI taxonomy): Eukaryota > Metazoa > Chordata > Amphibia > Anura > Ptychadenidae > Ptychadena > Ptychadena robeensis. The sequence goes on along the minus strand of CM070038.1, from coordinate 30,432,075 downwards.
GCTGCACTGGCAGAGAGGGGGGCATCCTGTGTTTCTCTCTCAGCTGCCTTTAGTTGAAGTGGGGACAAGCCCATTCAGCTAAATAGAAGCGATCATCTGCCGATATCTGACAGCAGCGTGATGACGTCATCACACTGCTGCAGGGTACATTGGACGGCTCAAATATTGAACCGTCTGTGCCCTGCTTAAATGTCATACAATTGTTAATTTATGATATCCTGAAAAACTGGGCTAGCCTTGGAGTAGGTGCCTCTTTATTGTGGACCTTTTTATGAGCAGTATAGGTTAAGGCAGTCATGGGTAAACCAAAGGCCCCCATACACGCACCGAATGAGTGTCAACAGAGCAGGAGAGATCAGCTCGGAAATGAAGCGTGATGACGTCATCACTCTGCTTTCCAGAGCTGACAGCATCGGCCGGCACCCTTTGTGTGCCGGGCGTTAGCTTCAATGAAGATACCAGTCTTCCTTGAAGTTAATGGCATCGGCCGTCATCAGCCAGAGAATATTGGACATGTCCGTTCTCTGGCCGGCTGAGCTGTGGGGCAACAGGGATCTATGCGGGCACCCCCGATCGGCGGCCGATTTTGCCGCCAACCAACGGCCGCGAGCACGCACACCCATCAGTCTGCCGCCGTGTATGGCTAGCTTTAAGCCCGGGGGCCACATCCTGCTTTTGCTTTTTACCTTGATGACAAGACCCTCTGTGTCCCTTCTGCTTGTTTTCCACAATAAGCATGCAAAATGCTCTCTGATCATTGCAGTGAATTAGCGGAGGGGAGCCAGAGTGTCTTGTCACTAATGTCTATTTATACTGAGATATGGCAGTTAGTTTACATTTTTTAATTCTTTATCTTTTTTTAGCTTCCTGGAAGTATGATTTGTTTGTTGAAAGTCTACAGGAAAAAAAAGAAGGTGTCAATGTAACTGCTGCATGCCCCATGCAGCATCATTAATTAAGCTAGGCAAGTGTGTCATCAAGACACTTATGGTGGCTGGCCATTACAGGCTCTTGGTCTGGCCCCTCTGTCAAATTTAAGAACCCATTGTGGCCCAGGAGTCAAAAAGTTTGCCCACTCCTGGGTTAGGCAGTGACTGAACTGTGCCATTAAACTCCCCCATTGACACATAGCACATTTTATGCTGTACTAGATAGGTGTGTTAGGCTATGTTTCAGCTCCTTCCTACACTAAGCGCATTCCTTGGAGGGAATGCCGACGGACCAGATCCACATTACCTGCCTACAGCACCAGCTATTCCCATGGCATTCTGCAGATCCGCCGGCCCGATGATTACATACTGCACTATGTTGACCTTCTGGCTGGCGGATCGGCACTAAGCGCATTCCTTGGCAGGGATGCCGATGGACCTGATAGAGCCGTGGAAACATAGTCTAATATTTCATAAAATATAAACGTCATAGTTACTTACATAATAGGCGAGAATAACAATTACAACGATTGCTGTACACAGGACGGATAGAATGGCGATGGCATAGCCTGGGAAGGTACTTTCTGTATCATCTGCCCCTTTTAAAAGGAAAAAAAATATACATAAAAGTCTTATTCAACAATTCCTGTACTCTGATGTAACCTCACAAGATCACATAGAAGTTGGCTTACATTTGATTAATTTTCTTTCTGAATTCCACCAGTTTTTGTCCTGGAGAGGAAGCTTTATCTAGAGACCTAGTGCAAGGATCTCTGTGTTTTAAAAAATTTTTTTCTGGATAAACATTTCTGCAATTGCTTCATTATTACTTCAAAAGTCCCCAAATCCCCAGCCATCAATAATGCAAATCTGACATGAAGGACAGACCTTCACATGGGGACACAAGTCATGGTAAAGGCCCCCATACACGTCTAGAATTTTCATCCAATTAATTTAATTCAATAAATTTTGTTGTTGATTGAATGAAAATCTATGGCAGCCCACATGGTTAGATCAACCTAAAACAATTAAAATTGGGAAACAAATTTATTGAAAAATGATTGGACATGCTGGTAAATTTTAATTGGTTGTATTGGAATTCATTATACTTTCAGTTGATCCCAAAAAAGTTGATCAAATATCTGTTACTACAGTTGGCATAGATTACAATCAATCACCGATTTCCCTGACCCAAAAAATTTATCTTTTTTAGTTGATTAAATAGAAAATCTACACGTGTATGGGGGGCATAAGTCAGTAATAGGAAATCAGTTACAGGTAGATCACAGGAAAGTAGATAAAAGGCCCCCATACACGTCTAGATTTTTTGTTCTATCAACTTAATTCAATCAATTTATTTGTTGATTGACTGAAAATCTATTACAGCCCACATGGTTAGATTGACCTAAACTGATTACAATTGAAAAAAAGTTTGATCCAACATCGAGGCATGTATTCCCTGCTTTAGAGTAGTGGTTGTCATCTGAGTTGCTATTGAGCGTGCGTTTTTGTATATATATAAAAACGCATATAGTATGAAAGGGCCCTTACACAACTTTACTGCAATTCTAACTATTAAAACACTACCTCCAATTCTAAATTTAAATTAAGAGGCACATTTAGACATAAGTGAAAGTATTCATATCCACAGTAGATTTCCTATTGTTGGTTTGTAGACTATGGTTCAACCTTTAGTATGACTATGATTTGTTTACAACATATACAGTTATATCATTTCTGAAACATGAAGTCTAATTTAATGTCATGTATTTTCCTGCTAAAGCAACATTGTTTTTTTTTTAAACAAAAACAGAGATAAGATATTGCCCAATGGGTCATAAGGTATGGTACTAGAAAATCAGGGTTTTGCCACAAAGCCTATGATGGGCCTCTCACCAATATACATATTTACATACATGAGTTGAGCTCAATTATCACATGGGGTGCCATTCCATCAATGGTGCTACATATTGTACACCGCACCAATGATCATGTTCTTTGTTAGGACTTATGGAAAAAAAATTAGCACCTTACTGCAACATATAGATGTGAAGCTTGGAAGGATAGGAACTGTGAACCATAATGATTTCTTTTCTCTGAATATATTCCTTGGTGTCACATACCTGAAGCTGGTTTTGCAAAAAAGAGGTTAATGTCTGCTAACATGCTGTTATTAGCTGCAGCATTCGTATTAAATACACTCTGTATCTCCACATCAGTATGATTGTCTTTAGGAAATTCTGCAGAACCCAAAACGATGGTGGCTGTGGGACCTGATCTCAAGTGACTGCGAGACATCGGTGGAATCTGGTCTATGGAACCCGGTCTGTAAAGAAAACAGATAGAAATATATCAAAATGAATGCTTATTTCCTGGCCACATCGTCTGTCACAATCACACTGGAGTACTGCACATGATGAATAATCCAGTAAAGCCGGCCATAGACGTCCCGATCTATGGCTGACATTTAGCAGACTCTTCACAGCGTGGTGATGTCACCACGCTGTGAGCAGTCTGCTACAGAACGGACAGGAATCCTGTGTGTTCCACTAACACACGGGACTCCTGTCAGACTGTAGCCAATTAACTCGGAGGGGGAGGAGACTCCCCCTCCGAGTTAACAGCCTGCAGTGCAGGAACAGAGAATCGTGCAGAAAAAAACCCAGCAGGACGGATCCGTGTGCGATCCGACCTGCCGGCTTTTTTTCTACAAAATTCAAGGTGGGCTCCCTTATAGATGCGGCCGACCAACCTTTATGTGCTCGGCGGGAGCGAGCACGCAGGTTGGTCTGCTACAACTATGGCCGGGAATCGGCCCGTCTATGGGGGGCTTTAGTGTATTGTGCAAACCACTTTCTAAACCACCAAGTCTACCCGTATTCAATCGCAGAGGACCCTATACTACATAGTTGTTGGCAGATCTAAAGGATATCTGACAGAGAGATCTAAAGGTGTATGGCCAGCTTTAAGCAGTTGTTTTTCAGAGTTGTACAGAATCTTCTATAATCTTCAGATTGGACACTTTGATTACTCCGTACCATGTGAGCTACTCAAAATATTATTTAGAAGCTGAAAAAGTTTAAACAGAGCCTGCCTGCGCCAATCTGGTATCGCAAAATCGACCCCTCTCCACCCTTAGGGCTTGTTTCCACTTAAGCGGAAGCCCGCGGTTGTGCACGGCGCGGATACATCCACGCCCATTCTGTTCAATGGGCTAGTCCCCGGCCGAGGTCAGGGGGCGGCCGCCGCCTGAAAACTCGGTCGAATGAGATGCGGTCCACTTGTGTGGAAGCCGCCGCCGGCTTCCACACAAGTGGAAACAAGCCCTTAAGATCCCCACTCACTTATCGAGTGGGAACCGACAGATGAGCTGTGGAGAGCAGCATGATGACGTCATCATGGTGTGCCGGCCATTAGTTTCAATGGGGACACAGCAATGTCTGTAAATCTCTGGCCGACCGAGCTTTGGGGCAACAGGGATCTGCCACCCCATGTGGGCAACCGCGAGCGGCCACCGACCTTTACTGTCCCTGGCCCTTCCCTTTCATTCAGCAGATTACAGCATTATTGATAGTGTTGAGCTTGCATATTCAAATTGCAAAATTTTTTGTCGAATATTGGCTACTCTAGAATTTGCAAATTTCGCAAATATGGCAGCGAATATTCGTAATTTCGAATTTTCGCGATATTCTGCATTGGGATGCTTATGGCCATGGATTATTAAGGCCATAAGGCGAAAATAAATAGCACATGTGACCATTTTGAAGGTAATTGCGATTATTATTGCTATATGAATATTAATAGAATTGTTCACAAAATATTGTGAATTTGATTATTGTCAATGCCGCTCATTACTAATATTGATCTTAGAGCAGACCTGGGCAAACTCGGCCCGTGGGCCATATTTGGCCCCTTTAGACTTTTAATCTGCCCCTTTGCCACCTTGGTGTCAAGATGCAGTGGCTCCTCTGCTTTTTCTCTGCAATAAGTGGAGATAATGCCTGAAGGATAATTGGGATTGTCTCATTTTAAAGGTTTTTGTTTGCCCATGTCTAGAATAAAATGTTTAAGTTGACTATCCAAAACCTCTATTTTATAAATGCATTATTTTTGTTCATATTTTCTCTTTATATACCCTCCCTGGCAGTATTAATATTATAATGTTTTAAGCAGAATAGAAAATGTTATCTGTTTAAATTACCCACCCAGGTTGGAAAGACAAATTTAAAACCCCTTTACCTAGGGTAGTCTGCATTGAGTAGTAATGTACATGTGCATATGTCTAGATGAAAGTGCTGGAAGTTAGTGAGGCCCTACCCACAGCCCTTTACAGTGCCCACTAACTTACATAATATCAATTGTTTAACTTACTTGAAGCCGTATACTTTGACACCAATGCAGTCAAACAGTGCATTATAAATCATTAAGTAAGCCTGCAAGAGAAATATATATATATATAATTACCGATCTGTCACAACAAAATGTTTTTCCTCATTTCTTATACTAGTGGTGACCATTTTAATACACAGGAACACAGTGAAAACATTTAACAAAGACATAATAAATATATATATTTTAGTGGAATACTCTATCAGATTTTTTTTGTGCCTGACTTTAATAGTTTGAGGCCTGGTTTACTCCTATCTGCTTTCATTCAGCTTGAACCTTTAAAAAGGACGTGTGTGGCCTGAGTGAAAGAGAATGACAAAGTTAGAACACACTAGGAAGCAAGTGTCTGACTACAAAGCTAGGGACTGAAATTTTTGGAGGTCAACAACCAGGGCTGTTTCTCCCGCTATGGCGAATATGCATGCGCACAGGGCCCCATGGCACCCGATGCCCTCCCGCACATGCAAATCCAGCGCTAACACCCTCCCAGACACAGACCCCCCCTCTATGTGCAGAGCTGAACAGCGTGACCTGTGTGTGTGTGTGTGGGGGGGGGGGGGGGGGGGGGGGGTTGGTGGTGTAATGTGATGGGAGTGGTGTCAGCTAGAGGGGGAAGGAGAAGAAGACAAGGAGCACGCCCATACACACCGCTCCTCCTACCTCTTCTTCTTCCCCCTTTGTCACCACAAACTACTAGAATGGGAGGTGTCTGCATCAGCACGGGGAGGGAGGGCAGCCACCAATAGCACAACCCCCCCTCGGTCGACAGAGGTCCCTAGGCAAGAACTTGCAAAGGGCCCCCGCTAGGCTAGAAACGGTACTGCCGACAACCACAAACAGAGTCTTCCCAATGACGTCCTTTCAGTTTTAAACTGAAAACTCAAACATAAATGTTTAACAAGATGTTTTCATCACTGTGATTTTTGTGTTGTGTCATTCTATACCAGACTTCCTTCTCGAACAAGGGGAGTATCTGCTTTTATAAATTTCAGATTTTGTTCCTTTTTGGTATCAATAATCTTATGTGTTGAGTTTAAATAAGGAGTTTAATTTTAATAATGATTAATTAACTGTGGCTTGGCTTTGTATTGGCACATTTCAAACCCCTGATATTTGGGTGTGCAATATGCACACCTATCTCCTTTTTTGAATATACAAGCCTTTAATAGGCATTTATTGCAAGATAACTTGACCTGACCTACATGCTTGTTGACGGCCTCCAACATAACATCCAGGGGGCTTCTATCCTTTCAACCCAGTGATATAACCATCCACTTGAATTTTTTGTTATTTTAGAAGGAATCTATGACATCCCGAAAGCTTGCTTTTTCAATGACTTTAGTTAGCCAAAAAAGGTTATCACTTGAACTCCAAACTTTCTGTATTCTTTGATCGCTAACACGGTACAACACTCTACTACTGCCAGTTCTTTAACTGGGAGGGATAAAAACTAGTTGCACATATGAAACTCTCCTGGCTTAAGCTGGCCATACACGGCTCGATGAAGAAACAGATTAGAGCAACATCCGGCACTGTGCGCGCTCATGGCACCCGATGTTGCTCTAATCTGTTTATTCATTTGAGCCATGCATGGTTCCTTCAAGCAGGATCAATAGACAAACAGGTTTTATGTTGGAAAACCTTGGTCAAAATCCATTACATTGAATGGGGACAGCGAGTCACCATCCAATGTAATGGACGGCTGCCAGCTGAACGGCACACAGGCTGTGTGATCAGCTACGGCTGTGTGTGTGAAGGGGGCATACAGGCTGGCTGCTTCTTCATCTGGGGAAAGGAGAGACCTGGGTGACCGGGAAAATTGGGTCCCCATTGTATGGTAATTTATGTGCCCATGTGATTACTGTTCCATTGACCTGCGATCAATCACAGCATGGTGACGTCACCACGCTGTAATTGATCGCCGATTGCACAGGAATCTACCCGTGTATGGCCAGCTTTACTTCTCTTTGCTTATGTCTGACAAATCAATCACAAGGATATTGGCAAGAAGGAGTGATCTCCAGGCTCTAGCATAGCTAAGACCTGTACCACCCACAGAAAAGGGGAACAGTGGATTCTGTTCTTTAGAATCCCTAAAGATAAGAGTGAAGTCTATAGCTTCCTAACATTTTGCCTTCATCTATAACAGTGGTTCCCAAACTTTCCCTGCAGGCCCCCCTTTTCTATTTAGGAACATTATCGAGCCCCCCTCCCTATTCAAACCCGGGTTAGAATGAGGGCCAGTGCCCCCTTGGAATACCTTTGTGCCCCCCCCCCCCAGTTTGAAAACCACTGATCTATAATGATGGGTCTGTCCTGCTGGCATTATGACATAATCTCTTCTCTTTACAGGGCCAGAGGCCCATGCATGGGCCCATGTGGGCCTGGGTTTGAATTGGGTTATATATTTCAACCCAAGGAGGACAAAATAATCTGCAGGGGATAGCAATGGAGACAATGTAAGAAAGGAGAAGGTACAGCAAAAGTAACATTTCTGTTTTAACATTGGGTTCTTACTGTCATAAGACAAATAGAAAGAAACAAGGGTAAATGTGTAATGACCATTCTATTGCAGCTATTGCAGCAAAAACTGTTTTAAAAACACAAACAAAAAAACATAAAAAGATTTTTAAAAAATTACTAGATGCCACTAAAATTATCCCTATAATTCTGCAAAATGTAATACATAAATTTAGAGAAAAAAATTCTGATCTTAACAAAAGTTTTTGTACTCACGTAATATATAATCTTTCGCTCAAGTTCCTGATATTCTATGGATGAAGGATTTCTATACACATCTCGGAAAGGCAGATTCATATAAACATTAAAGAAATAGCTAAATGTTTTTTTGTTTGTTTTTGTAGGCTTAACAGCAGATGTAGTTGTTGTGATTGCGTTAGTAGTTGGTTTCACTTTAATTGTTGGTTCTACAGTTGTAGCTGGTGCTGTTGTACCTACTGCAGTTGTATTGATTGCTGCTGTAGCTCCTGGTTTGGAAATTGTAGTTAAAGCTGCTGTAGGTGTGGCTGCAGATGTTGAAGAAGGTGTAGTTGTTGAAGCTGTTGTTATTTCTGGCACTGCAGTTGTCATTGATACTGAAGTTGAAGTTACTACAGCTGTAGTCTTTGCTGATGTAGTTGTAGTTGCTAATACTGTAGTTGTAGCGGGTTTACTTGTAGTTAGTGCAGCTTTAGTTGTGGATGCTGCAGTTGACATGTCTACTCTAGTTGCACTTGGTGAAGTTGTAGATAATTGTGGAGCTGTAGTTGGTGCTTCTATACCTGTAGCTAGTTTCGTTGTAGCTGTAGCTGGTTTCTGTGTAATTGTAGTCATTACTGCAGTGGTTGTGGGATCTGCTCTATTTGTAGTGGGTGCAGATGCAGTAGTTTGTTCAGCTGATGCTGATGTAGTTGTGGGTGTTTCAGTTTTCAGTGATGCTGTAGTTTCAGACGGCGAAGTGTTGGTTGGTGTTGATGACGTTGTTGCCACTGTTGATGTTGTGGTTTCAGCACTTGTTGAAACTCCCATTGAGGTTTGTGACGTTGTACCTAGTAATGTTGTCAGCAGTGAGATAGTTGTGGGTACAGCACTTGTTGCTGATGTTGCCAATGTAGTAGGTACAGTTCCTATTGACGATAAAGTTGTTGTCAGTGCAGCTGTACTTGTGGCTCCTGATGTAGTTGTATCTGTTGCAGCTGATGTAGTTGTGGATGCTTCAGTTGTCAGTGATGCTGTAGCTTCAGTTGGTGAAGTCCTTGTTGGTGCTTCTGACGTTGTCACCACTGTTGATGTTGTGGTTCCAGTGCTTGTTGAAACTCCTATTGTAGTTTGTGAAATTGTACCTAGCGATGTTGTTTCTGTTGCAGCTGGTGCGGATGTAGTTGTAGGTGTTTCAGTTGTTGTTAGAAGTGCAGGCGTTGTTGTTAGCTCTGCAGTGGTTGTTAAAGCCATGGTTGTCAGACCCGTAGTTTGTGTTGTAGTTGGCACCATAGATGCTGTTAAAGTTGTAGCAGGCCCTGCAAATATATGTAAATTGTTATTTAAAGTAAATCTTTTGCAAATAGCCAGTCTGCAAGGTGCATTAGGGTGTTAAAGTGAACAGCCTTGCATCGTACCACTGCTCGTGTGTTATCACGCAAAACACTTTTTGTAAAACACTTTTACTGCTCAATATTTAAATGACAAAGTATAAAGTCAGCATTAGGCCAAAACTGCAATGCAATGGGATGCGCGTACTACACAGGAATTTTAGCCATAGAGGTGCTCGGCCTTAACTAGCAATACCCCTGGATTTCTTTCTACATATACATTGGAGGGTTTAACTTACCGGGTGTTGTTGTGTTTGGAAATAAGAGATCAATATCCCCCATTCTGCTTCCATTAGCTAAAGCAACTTCATCAAAGACTTTCTGCACTTCACTGTCAGTGTGATTGCTATCTGGGAATTCTGCTAAAGCATCTGCAATGACGGAACCGTCTCTGTAGAGAAAGATAGAAATGCATTATTTGCACAAATTCAAGACCAAACACAGGCTTACTATGGCACATGGGCCACATCTGCTCATTTTATTTGTAATCTGGCCCGTTGACATTTTTGATAAGAGATTCTGGCTCCCCTTCGCTCATTCCTTGCAATGAGGGGAAACAATGCATAGAGGAGTCCTTACATAACCATGGATGACAAAGTAGCATTCTGATGCTGTGGGTGAGTCCCCATGTTCTCGAAGTTCTCTATCTCATTATAGCAAGGAATGGGTGGAGGGGAGCCAGAGTATCTTGCCACACAGGCAACAACAGGTAAATATGAAAGAAATACTGAAGATTATTCAAGTGTTATTGCAAAATTTTGTTAATAAATCTATTTTAAACGTTTTATAGTACCGGTATATTACTTTTTTTCTTTCCTTTAACTCTTTAAAATACATTTTTTTTTAAAACTCTTCAATCCTTTGTTTACACTTCATTGTCTTCATTCTGTAAGGTTCAAATCACACAGTCGGTTTCAGGGCACCTCATAATCAGCAGTGGGCAATCGCCAGAAAAGTGACCAGGGAACGAGAAATACAGCTTTCAGGGAGATCAATTGGTGAGAATTTCCTACTGACTGTGTATGTGCCCTAAGGAATTCTTTGTTCCATCCACCTGCTTTTGGTCCAGCCTGTCAAATTTTAGAACCCATTGTGGCCCATGAGTCAAAACATATAGCCACCCTTGCTTTAAGACATACTAGTATGAGGAAACTTCCCTATGCATCTTCAATGGCACAAACTTGATGTGAGCCTATGGACAGGACAGGAGCCCTTGGGAGAGTTTGTTGAACAGCCACCAGGCTCCCAACACTTAATGTAGTGCTGCAGCTGTGGCTTATTGTCACCTAATAGGTTGTCAGCCTCTGAAAACTGACAGTGAGCTACCCCGAGTAGCTAGCTTGGACAAGACCTTAAAAAGGTCCTCCCTGACTTCTGTGGCTGCTTTAAATGTGCTAGGGCTTGTGTCCACTGGGCATCCAAGGATGCAAGCCCCTATTGTAAAAGTAAAAATGGAAAAAAACATTTAGAATTTTTGGGAGTTTTGAGAATAACCATACCTGCATAGACCATGAATGTCATATCACGGGTTCTCTAACACTATACAGGTTGTGCTGCACTTTCGGTAATGTGCACATTGTGTGGTGCAAATGGTACAGTTTTCTATAGGTTGCTACTTAAACTTATGTGCGGTGTGTGCATTTTGTCTGGGCTGTTGCAGTTAATTGAAAATGCAATAAGTTAAGTTACCGCTGTAAAATTATAGACTTAGAATTTCTTGTTTGCATGTAATAATTCCTTGTGGGAGCAAGACTACATCTGTCTCTGGGACAACAAGTGTAGGACAGTGGCCTGTGTCATGTATGTGTAGTGTAGTCGCCTGGCCACCGGGCGGTGTGGTCCCCTTTAAGGCAAGTTCCCAGAGTGCTATGCAGGCTCCAGAGTTTAAAGCTCGGATACATGAAGTGAGCGGGCAGTCCAGAGCAGGGATACCTGTAGAGGCGGCGGCGACCGGGCACACAGGCCAGCTCCAGGTTCCTTATGCTCCCCCGATTATACGGGCGTGCATGCAGCCTGTGGACTCAATAGCACGCAGCACTGTCAGACCCGGTTGCCAGGGGAGCTGCCTAGTCCCAGACCTGTCCGAGAGCTCCCTTCAAGTGGGGTGGGCCGCTGACTACCCCTTGGGGCCCGCATCGTGGAGCACAGTACTCGCACCCCTAGTAGTGGTCCAGCGGTATCGCTGTGCAGTTCCCGAGAGCGGATGGGACTTCCTGTCTGTACCGACATTTCAAGGACCGGTGTCCGCCTGCTGAAGGACCGGTTGAAGGACTGACAGTCAGAACCTGCTAAGAGGACTCATATCTATGGAATTTTCCTGTTGGCCATTGTGAGTTGCCGTATTCGTTTGGCTGTTTAGTGTATTGGTTCAATAAAGAAAGGGTTAGTTGCATCACACGTGTCTCCATGTTGTGGATTGATTCCTGAACCTGTACATATGTTAACCTTCGTAGCGCTTGAGACGAACCCAGTATGTTCACTGTTTGGGTTCGTTCCAAACGCTAGATGACCTGGGATCGGGAGAACCTGATACACCCCTGGAAAGCTGCAGTGATTCTCTAAACCTCTATGTTAATCTCTCATAGACCTCATATTAATGGAGGAGTGTCGGTGACCCAGCCCACGACACCTGTGTCATTGATGACGCCAGCAACATGTACAGGGATGGGAATTTCAAGTAATGTACTGTGTACAATTGACTGTACCGCAACGTTAAAAACATTGCATTAATAAATTTGGCGAAATGTTATTACAGACATATCCCTTGTCCTTGTCTAGGGACGAGGGTGCCCTAGCCCTGAGGTGCTGTCACCCGGAGGGGTGAGGGCTAGGCCAGAAACTGTGGCAAGAGAACTGATGGACTGTACATGAGGAACATCAAAAAATACTAGTTCTTACACCAACTTGGCAGTAAGTTTATTGACTTTAATGGGAGTGTACTCAGGCCCACCTCAGAAGATGATGGTGGTGCTGATGGGCATAACCATGGTGATGGTTTAAGCTGTTGCACTTCACCTAGCCTGTCTGCTAGGCCACAGTGAGTACCCGTTCCTAGCGGTCTCTTTCTTACTAGCAGGAAGGCATGGTTGTGATGGAGGGCCTAGTGGAATACCCTGCCGCCTGGTGCATGACGATGGTTTAAGCTGTTCTTAGTTCACCTAGCCTGTTTGCTAGGCCACAGTGAGTACCCGTTCCTAGTGGTCTCTTTCTTACTAGCAGGAAAGCATGGCTGTGCTGGAGGGCCTAGTGGAATACCCTGCCGCCTGGTGCAACTGTCTGCATGGAGGGGCAGGACAGAGGAAGGAACTGGAAAGACTCCAGACCCTGACCCTTGGTTCACCCTGGTACATGTTTGTGCAATTATCTCACCTAGGGTGGTGCGCACGGCTTACACAACAACCAGCAGACATCATATAAGCAACTGGGCTTAGGATAGTATGGGAGACACACCCCTGTGGAATTTAGCTATTGGGCTGAATAATAATTCACTCTTGGACTGCAGCACCACTTCTTTATTGGGCTGAAGAATAGACTTTAGGGCCGTGGCCATCTCTCCGTTTGGCATGTTTTATGTATTTTAGGCACTATTCTTAAAGCAGTTTAACACATGCAATACAGCCCAATGGGAAAACAAATCTACAGTACAAGGTTTGTGCTCTTACAATGGGCTTTTAAATTGTGCTATTTGTGCACATGACCCTGAATAAAATGACAATAAAGAAAACCTTCACAAGAACCCTGTATTCATCCACTACAATGTAATTTGTTCAACTTACCTAAAGCGACGCACCCGAACACCCCTACAGTCAGAAAACTCTTGTAAAATGAATAGGAGTGCCTGCAAAGAGAATACATGCAATTGTTATTATAGGAGAATCTTGTAAACATTGGATAGCCTATTGTCCAGCAAAACAGTGTAAAGAACAATCTCTGGGCTTTTACCGCTTGCTATCCAAAGCGATAGACACATTTCCTCTAACATGCTAATAGGCTGACAACTTTATATTAGACCAAGTCTGTCTGTACATACATTACCTTGTACAATTTTTGGTCCTGAGCCATACATTACATTGCCTCACACCATTGTATTCTTATTACTACGTTACCAGGGAGCAAGGCCAGCCAAATGTTCTTTTTCAGTGGAATGGAGAAAAAAAACTGGGCTTCTACTATCCAAAGAAATAGACACATTTCCTCTAACATGCTATTATGCTGACAACCTTTAACTAGACCAAGTCTGTCCAACACCGTATCTGCATGTTTGTCTCTGACACATAGGGCATAGGGCAGCAACCACAGCCCACAACCCCATTTTCGTCTTTTTTAGACTTCACATATTATATATTTAATATATTACTTTTTCATTGATTGTATACACACGATATTTTAGAGATATGCATTTGTGCCAACATACATTTAAAGTTGATAACTAAATTTAAAGTTGTTAATGTTTACAAATAGTTGATAACTATTTCTTATATTTTACTATTTCCTATAAGTCCATATGGAAAGTCTGCTAAATCATAGTGAGGGACGTTCATTGTTTTTTCCCATTGTTTGTTATACATTTATAATTCCAAACTGCAGCAGATGCTTTCGGCAATGGAACTTTGTGAATTAAAACTTCCAATGGTTTACTTGGCTCTAGACCTTCTGCGCTTGCAGTAATCACTGAATTGATTCGCTACCAGTTTCAATGTTTTTGGCAGTTATGAAGTGCAGGCCCTGACAGCTCCGCGCATAATGGCGAGAACTGTGATCACGCATGAATAGTGGCGATGTAGCACCCACCTCAACGACTTTGAGAGGGGGTCCCAGGCAATGATTTTGCATAGGGCACCCAAAATGCTAGAAACTTTCCTGCTGGCTATCATTTCACACTCACAACTCCTGTACTTTCCAGTTAACCTACTCATGATTCCACACACCTGTTCTGATTTCTCCTGACCCTTGTATAGTGTACATACAATTTTTTGTCCTGAGTCATACATAACATAACGTCAGATACTTGTACGATTGATGAAAATCTACCAACATGTCCGATCACTGCTCAATTGTTTTTTTGTTCGATATTGATCAATTTTGGTCGATCTTTTATGTGGGCAGGAATCAATTCTTGTTCGATCAACGTAAACACATCGCTTTTTGGGTTGATCGAATGAAATATGGAGAAACACCCACTGATGTATAGACTAATAAAATGGTTCTTATACTCACATAGTATGAAACCTTTTTCTCCAGTTCCCTGTATTCTGCACTTGCATTATTCATTAATTGTGGTGTGTATTGCCGATTCATTCTTATAACAAAATTATAAGGGAATGTTTTCATTGTAGTGGTTGTGGTCTTGGTTTCTTCTTTAGTTGCTGATATTGCATTACTGGTCAATTCTGCTGTAGTTGTTGGTGCTGTAGCAGTGGTAGAAGGTGTAGAAGTTGTTGTAGCTCCTTGCTTTGTTGTTGATGCTGCAGTTGTTGTCGGTGCAGATGTAGTTGTTAGTGCTCCAGTTTCATTTGGTGATACTGTAGTTGTAGTTAGTGAATTGATTGTTGGTAGTGTTTTGTCTGATGTAGTTGTGGTAGGTGATGCTGTAGTTGTAGCTGGTTCAGTTGTAGTTGGTGCAACTTTAGTTGTGGGTGCTGTAGTTGACAATTCTTCTTTAGTTGTAAGTGCAGCTGTAGACAATGCTGACATAGGTTCTCCTGTAGTTGTAGCTGGTTTCATTGTAGTTGAAGCTTGTATTGTTGAAGTAAATACTGAAGGTATTGGCACTGCAGTTGTTCCAGTAGTTGTGGCTGCAGAAGTTGAAGGTGGTGCTGAAGTAGTTGTTGACGCTGCTGATGTTGTTGACACTGCAGTTTTCAGTGATACTGAAGATGTGGCTTCAGTTGTGGGTGCTGCAGTTGACATTTGTGCAGTTGTAGTTAGTGCAGCTGTACTTGTGGGTCCTGATGTGGTTGTGTCTGTTGCAGCTAGTGTTGATGCAGTTGTAGGTGCTGCAGTTGACATTTGTGCAGTTGTAGTCCTTGCAGCTGTACTTGTGGGTACTAATGTAGTTATGTCTGTTGCAGCTGGTGTTGATGCAGTTGTGGGAGGTTCAGTTGTCAGTGATGCTGTAGTTTCAGTTGGTGATATGTTGGTTGGAGCTGCTGATGTTGTTGTCATTGTTGATGTTGCAGCTCCAGCACTTGTTGATACTCCCGTTGTAGTTTGTGATATAGAACTGGCTGCTGATGTTGTAGTTGGTGAAGCTGTAGTTGTTGGTGCTGCTGTTGTAGGCTCTGCTGCAGTAGTTGAGGGTCCAATGTCTGATGGTTTTGAAGTTGTTGGAATTGCAGTTGCTGATGTAGTTGTGTCCGTTGCAGCTGATGCAGTTGGGGGTGGTTCAGTTGTCAGTGAGGCTGTAGTTTCAGTTGGTAAAATGTTGGTTGGAGCTACTGATGTTGTCATTGTTGTTGTTGCAGCTCCTGCACTTGTTGATACTCCCATTGTAGTTTGTGAAGTTGTACTTAGTGCTGAAGTTACAGTTGGTGAAGCTGTAGTTGTGGGTGCTGTTGTAAGCTCTGCTGCAGTAGTTGATGGTGCAATGTCTGATGGTTTTGAAGTTGTTGGAATCACAGTTGCTGATGTAGTTGTGTCTGTTGCAGCTGGTGTTGATGCAGTTGTGAGTGGTTCAGTTGTCAGTGAGGCTGTAGTTTCAGTTGGGGATATGTTGGTTGGAGTTGCTAATGTTGTCACTGTTGTTGTTGCAGCTCCAGCACTTGTTGATACTCCCGTTGTAGTTTGTGAAGTGGTACTTACTGCTGAAGTTGTAGTTGGAGAAGCTGTAGTTATGGGTGGTGATGTTGTAGTCTGTGCTGCTGTAGTTGAGGATGCAGTGTCTGTTGCTGCTGGGGCTGCAGTTGTTGTTGGAGATAAAACGGTTGATGGAGCTTTTGTTGATTCAGTTGTTATTGGACCCACGGTTGTTGGAACTGTGGTTCTAGATACGTCAGTTGTTTGTTCTGCAGTCACTGTTGATGTTGTGGCTC
>CM070038.1:30372600-30406799 GCA_036250615.1 Ptychadena robeensis | reverse complement strand
GTACTAGTGCTGAAGTTGTAGTTGGAGAGCTTGTGTTGTGGGTGTGCTGTTTGTAGTTCTACGCAGAGTTGAGGGCAATTAGGTCAGATGGTTTGATGTTGTTGTTGTTCTGCAGTGTTGTTTGTTATGGTGTGTTGTGAAGGTGGTACTTGTGCTGTTGAAGTTGTAGCTGTGAGAAGCTGTAGTGTGGGTGCTGCTGTTTGTAGTCTGTCGCAGTAGTTTGAGGGCCAAAGTGTAAGATGGTTTTGATGTTGGTGTTGTTGTTCTGCAGTAGTTGTTTGCGTGTGTAGTTTTGTGAAGTGGTACTTAGTGACTGAAAAAGTTGTAGTTGGAGAAGAAGCTGTGTAGTTGTGGGTGCTGCTGTGTAGTTTCTACTGCAGTAGTTGGAGGCAAGTGTCAGAGGGTTGTGTTTGTTGTTTGTTCGTTGTAGTTTGTGAAGTGGTACTTAGTGTGAAGTTGTAGTGGAGAAGGTAGTTGTGGGTGCTGCTGTTGTAGTGCTCTACTGCAGCAGTTGAGGGCAAAAGTTGTAAGATGGTTTTGATGTTGTTGTTGGTTCTGCAGTAGTGTTGTTGTGTTGTAGTTTGTGAAGTTGGTACTTAGTGTGACGTTGTAGTTGGAGAAGCTGTAGTTGTGGTGTGCGTTGTGTTGGTGCTGTGTTGTAGTCTCTAATGCAGTAGTTGAGGGCAAAGGTCAGATTGGTTTGATGTGTTGTGTGTTTGTTCTGCAGTAGTTGTTTGTTGTGTTGTTTGTATGTTGAGTTTGTGAAGTGGTACTTAGTGATGACAGTTGTAGTTGGAGAAGCTGTAGTTGTGGGTGCTCGCTGTGTAGTTCTTCTGACAGAGTAGTGAGGGCCAAGGTCAGATGGTTTGATGTTGTTGTTTGTTCTGCAGTAGTTGTTTGTTCTGTTGTAGTTTGTGAAGTGGTACTTAGTGCTGAAGTTGTAGTTGGAGAAGAGTGTAGTTGTGGGTGCTGTGTTGGTAGTTCTACTGCAGCAGTTGAGGGCAAAGTGTCAGATGGTTTTGATGTTGTTGTTTGTTCTGCAGTAGTTGTTTTTGTTCTGTGTAGTTTGAAGTGTATTTAGTGCTGAAAGTTGTAGTGAGAGCTGTAGTTGTGGGTTGCTGCGTTGTAGTTGGGTGCTGACTGTTGTAGTTGGAGGGCTGTAGTGTGTGGGTGCTGTCTGTTGTAGCTCTACTGCAAGAGTGAGGGCAAAGTGTGATTGTTTGATGTTGTTGTTGTTCTGCAGTGTTGTTTGTTTCTGTTGTGTTTGTTGAAGTGGTACTTAGTGCTGAAGTGAAGTTGTAGTTGGAGAGTAGTGCTTTGTAGTTGTGGGTGCTGCTGTGTTAGTAGTTAGTTGCTAGGTGGCACTGAGAGTTGAGGGCAAAGTTGTCAAGGGTTTGATGTGTTGTTGTTTGTTCTGCAGTAGTTGTTTTGTTTGTTGTAGTGTGTGAAGTGGTACTTAGTGCTGAAGTTGGTAGTTGGAGAAGCTGTGTTAGTTGGGGGTGTGCTGTTGTAGTTCTACTGCAGTAGTTGCAGGGCAAATGGTAGATGGTTTTTGATGTTGTGTTTGTTCTGCAGTAGTGTGTTGTTCTGTTGACAGTGGTGAGTGGTACTTAGTGCTGAGTTTGTTGTGTGGAGGAAGAAGCGTGTTGTTTGTAAGTTGTGTGTGCTACTGTTGTAGTCTCTACTGCAGCAGTTGAGGGCAAAGTGTCTGAGGTTTGATGTGTTGTTGTTCTGCAGTAGTGTTTTTGTTCTGTTGTAGTTGTGAAGTGGTACTTAGTGCTGAAGTTTGTGTAGTTGGAGAAGTGTAGTTGTGGTGCTGCTGTTGTAGTCTCGTACTGCAGTAGTTGAGGGCAAAGTGTCGATGGTTTTGATGTTGTTGTTTGTCTGCAGTAGTTGTTTGTTCTTTGTAGTTTGTGAAGTGTATTAGTGGAGTTGTAGTTGGAGAAGCTTGTAGTTGTGGGTGCTGCGTTGTAGGGGGAGAAGCTTGTTTGTGTGTTGTGGGGTGCTGCTGTTGTTGTCTCTACTGCAGTAGTTGAGGGCAAAAGTGTCAGATGGTTTGATGTTGTTGTTTGTTCGCAGTATTGTTGTTCTGTTTTGAGTGTGAAGTGGTACTTAGTGATGAAGTTGTAGTTGGAGAGCGTTGTAGTTGTGGGTGCGCTGTTGTAGTTTCTATGCAGTAGTTGAGGGCAAAGTGTTCGATGGTTTTGATGTTTGTGTTTGTTCTGCGTAGTTTGTTCTGTTAGTTTGTTGTGAAGTGGTACTTAGTGCTGAAGTTGTAGTGGAGAAGCTGTTAGTTGGTGGGTGGCCTGCTGTTTTGAGTTCTACTGCAGTAGTTGAGGGCAAAGTGTCAGATGGTTTGATGGTGTTGTTGTTTTGCAGTTGTTTGTTCGGTTGTAGTTGGTGAAGTGGTACTTAGTGCTGAATTGTAGTGGAGAGCGTTTGTGGATTGGTTAGTGTGGGTGCTGTGTTGTAGTGGAGAAGCTTGTAGTTGTGGGTGCTGCTGTTGTAGTCTTCTACGCAGAGTTGAGGCAAAGTGTCGATGGTTTGATGTTGTTGTTTGTTTTCTGCAGTAGTTGTTGTTTCTGTTGTAGTTTGTGAATGGAAGTGTGAGTTGGTTGGAGTAGCTGAGTTGTGTGTCTGTGAGTTGTGGGTGCTGTGTTGTAGTTGGAAGAAGCTGTAGTTGTGTGTGGGGTGCTGCGTTGTAGTCTCTACTGCAGTAGTTGAGGGCAAAGTGTCAGATGGTTGATGTTGTTGTTTGTTCTGCAGTAGGTGTTGTGCTGTTGTAGTTTGTGAAGTGGTACTTAGTGCTGAAGTTGTATTGGAGAGTGTAGTGATGGGTGCGGTTGAGTTGGGGTTGCTGCGTGTAGTGGAGAAGCTGTAGTGTGGGTGCTGCTGTTGTAGTCTTACTGCAGTAGTTGAGGGCACAAGTGTCAGATGGTTTTGATGGTGTTGTTTGTTCTGCAGTAGTGTTTGTTCTGTTGTTAGTTTGTGAAGTGGTACTTAGGCTGAAGTTGTAGTTGGAGAAGCTTGTAGTTGTGGGTGCTGCTGTTGTGAGTTTCTACTGCAGAGTTGATGGCAAAGTGCAGATGGTTTGATGTTGTTGTTTGTTCGCAGTAGGGTTTGTTTGTTTGTAGTTTGTGAAGTGGTTACGTTAGTGCTGAAGTCTGTTGTTGGGAGAAGCTTGTAGTTGTGGGTGTGCGTTGTAGTTTCTAATGCAGTAGTTGAGGGCAAAGTGTCAGATGGTGTTGATGTTGTTGTTTGTCTGCAGTAGTTGTTTGTTCGGTCCGTAGTTTGTGAAGTGGTACTTAGTGGCTGAAGTTGTAGTTGGAGAGCTTTGTAGTTTTTGTAGTTGGGGGTGCGCTGTTGTGTTGGGGGTGCTGATGTGTAGTTGTGGGTTGTGGGCGTTGTTTTTTGGCTGTTGTAGTTGGAGAAGCTGTTTGTAGTTGTGGGTGCTAGGTCTGCTGCTGTTGTGTCTCTACTGCAGCAGTTGAGGGCAAAGTGGTCTGATGGTTTTGATGTTGTTGTTGTTCTTATGCAGTTAGTTGTTTGTTATGTTGTTAGTTTGTTGAAGTGGTACTTAGTGCTGAAGTTGTAGTGGGAAGAACTGTAGTGGTGGGTGCTGCTGTGTAGCTGTGGGTGCTGCTGTTGTAGTTGGAGAAGCTGTAGGTGTGTGTGCTGCTGTTGTAGGTCTCTACTGACAGTTGGTGAGGGCAAAGTGTCAGATGCGTTTTGATGTTGTTGGTTTGTTCTGCAGTAGTTGTTTTTCTGTTGTAGTTTGTGAAGTGGTACTTAGTGATGAAGTTGTAGGTGGAGAAGCTGTAGTTGTGGGTGCTGCTGTTTGTAGTTATACAATGCAGTAGTTGAGGGCAAAGTGTCAGATGGTTTGATGGTTTGTTTGTTCTTGCAGTAGTATGTTTGTTCTGTTGCAGTTTGTGAAGTGGTATTAGTGCGAAGTTGGAGTTGGAGAGCTGTATTGGGGTGCTGCGGTTGTACAGTCTCCTACGGCAGTAGTTGAGGCCAAAGTGTCTTGATGGTTTTTGAGTTGTGTTTGTTCTGCAGTAGTGTTTGTGTCTGTTTGTCGTTTGGAAGTGGTATTAGTGCTGAAAAGTTGTAGTGGGAGAAGCTTGTAGTTGGGGGGTTGTGTGCTGCTGTTGTAGTCTTCCTAATGCCGTAGTTGAGGGCACCAACGTGTCTGTGGTTTTGAGTTGGTTGTTTGGTTCTGCAGTAGTTCGTAGTTGTTTGTTCTGTTGTAGTTTGTGAAGTGGTACTTAGTGCTGAAGTTGTTAGTTGGAGAAGCGTAGTTGTGGGTGTGTGTTGTAGTCCTCTACTGCAGTAGTTGAGGGCAAAAGTGTCAGATGCGTAGTTGATGTTGTGTTTGTTCTGCAGTATTGTTTGTTTGTGTAGTTTGTGAAGTGGTACTGGGCTGAAGTGTTAGTTGGAGAAGCGTGTAGTTGTGGGTGCTGCTGTTGTAGTATCTACTGCAGTAGTGAGGGCAACAAAGTGTCTGATGGTTTTCAGGTTGGTGTTGTTTGTTCTGACAGATAGTTGTTTGTTCTGTTGTAGCTTGTGAAGTGTACTCGTGATGAAAGTGAGTGGAAGAAGCTGTGTAGGTGTGGGTGCTGCTTTTGTAAGTTGTGGGTGCGCTGTTGTTGTAGTTGGAGGGAAGCTGTATTGTGGGTTGGTGCTGCGTTGTAGTGTCTACTGAGTTTGAGGGCCAAAAGTGTTTCAGATTGTTGGTTTTGATGTTGGTGTTTGTATGCAGTTAGTTGTTTGTTCGTTGTAGTTTGTGAAAGTGGTACTAGTGCTGAAAGTTGTTAGTGGAGAAGCTGTATCAGGTGTGGGTGCTGCTGTTGTAGTTGTGGGTGCTTGCTGTTTTGTAGTTGTGGGTGTGCTGTTGTAGTTGGAGAAGCTTTTTGTGTAGTTGGTGGGTGCTGCTGTTGTAGTGTCTACTGCAGTAGTGGGGCAAAGTGTCAGGATTGGTTTGATGTTGTTGTTTTTCTGCAGTAGTTGGTTTGTTCTGTTGTAGTTGATGAAGTGGTACGTAGTGCATGAATGAAGTTGTAGTTTGAGAAGCGTAAGTTGTGGGGTTCTTGCTGCTGTGTGTAGTCTCTACATGCAGTAGTTGAGGGCAACAAAATGTCTGTGGTTTTGAGGTTGTTTGTTTGCAGTTAGTTGTTTGTTTCTGTTGAGTTTGTGAAGTGGTACTTAGTGCTGATGAAAGTTGTAGTTGGAGATAGAAGCTGTAGTTGTGGGTGCTGCGGTTGTAGTCTTACTGCAATAGTGAGGGCAAAAGTGTCTGATGGTTTTGGATGTGTTGTTTGTTCTTCTGCAGTAGTTGTTTGTTCTGTTGTAGTTTGTGAAGTGGTACTTGGTACTTGTGCTGAAGTTGGAGGTTGGAGAAGTTTGGAGTTGTGGGTGTGCTGTGTAGTCTCTACTGCGAGGTAGTTGAGGGCAAAGTGTAGATTGTTTGATGTGTTGTTTGTTTGCAGTAGTTGTTTGTTCTGTTGTAGTTTAAGTGGTACTTTGTGCTGAAGTTGTAGTTGGAGAAGCTTGTAGTTGTTGGTGTGCTGCTGTGGTTGTCTCTACTGCAGCGTTGAAGGGCAAATGTGTCAGATGGTTTTGATGTTGTGGTTGGTTCTGCAGTACGTTAGTTGTTTGTTCTGTTGTAGTTGTTGAAGTTGTATAGTGCTGAAGTTGTAGTTGGAGAAGGGTAGTTGTGGGTGCCTCTGTTGGTAGTATCTAATGCAGGTAGTTGAGGACAAAGTGTAGATGGTTTGATTTGTGTTTGTTCTGCAGTATTGTTTGTTCTGTTGGAGTTTGTGTGAAGTGTACTTAGTGCTGAAGTTGTAGTTGAGAAGCTGTAGTTGTGGGTGCTGCTGTTGTAGTCTCGTACTGAGTAGTTGGATGGCAAAGTGTCAGATGGTTTGATTTGTTGGTTGTTTGTTCTGCAGTTGACTGTCCACTAGTGCTGTTTGGGGGCTGCAGTGTTGTTGGAAATAAAACTGTTGATGAGAACTGATGATGCAGATTGTGTTGGAGGAAATGTGGTTTAGATACTTCAGTTGTTTGTTTTGCAGGTCCACTGTTGTTGTTGCCGCTTCAGTACTTGTAGAAAAAATTTTAAGAAAACCCCCATTGTAGTTTGTGAAGTTGATATTAGTGCTATGAAGGTGTAGTGAGAAGCTGTAGTTCTGATGTTGCGTTGTAGTCTGTTGCCTGCAGTAGTGAGGATTGCAGTGGCGTTGCTGTTGGGCTTGCCAGTTGTGTTGGAGATAAAACAGTTGATAAGCTCTTGATGAGAGTTGTTGAGCTGTGGTGCTAGAAAGTCAGTTGTTTTTTCTGCAGTCACTGTTGTTGTTGCTCGCAGCACTTGTAGAAAAGAAACCCCCATTGTAGTTGTGAAGTGGGAGTTTGTGCTTGTGTATTGTTGAGTTTGAGAAGCTGAGAGATGGATGAAGATGTTGTAGTCTGTCTTCTGCAGTAGTTGAGGCAATTATGTTGTGTTTGGGCTCTTGCAGTGGCAGTTGTCTCATAGATGCTGATGAAGTTGTAGGGGCTCTCTGCCATTATATGTAACTTGTTATATAAAGATATTTATTTAAATGGCAGTTTGCAAGGTGCATTGGGGTGTGTGTTTAAACTCACCTGCATTGTATGTATCACCAACTTTGTTGTCATGCTATGTGGTATTGCCATTAAAAAGATTGTACATTTTTAAAAACACTTTACTGCTAGACATGGAAACTGGAATATGAAAGTATTAAGGTCAACCTCAAAGGGCTCCGTAGTGATAAGCGAGCATGTTTGGCCAAAGCATTGTCCTGCTGTGGCGAACATGTGTCTTGGCCACCATGCTCAAGTCTCCGCCCCGCAATTTTGCGGATCAGGACATCCCCTCAAGGGGAAGGTAAGTATTGCCCTCACTGTATTGCCAGCACAATCTTAGCTGATGGCCATTATTAATTGGGACGGCCCAGAACACGTATACAGGTGCTATATATAGCAGACCAATGACGTGTTCGGCTCAGATAGCAGGCAGGGCGGCAGCGGATAGGCAGGGAGAGTGTAGCCTGCGCGCGATTTTAAGGCATCACAAATTAATAGACCCAAAAGCCCTTTTTGAGGAATATAGGCTTTATGTAGCGGGCAATATACAAGGGCCAGTGCTTTTTTTGGGGGACTATATAGTTCACTGACAATTCATCTGGCCACTTACAAGGTCCAGTGCTTTTTTGGGGGGACATGATAAGTTCACTGACATTCATATGCCACTATAAAAGGTCCAAGTGCTTTTTTGGGAGGACATTGACAGTGGCTGTAAAAGTTTTCGGCCACCTTGAGCTTTTCCACATTTGTCACATTTCAGCCACAAACATGAATCAATTTGTATTGGAATTCCAGTGAAGAGACCAATACAAAGTGATGTAACGTGAGAAGTGAGAACGAAAATATACATTAGCCAAAATTTTTTACAAATAAATAACTGCAAAGTGGGGTTTGTCCGTAATTAGTCAACCCCCTTTGGTCTGAGGCAGGCAGTTGCCATAGACATGGGCCTGATGAGTGCTAAATGACTAAAATAGAGTGCACCTGTGGTGTTAATCTAATGTCAGTACAATACAGCTCTCTTGGTTGACGCCTCAGGAGAATTGTCTAAGAGAATATTGGGAGCAACAACACAATGAAGTCCAAAGAACACACCAGACAGGTCAGGATTAAGTTATTGAGAAATGTTAAGAAGGCTTAGGCTACAAAAAGATTCCAAACAGCCTTGAACATCCACGGAAGCACTGTTCAAGCGATCATTTAAAAAATGGAAGGAGTATGGACAACGTAAACCTACCAAGAAAAGGCCGTCCACCTAAACTCAAGGCTTGAACAAGGAAAGCGGTGATCGAAAGCAGTCAAGAGGCCCATGGTTGCAAAGATCTAAGCTCAGGTATATGGGAGGAATAATGTCCATAGGACAACTATTAGTCGTGCACGGCACAAAGTTGGCCTTTATGGAAGAGTGGCAAGAAGAAAGCCCATTGTTACTAAGAAAGAAAGCATAAGAAGTCCGTTTGCAGTTGCCACAAAGCCACTGTGGGGGACACAGCAAACAGTGGAAGGGATGCTCTGAGTAAGATAAGACCAACATGGAACTTTTGGGCCAAAATGCAAAATAGTGCTGTGTGGTTGGGGAAAAACTAACACTGCCACATCATTTTCAACACACCCTCCTCCACACCAGGGACAGGGGGAAGTGGGTCAGAGTGATGGAGGATAAAATGGTAGCCCCAAATACAGAGGCAATCTTGGAGAAAACCTATTGGAGTCTGCCAAAAGACTGGAAGGGGCGGAGGTGCGCCCTTCCAGCAGGACAACGACCCCCTAAACATAAAGACAGGGCAACAATGGAAGGTTTAAAACAAAAAACTATCCATGTTATTTGAATGGCCCAGTCAAAGTCCAGATCTAAACCAATCGAGAATCATGTGTGGAAGATCTAAAAAAATTGCTGTACAAACGCTGTCAATCTAATCTGATGGTGGAGCTTGTTTTTGCAAAGAAGAATGGGCAAGGATTTCAGTCTCTAGAGATGTGCAAAGGCTGGTGAGACATACCCTAAAGACTGGAAGCTGGGATTCAAAAGGTGGTTCTACAAAGTATTGACTCAGGGGGCTGAATAATTACGCACACCCTACTTATATAGTTATTTATTTGTAAAAAATGTTTGGAATAATGTATGATTTGCATTCCACTTCTCACCACTTTGTATTGGTCTTTCACATGGAATTCCAATAAAACTGAGTCATGTTTGTGGCTGTAATGTGAAAAATGTGGAAAACTTTTGCAAGCCACTGTATATAGTCCACTGACAACCATCTGACCATTATACAAGATCCAGTACATTTTTGGGAGACATATATAGTTCACTGACATTTATCTGACCACTATACAAGGCCCAGTGTTTTATTGGGAGACATATATAGTCCACTGACAACCATCTGACCACTATACAAGGTCCAGTGCATTTTTGTGGGCATATTTAGTTCACTGACATCTATCTGATCAATATACAAGGTCCAGTGTTTTTGGGGGGGATATATATATAGTCTACTGACATTCATCTTGCTACTTTACAATGTCCAGTGCTTTTTGGGGGCACATATAGTTCACTGACATTCATCTGACCATTATACAAGGTCCAGTGCTTTTTTGGGTTGCATAAATACAAATTTTTTTTTGTTCAAATGCACCTACATTTACGTGTGGCAGGCTCCTGTTTTTCTGGGGCCCTGTTGTTTCAGACATCCCAAAAAAATATTTACTGCCCACCAAATTATTCTGACAGTTGCAAACAGACTGTAAAAAGTCTGTTCTTTTTTCATTCACCACATTTACATTTGGCCCTCTCGCCCAACAAGTTGAAGGAAGGACCTAAGATACTGTGTCCTGATTCCCACCATCTTGAGCCTTCAAGGACACAGAAGCACTGTCCAGTTGTACAAAGAGGGAAACATTTTGGAAAAAGGTGAAGAAATGCATGGCAGACCATGTCACTGTCTAAAAGGATTCCTCAGTGCCGTACGACTATTGGGTGCCTAAGCTGGACATGTGGCATGAAGGTACGCTCCACTGCTTGGAGGGGCTGGTCTTCCCTGCTGCAATCGTTTTATCTGAGCGTGTATTCAGTGCTGCTGCCGGCATTATAACAGATAAGCGAATCCGCTTGTCCACTGGTTGGCTCAGGCAAAATAAACAAGGATTGCTTTTTCCACTCCACCAGAGGAAAGCTAAGCTGATCAAGGCAATTTCGACATATCTCTTTTTAATGGACTTGAAAATGCACCACAAAAAATGCACCACCAAGAATCAACCACAAGGTATATGGTTGATGCTTCTTTTCTCCTCCTCATCCTCCCCCTCATCCAGAGTGTATATATTCCCTACACTTCAAATTTTTTAATAAGGTCAGCTCAACTGCAGGCACTGCTGTATGATGTTTTAGAGCATCAGCTCAACTGCAGGCACTGCTGCATAATGTTTTAGAGCCTCGGCTCAACTGCACGCATTGCCGCATAATAGTTAAGCGCGTCAGCTCAACTACAGGCACTGCCGCATAATGTTTTAGAACGTCAGCTCAACTGCAGGCACTGCTTGCTGCATAATGTTTTAGAGCGTCAGTTCAACTGCAGGCACTGCCGCACAATGTTTTAGAGCATCAGCTCAACTGCAGGCACTGCTGCATAATGTTTTAGAGCATCAGCTCAACTGTAGGCACTGCCGTATGATGTATTGGAGCATCAGCTTAACTGCAAGCGATGCCGCATAATCATTTAGAGCATCAGCTCAACTGCAGGCACTGTTGCATAATGTTTAAGAACTGCAGCTTAACTGCAGGCACTGCCGTAAAATGTGTTAGAGCTTCAGCTCACCTGCATAGTACAGTGTTCCCTAATCCGTGAAGCATATTTTAAAACAAGTTTTATCATTTAAAAATGATAATGTCTTCTAGCTATGCATGTTGTAATTTTATTCATTACAAATTGATGTGCAGCCCTTTAGTGATGCAGAGGGTCGCACTTCTGGCCCTCCACTGTATTACACAGTGACTTACAGAGAATATATAGTCATATAACTAACTGCCTCTCAGGGGAGCTCACAATCTAATCTCCCTAAAGCTGGGTAGATTTCTATACAATTGATCCGCGACCAATCACAGTGTGATGACATCACCACACTGTGATTGATCGCGGGGAAATCGAACAGGAATTAATGTGCACCAAAGTAGGTATTTATGTGCTCTCAGAGCAGGTTAGCCTAAGGCCAGTAGCTGGGCAGACTAGGATTCATACACTTTGTGAGGTGTGGAGAGCAGGAAAAAGAAGACAGCCGTCTGGACAAGTACCCAACCTGATGTAGGCAGCAGGTGCAAAACCCTTAAAGGGAAAAGTACCAAATAAATATATATACAGTGCTGCCTGAAAGTATGTGAACCCTCCAGACATGGTCCTGTTTGTGAAAAAACATTTAAAGAACCTTATTAGACATACATCTAAATCCCAATTTGTAAAGCACACCTTCCAAAATGTAGACACACACACAAAAAGAGAATATTTTCTTATTTAAGTAAACAAAGGAGGTTTAGGCCCAAAAAACTGAAAATCTTAATGTGCATAAGTAGTGTGAACCCTTGATTAGTAGCTTGTGACTCCTCCCTTTGCAGCCATTACTCCAAAATAAAAGATCTCTCCTGTAACCCACTAACCAGTTCTACACATCTGCTTATGGGGATTTTGGCCACTCTCCTTGCAGAACTCAGCCAGTTGAGAGACGTTGGAGGGACATCTGGCATGTACCAAACTTTTCAGGTCTCCACAACATTCCAATTGGCGTTAAGGTCGACTTTGACTGGGGCCAATCCAGAGTGCGAATCCTCTTTTCTGAAGCCCATTCCTTTGTACTCTGTGGGAATGACTTTGGGTCATTGTCTTGTTGCATAATCCCTCTTGTCCCAGCTTCAACTCCCTGACGATGGCAGGCAGATTCTGGTCGAGAACTGTTGATTAACACGAAGAATTCATGATCCTGTGGAACAATATGAGTTCGTCCAGGCCCAGCAAGCAGAAAAGCAAAAGACCCAGAACTTTCACATTGCAACCGCCATACTTCACGGTTGGGAGGAGGTTCTTTTCTTCATCTGCCGTTGTTGATTTTTCTCCAAACATGTCGGTTTGACCAACATAATTGTATTTTAGACGTCTCTGTCCAAGAGAATGGACTTCAGAAGGCCTTGGTTTGTCCAAGGGCTCTTGGCAAAGTTTGCTGTGATGAACTGTGAATGACAGGGCAGTTTTGTGCTTTTTTGAGAGCAGAGGCTTCCTTCTAGCAAACCCTCCCATGAAGGTCATGGGCCTATTCAATTTTCGATCGGATTGTAGACGCATGCAAACATTTGTCCCAGATGCGGCCAGAGAGGCCTGCAACTCTCTAGAGGTGATGTGTGGCGTTGGACCTTTACTGGTTATTATTCTGGTGCTTATGGGTGATATTTTGATGGGCGTCCACTTCTAGGCCAAAGTTGATGTCATGTTGAAGGCCCTCTATTTGTAAATTATCTGTCGTCAGTGGATGGATGGAGCTGGAATCTTTGGAGATGGTCTATAGCCTTTCCCAGACCGATGGGCTGTCAATACCCTCTTCTTCATGTCATCGGATAGTCTCCTTTGATCTTGGCCATGTTGTTTGTATGGGACCACAGTGGTTCAAGTTGGTTTCCTCTCTATTTTAATAGTGAAGGCCAAAACGTTCTTCAAGTGGAGGTTCATTTCATTGGTTCTGCTTAAGTGATTGATTAAGCACCCAATGGTTTCACCTGCGTCTTTTACCTGGTCGACTTAACCAATTGCAGCTGGGGGTTCATTTACTTTTGCACATACACTAAGTCCATGTTTCAGTAGTTTTTGGGCTACTTAAACAAAACCTACTAAACAAGTACATGCAATTGATGAACATATGTCTGACATTTCATGAATAAACCACTGGTGATGAGAGTGAGAAAATCAGGTTAAAGAAACATCTACACCACTTGAGGGGTTCACATACTTTCAAGCAGCACTGTATATATACAGAAAATACATGGGTATAGCGCACAGGGCAAGGCATATACACAGTAAAACATACATACACTTAGTGAATAAGCCTTGTCACTAACCTAAGCTAGCCCATGCAGACACAGGGAGAAGATGAAAACTTCTTGCAGATGGTGCCAAGGCTGAGATTCAAGCTAAAACACCAGCAATGCATGGCCAGAGGGCTAACCCCCTGAGCCACCATGCAGCCCATTGCTGAACTGTAGAGGATTGGGGTAAGGTCATATAATGAGTCAAATTTTTTGCTTTGCCCACAATCTGGTCATCTTATGGTTCTATGGGGACCCAGAGATCCACAGTGTCTCCACCGTCCACATGTGGAGGGGGTCAGTAATGATCTGGGGAGGCTTCAACAAGGCTGGAATCGGGGAGATGTGTCTTTGTGAAGGAGCATGAAACAAGCCACATACACGATTATACTAGAAAGACTTTTGCTTCCTTCTGTTAAGACAATATTCTCCAACTCAAAGGATTGTTTTTTTTTTTAGCAGGACATTACCCCATGCCACACAGCCTGGGCAATTAAGGTCAAATCAATAGTCTTTTTGCAGAAAGACCGGTATGAAGTAACAGCAATGCAAAAAAACTGGTGGAGAGCGCCCCTAACACATGAAAGCTATGATTGCACATACTACCAAATACTGATTTCTAAAACACATTATTGTTTTTTTTCCCTTGAATTAATCAAGTTCTGCTAACACCTTTGTTCCTCTAATATTGATGTATTGTCAGTTTCCTTAAAATTATGCTCTAAAGAACAAGATTTTTTTTTGATAGACTGTTAAGGACTATAAAACCCCAAATAACCTTGTGGACTATGAGATGTCAGATGCAAGCTGTTTGTTTTATGTTGTTTTACTCTCCAAGCTGTTTGGGTCTCTCTTGCTTACCCTAAATATTAAAATCTATTTATTGTATATGTATATTATATATGCAAAAAATGTTTCTACTATTTAAAATGCACAAAAGAATAACTCACCTGTTGTAGTAGTTTGGCCCTTTGTAACGAATATAAACCCTGAATGTAGAAAGCAAATATATTTTATTTCACAAAAGCCTTTCATAAATTTAACATGCAATGTAAATTCAAATTTTAATTCTCAGATTTGTGTATTACTACTGGTGATCCTGCCATAAAAGACACAAACACTCGTTGTTACAGAAGATATAGAATGTTGTCATCTCCTAACAGAAGAGGTCTGAAACAACCTCAATGGCCAGATCACACAGATTCAATAGCACCACAATGACAACAATGAAAATAAAAAACTATATAAAAAAAAATTATACTTAGAATAGAACAAAATTATAATTTTTTTATTACTAAAGCCCCCCATACACGCTTAGATTGTGACCCAATGATGGCTGTCATCATGCGCGTTCAATCGGACGAAAAATTGGGTCACAATCGGCCGGGTACTTACACTACAGTATTAGATCGATCTAAGAATTAGGGACATGTCCGTAATGCCTTAGATCGATTTGGCGGACGATTTTGGCCCTTTAAGCTTTAGATTGGCACCCAATTTTTCGGCCGACCGACCAGCCGAACCATCGGGTGGAAATCTGAGCGTGTATGGGGGCTTTACATGTACACAATCATATAATAAAAACTTTAAGCAGACCTACATTGGAAAAAACTCCAAATGAAATTAAACTTTTACTTCTAAGTCTTTCTGCAGGATAATGAATGATCTCTGGATGGAGCTAGAAAATTCTTCAGTGCTAAAAACAAATCTCCTGAGGCTTTTGAAGGGAGCATCATTTTATTAGTGGTGTCTCCCTTTCCAAGTGTCTTTGCACCCAGCTAAAGAGGCACTGCCTTGGCACTAGAGAGGGTCGAATTTATTTCTGAATGGAATGCATTGCATAGAACCATCCCCAAACTTGCTGGAGATGTAGAGAAGAATTGACTTTGAAGTAAATTAATGAAAACAAGCCAAAAACATGTATACAGACAGTAGGCTTTGCTGACTAAAATTGGAATTGAAATAACAATACTCTAGACCAGTGGTGGGCAACTGAGTATATATGGAGGGCCACAAGTGTGGCCCTCAGCATCATTATAGGGCCGCTTATAACATTTTCAATCTATACGGACTTGTATAAGCATTTTTCTATGAAAAAAATGACAGCAGGCATAGCTAGAAGACATTATTTTCCATTTTTTAATAACAAATTTGTTTTAAATGTTACTTCAAGCATTAGGGAACACTGTAGTATGGTAATGCACATTTTGTGTCATGTATATCATCAAAGGTTATGTGCCTCATAGATATAATTAAAGCCATTGATTATATTGATGGGGCACATAACCTTTGGTTCGGCAAACAGTTGAGTTCCTATGCTCTATGCATTAACATTTAGGTTTCCTCCAAGTGGAGGAATAAGGGGGCCGCCAAAGAACTTCCAAAGGGCCGCATGCAGCCCCCGGGCCTCAGGTTGGGCACCTGGGCTCTAGACCCTGTAAAGATGTGTCAGTTGTGTCTTTTTCTGTTTCAATGTTCCTGAGACAGAAGCAAATGTGTTTTATAACTGTGACCAATCTTTAGATGGTCACAGTTAAAAAACACCTTGGAAAACATGGTGAATATCAGCCCAGAGCAGGGCTGAATGCTAGGTGGGTGGGCTCCTTGACTGGTGGGGACTGGATATGATGTGGTGGTTGAGGATTGGTAGAAGGTTAGGGATGGGTAGCCGGATAGGGAGGGGATAAGGTATGGTTCTTAAGGAACAGGAAGGGGATGAGAAATCCATTTTGTCCTCAGAAATTGGGATCACCCACCCACCTCCCCATTATGTTTTTTTGTAACTGGGACTTTACTCTGTCTTCTTGGTTGATTATGGTTTCTTCCTTGTCACAGCAGGGGTGGAACCTTAACAGTGCCGGTGAAAATGTACGGTATTTTAAAGAGTTTTGGTGACTAGTGTTAAGCGGCATATGGTATATTCAAGTTAGTGTAATTTCGCAAAGGAACTTTAAAAATTCAATTTGACTGTATTCTATTGCCTGTTCGGAATTATTCGGAAAGAACAAGCTTTACAGCGCACATTCACGAAATATTGTGAATTCTCGAATGTCGGATATTCATCGAATATATTTGAATTTCGAATATTCTCGCTCAACACTAATACGTGATGGTAGAATATATGTTAAATGTTGATGTTATGGAAAGTTTGTTGTTAAGGTACCCACTGAGCTAGGTAACAGAAGGGTTGGGGGCTGGGGATAAGTTTCTTATCAATTATATTCATTTTCAGATTCAATGAAGCAATGGCCTGTATGTGTGTATATATATATATATATATATATATATATATATATATTAACAAAAAATATATACAAACACATTTCCAAAGAAACAACTGTGTGGTGTCTTTATTTTATATATATTAGTTATTAAAGAGGTGTGCTTTTTCAACGAGGTCAGACATGTCGGTCATCCACCAGTCATGCTTATTGAATAAAAATGGTACTAGCAATATAAAATAACGTTACATGATTAAACAACTTGATTTCTCACCCATCAAGAGCAGGACATGGAACGACACATCCCTTGTACTCTTCATGCTGAGACTTCTTCTCAGCCTTCATGCAACTCATACAATCCTAAAATGATAATAACAGTAAATACATAAATATAATTAAATACAAATATATTTGTTAATTGTAATTGAATAGGGTATTATAATTAATGAAAATATTAACAATAAAAATGTTAAAAAATTATTGATATAACAAGAGTGTAGTGTCAAGTCAATTATATATTCTTCTGTTCAGTTGGGTAGAAGAGTGTACATCACTTTCAGCTGTTTTGGCGTGCATAAAGTTCGACAACCCAAAACACAGGAACAGTTTGGCAGATGGAGGCCACCAGACAGTTTTGTTTCTCATCCTTTTTTTGACTGCTCTTTAGTAGATTTGCATGTGACTAGGGTCATTACTGACAGCATGAATTGATACCTGGACCATACAGAGGTTGCACAGGCAGTCCAACTCCACCAATGCGGCACATCAATTCTTTACATGACCATAATGCTTTCTCTCTCTCCCAGAATATGCTCAAGATTATGAAGAAGATTGCAGGAGACCGGCAGTAACTCTAGGAGAGTTGTAAAGGGCCATCAAAGTTTATTTATCCATCAGCTGGCCCAGTATCTGATCCACTGTGCATGTAGTAACCAGACAAGTACTGTCAGAGTCCTAAATGGTGACCTCCAGAGAGCCATTGGTATTTGAAGCAGTCTGTGCATCAAGGTCCTGTGAAGCATGTCTGCTCTTTGCCAGAGAACACCAGAATTGCCCTATCTGTTGTTTTTATAGAAGAAAGCAGGTTTGCTCATAGTTTATGTGATAGACATGAAAGGGTCTGGAGAAGCCATATGAATGTTATGCTGCCTGCAGCATTGTTTAGTGTGATCAGTTTTGTGGTAGGTCAGTGTTAGTCTGAGAAAACATGTCCATGGAAGGAGGCACAAACCAATGCAGAATAGATGATGGCACCCTAACTACCTTTAAGCATCACTGGTTTAGTGGTTCCTGGGTTCCTTCTGGTGGACAATAATACCATGCCTCATGTGGCAGGAGTATCCTGGCAGTTCTGGAGGTTAAATAAATTGATACCATTGACTGGCCTCCACTCTTGGCTGACCTTAATTAAACAGAAAATCTCTGGGACATCATGTTTTGATCTATCCAATGCTACCAGGTTGCACCTCAGACTGCCCAAGAGCTCAGTATTTCCTCAACTTTAATCTGGAAGGAGATACCCAAGGAAACCTCCGGAATCTAAATATGGAGCATATCATGTCATTGTCATGTGGGGCTATTCAACAACTAAGTACCATTTTGAATTGCTGCAATGAAATTTCAGTAAATTGGACTATACATTAGACAACAACCCTATGTTAAGCCTATGGACAGCCATGGTTCACAGTCAGGAGGGGCATATGGGCAGCTATTTAAATTAAGCCTTTCTCACAATGGCATATGATGAATGAAGGATGACATGTGCATGATTACTCAGAGGATTGCTCTATTGTCTGCTGTGGTTTATATATCTGGAAATGTGTGCATGCGTTTGAGACTGGTACATTAAGGATCTGTATGACTCAGCCTGTTTTCTTATCACACCCTCGATATAAAATGATAATCAGAGTAGCTCAGAGCACTTCCTTCTTGTCTACAGTTAGAATGTTAAATATCACCTGCCAATAGAACATCTAGTATTACTGCATGCAGTAATACTTCAACTTTATGAATTACAATGCATTCCTTTCCTTATTAGAAGAATTTATATATAAAATAGTTTCACAATAATGAATAATTTCCTCACTATACTGTGGATGTATGGATTCCTTATGAAATACTGATATATAACCCTGCTGTATATTTAAACATGTTAACTTGCTACATGGAGTGGCATCAAACATCTACAGGTTCCTTGTCCTGTACTATATCACAAATGTTTTATGGACAACTCAGCATACTCAGCATGAGTGTGTTCAACATCCCATTTCCAGACTATGGACATAAATTATTTCCTCCTTTGTGGCAATTACAACTACTATTTATCTTGCACAGCTTATTTTGGTGCATTGTTGTGGTACTTTATGTCTATTTATGAGGCTTAATGTGGGAGAAGGCCTGTCACCCAGCCAATGTTTTCATTCAACCCAGAAGTGTTCAAAATGTGATTTGTGCACTTTTGTCTATCTATATCAAGCTGGTAGTGTTGAGCAAGAATATTCAAATCACTAATTTTTATTACGAATATTAGTACTTCAAGAATATGCGAAGCTCTTGAATATACTGCTATATATTCTAAAATATTCCAGTTTCTAGGGAAAGTAGCATGTATTTCGCAAAGAATATTTGCATGAACAAATGCCCATATTCGCAAATAATTCGCCAAATTACTTCTTAGTGTTGTCTTATGTGATTTCACTTTGAATATTTGTAGAATAATTCGAGAAATGTTGTGAATTCAATTATTGCCTATGCTGCTCAGCGAGCTGTATATATACAAATCAGCACAGTGAGGCTGTAATTTGAGAAAGCCTTGTCTAAACTGTTACCATGAGTATGAACATGAGTATGAACACACACAAATGGCTAAACTGTTTGTTAAGCCCCCCATACACCTTGAGATTCCTCCATACAACTTTCATGAGACCTACCAACAACTATGTAGTATAGTGACCTTCCTGATAGAAAACATAGTGGTTGGAAGGTGTAGAAAGGTCCTTATATTACATGGTTTTGGTAGAAGAAAAGTTGGTTGTACAGAAGTTGCATGGTAATTGTATGTGGTGTATGGGGGGCTTTAGGGGCAAGGGCCCCCGTTGTGTATTGCACTTGCCAAACACTGCAGTGAAGTCCTCCTAGTATGGTGGAACTCAATAATAACGATCCCCTTTAAAGCAAAAGGGCGAAGACACCTGAAAAGCGCCGGGGAGACGCCTCATGTCTTCCCAGCACTTCAGCATGAATGCAGTCTAACACAGACTTCTCACTAGAAACGCCTGAACATGTATAAGTTTATATAGCATTTGTTTAAAAAAGGAATACTGCTCATGTTGTTTAAAGCTTAAGTTTTGAGGCATGCTTTAAACCATATAGAATTAAAAAAATACAAAGAGATCAAAGCAACCGATTAGAAAATGTTTTATGTAAAATAGGTTGGCTAAAGATTGATCATTGTTATTATTATTTTTATTATTATTGGTAACACAGTAGATAGGCATTGTCTTAAATCATTTCTTTATCAATCCACCAAATACTTTGCAATAGAACCTGTAGTCATACTTAATATATACTTGACTAATACTATTGTGCAATTGCTAGTGACACACTGTTCTTTATTTTAATATTCTGATATATAGTTTCAGTTTATACTGCAATTAGATGTTCATTCTCAGGGAGGATGACACGTGCAGCTGCGTTCCTAAGGGCGGCTTATGGACAGCTGTCAATCACTGACAATCCCCATGTTATCCCTAACCTGAAAATCACCCTACAAAGCGAGAATGCAGGTGAGGGGACAGGTGTTGCAGTGAAATTATTTTCTACCAATCCAGTCTCAGTTATTTGTAGTTGATTGACATTCCGGCAGTGCCTGATAGCAATGACAACAAATAGTCATGAATCTCCTGGGTTGGTTTGCCCATGGCACGCTTTTTAAGAATAAAATCTGCCACAATTTTGTGCCCTCTCTCGTCCCTGCCCCCCTACACATGTGCTGGAAAAGAGCAACGCCGCCTGCAAAACATGGAGGCAAATGGTGTTGGCCAGCACCCCACCTCTCCCATGCCATAAATGATATATATGATAAATGTTGAGAGGACTGCAAATTTATACAGGCATACAAGCTGAACACTGACTACTTAACATTGTATCAAGGTGTAATATCTTCAGTGTTTTCCCATGATAAGATATTGTAAACTATTTAGCACAATGTCATTTTGTGAAATTCTGCAGATAATTAGCATAGTATTTGAGCAGTGATGGCAAATCGTTTAGAGACAGAGTGCTCAAATAATTGAAACCCAAAACTCAATTATTTATTTAAGTGCTGGCATGGCGATATAACCTGAATTACACAGACACACAACTTGTAAACACACTTAACTACTTATATGATACAATAGGAGATGGTATGGGGTGCTGTGTGCAATCAGAAGAGAAGAGAACTGACAGCATTGAGAGCCAATAGGCTGCAGTTCTTTCCTCTGTGCTGCCCGCATGCCCACAGAGAGGGCTCCGAGTGCCACCTCTGGCACGTGTGCCATAGGTTTGCCATTACTGTATTAGAGACTATAAATTTTATTTACTAGTGAGAAGTATTTAACCAACACTACTACTACTGTTGAGAAATGTTAATAACTACTGTCAAGAACTGTGAAGAACTACTGACAAATGAAATATTACCATATATAATAATTTGCAGTATTAACACATTTCTTTTTTTAAATCTGACAAGGAGAAATTTGACATTTGACTCTGCTCCTCTGTATAAATATTTTTAGATAAAACAACATAGTACTTTGTGTCAAATATTATGATGCCCTAACTTGAGAGGGTCTACATATAAGAAGCAATGTATTTCTAGATGGTAAAACTAAAATGTGTACAAATAACTTTAACTTAAGACTAAATTGTACACCCACAAAATCTTGTGGGCCAATTATAATTACAGATTTGGACCCCAGGCCAGAGTTTGACACCCCTAGGTTAGGCATTAGTCATTATTTACTCAGTAGCCGTATATACATTACTTGGTTTAGATCACCTTGTGTGATCAATATACTGTATATACTCGAATATAAGCCACATTTTCAGCACCTGAAATGTGCTCAAAAAATTAAATTCTGCTTATATTCGGGTCAAGAAATAAAAATGGCTGCATTTTGTAGGTCTTTATGAGTGAATTGCAAAGCCCATCAACATCCTATCATCACCAAATTTGCTGGAGGTGTAGAGAAGGGTTGTTCAGAACATTTGAGAAGCATATGTAGTTTTTGCATACATTAGGTTCAAAGTCAAATTTGAACTTATTTTGTGCAAAAACTTGATCTGCTTGAGCAATACTTTTGCTGTGTGTTTCTGAGCCTTAGCTGCTGCTCCCCCCCCCCCCCCCCCCCCCCCCCCCCGGCTACTACTCAAGTCAGTGAGTTTCTTCAGATTTGTTTCTAAAATAAAGTACCTCGCCTTATATTCCTTATAAGTATATACAGTAGAAAATTCTTGTGCAATCAATATAGAAATTCCTTAATTGTAGTTAGAGAAAGGCAGAAGTTATGTACTTGAATATAAATTGTCTGTATGCTTTTATAACAGTTCAAGAGAATAGGCATCAGAAGATTGAAAGGTTCAATAACTTATATATTTGATGATAGAAAATGACCACTGCAGTCAGCCTTATAAGTCAATTTAAATCTGTATGTCCATCAAGTACTGATGCTGCCCAAGTGTGGATATATTACTCCTTTATACATACAATATAGTGGAGTCAGTGTAGCCCAAAAATATATATTACTGAATAACTAGGTGAAATCCTAAAACGAATGCAGACACCAACATCTTTAGGAATAGTAAGGTGCAATATATTCGAATAGAGTTCCTTGGTTTAGATAAACTTTAATCATAAGTTAAAAGAAACTAGACATAAACAGGTCTAAAATATTCCAATAAAATAAACATTGTATGTGACAAATTTTAAACATTTACAATGAAAAAAAAAGGTTTTTCTATCTACATTTACTTGCCTGTGCCCCTATAGATGTGTGCAGTGTTGTCTTTTAGCAGTTACAACTGAATGGCATTGTAGGTGAGGGTGACACTTATAAAGTAGGTTGTGCCATCTTGTTCTAGAGGTTACTCAGGGACGATATAACATTCTCCTAATAATTGCACATTTCCTAACTGTCCCATTCAGAGTCATTGTAAATGAAACATAGCGCAACATACAGGAATGGCAAGCATGACGGTTGCCTCAGTAGGTACTTAATAAGTGATACAATGTGATGTCCTTATTTAATGAAGTCATATCTAGACTTGGCAATGAATCATTAATCTATTGTAATGCTATGACGTTTAACTTTTATCAGAATTTTAAGGCATACAATTGTCTGACACTGTGCATTATATGTTCATTGGCATTAATCCCAAGCAATCTGATTATTGTATGTCATGTCCAAGGTAATTGCAAAATTGTTGGGATCAAATTTTGAAATTGCCCACTATACCCCTCCTTACCTATCAACTGTGCTCAGCAGAGTTAAGCTAACCATACACGTATGGTTTACCGTGCGTTCAGCCAGCGAGCCATCACAGAGTGTTGACATCACCATGCTGCTTTCGTTTTGCCAAACGTATGGGAACAGCGATGTGTGCCACTCGCACATTGATTCCTGTTATATACTTTGGAACGCTGGCCCATTTAAAGTATAGGGATCAACCGTCAAAGTGGATCACCATATGACCAATTTGCGGTGCTATTCTGAATGATTGTTCCAAGTAGGCGCCTCCTTTATGCAGATGATCAACTGTCCTTTTTGCAACAATTGATCATCCACAAAATTATAGTTTTTTTTATAGAGAACAGCAAATGTATTCTTCTGTTAAGGTAGCCATACATGACTTGATTCACAT
Source organism: Ptychadena robeensis (assembly GCA_036250615.1). Classification (NCBI taxonomy): domain Eukaryota; kingdom Metazoa; phylum Chordata; class Amphibia; order Anura; family Ptychadenidae; genus Ptychadena; species Ptychadena robeensis. Next base: position 30,384,008 of record CM070038.1, on the reverse strand, counting down.
CAAACACAGCCCACCTTGAGCGTCCCATCCCCCTTGAATGAAATGTTGAACTAGTGTTGATGGCGAATATTCTAATTGAGAATTTTTATTCCGAATATTGTCACTTCCAGAATGTGCAAAAATCTGTAATATAATGCTATATCTATGTATCAGTACCCAGAACAACCTTGTATTGCGTTCGCAATATGCACATGTACAAGTGCCGATTTGAGTAATAAAGGTAATAATGACTGAAGATCATGAATTTTTAAATGTACAAATTTGCTGTGAATATTTAAGTGAAACATTTTCTATACGGTATGTGAATTTTTTGAACCCATTGGAAAGCTAAGCCTAATTGGTGAGCAGCAGGTACTGAAAAACAGCCTAATTGGTGTGCTGCACACAAAACTTATTCATTTGGTTACTAGATGTGTTTTTGTATATTACATCATATTAGAATTGTAAACTACAGAGACAATGGAGATTGGATGAAAGTATACTTAGAGACAGGCCATTGAAGGCCCACCTAGAGGTGGCACTAAAAAATTACTTTGAATTAAACCGGGAATCGGTCACATTGGAAGGAACGCTATGGGAGGCTCATAAGGTGGTAATGAGAGGCCAGTGCATATCGCTGAAAGCCTCTAAAAAGAAAAATATGAACCAAATAAAAATAGACTTACAAAGAGAATTAAAAGACCTGAAACTAAGATTATCCATAAACCCCTCAATGAAGGTCCTGCGTAAGATAATAAGTATTAGGAACAAATTGAAACAAATAGCCATAGGGAAGGTGGAACATGCCCTGCTATATATAAAACAAACCTTCTATGACAAAGGAAATTAATCAGATCGCTTGTTAGCAAGAAAATTAAAAATAAGGAAGTCGGAAGGGACACCTCAAAAAATTAGAACCGATAAGGGCGAGATGACATATGACCCCGAAATAATATTATCAACCTTTGAAAAATTCTATAGTACATTGTACACGAATATTGCAATTCAACAAGGAAAGAATCCACATATAGAGGAAGACATTACCAACTATCTGATAAAGACTAAACTCCCCAGGCTGAATAGCGATCAGGCGCAGGACTTAAATAGAGAAATAACAGCGGATGAAATCCAAAATACAATCAAATCCCTACCGAGGAATAAAGCCCCGGGCCCGGATGGCTTTACTTATTCATATTACAAAGAATTCAGTGAAATACTAGTACCTCACCTGACCAGACTATATAATGGCTTTTTAAGAGGGGAGGATGTTCCGCAGAGTATGAACTACTCTTTTATTTCCGTCTTCCCTAAACCAGGGAAGGACCCAGCGGACTGCTCTAGCTATAGACCTATAGCTCTGCTGAATTCAGACATCAAAATATACTCGAAACTGCTAGCAAATAGGCTCTTACAGTACATCCCTCAATTGATAGACTTGGATCAAACGGGTTTTGTCCCAGGTAGACATGCGGGGGACAACTCACGGAGAACCATAGACCTAATAGATATTATTAATAAAAGAAACATTAGTGCGGTGGTATTGAGCTTGGACGCCGAGAAGGCGTTCGACAGACTGAGTTGGCCTTTCTTATTAAGAACTTTAGGGGCCTTCGGTCTGGAGGGCGCCTTCGTTACGGCGATCAAGGGGTTATATGCAACACCATCGGCGTCTGTTAAGTTAACGACTGGACACTCAAAGATATTCCCCATTAGAAATGGAACCCGTCAAGGATGCCCCCTCTCCCCTATCCTCTTCGCAATGGCTATTGAGCCGCTTGCAGCGCAGATAAGGGAAAATAAAGATATTAAGGGAGTGGAGGTAGGGGGGGGGGGGGACAGATATAAAATAGCACTGTATGCGGACGATGTCCTTCTTACACTAACATAGCCTGTAACTTCTCTCCCAAACCTCCAAAAGGCCCTAATAGCATATGGGGAAGTTTCCGGGTACAAGAATAACACAGGAAAAACAGAAGCTATGATATTAAATCAGAAAAAACATAAAGAAGAAATATTAAAAGGGTTCTATAAATGGAAATGGTCAGAGGAAGGGATAAGGTATCTGGGTGTTATCATCACCCCTAAATATGACTTATTATATGGTAGCAACTTTCCTAGCCTATTCAAAGAAATAGAAGACTCCCTAAAAAGTTGGAAAAATCATAACATCTCATTGTTAGGTAGAATTGAAACCATTAAGATGATGATCATTCCTAAATTTATATATCTACTTAATACACTCCCAGTGAAGATACCATATTTTAAATTAAAAAACATACAACAAAAACTTATGGAATTCATATGGGCATACAAGAACCATCGAATATCCACAAAAACAATGTGTAGACCCAAGGAAAATGGAGGAATGGGAGTCCCAGACCTCCAAAAATACTACCTGGCGGCTCATCTTAAAACAATAAAAGATTGGACAGAACCGAAAACAAAAAGCAAGTGGGTACAAAAAGAAAAAAAGATCATGAAAACGGAGGACATGAGAGTGATGATATGGGGAACCCACATGACTACAATTAACCCCCAAGTAGGCGCAATAACACACACTAAGAATATTTGGGAACATAATAAACTAAAATTTAGATTAACGAATGAAATATCGAAGCTAGAACCAATAATAGGGAATACATATATACCAATAGGGTGGAGTAAGGGGAGGAAGGACATATGGGAAAGGGCTGACATCACACAGATAGGAGATTTAATAGATCAACAAGGGGAACTAGAATCGTTTGAGAGTTGTAAACAAACTAAACATCTACCAGAGACTGAGAGATACACCCACCTCCAGATTGCACACTATATCCATGGAAGGGCCCGGTTAGAAAGAATAGAAAGATTAGAAAGAACATTAAGAATACAGGAAACAACAATGTTTGAGAGAGTGTGCACCCAAAACACGATACAGAAAGGACTAACCTCCAGGATTTACAAACTGTTAGAAGAGGATGTGGGATGGAAGCCCCAGTATATGGAAAAATGGGAGAGAGTGGTGGACCAAGGGATAACAGAGGGGGATTGGATAGATATATGGAAAAATGCAAAAAGAATATCAATATGTATGTCCCACCGCGAGAACATTTACAAAATCATATTCCAATGGTATCTTACTCCGGACAGACTCCATAGAATTTACCCGCAAGCATCAGAACTTTGCTGGAGATGCTTAAGGGACAGAGGTACGATAGCCCATATATTTTGGTCATGCCCCAAACTGAACATATACTGGATGAAAGTCAACGACACCCTAGTAGGGACACTGGGTGTAGACGTCAATATGGACATCAGAACACATATCCTGGGGGCCACGATAAGACCATTGAATAAAAAACAAAGACATATGTCTCAGTATATACTGACGGCAGCCAGGTGCGCAATCTCAAACAAGTGGAAAGATGAACACCCCCCTACAGTTAGGGAACTATATGACAAAATAACAGAGATCAGAACAATGGAATATCTCACAGCATGTATAAACGACAAAACAAAGAACTTCTATGAAATATGGAATTATTGGGACATATATATGGAAACAGAAGGTTAGGACAAGGTATAGAAGTATGAAAGAAGATATGAAAGAAAGTATATAAGGGTAAGAATGGTATTATTCTAAATAAAAAGAAAGAACTAAGAATGGGAGAATGGAATAGGAATTGAAAAGAATTGAAAAGTAAGAAGAATATCTTGTATAGAGAGAGAATAAGAGGAGTTAGTAATGCTTCGAATTCCTTTTCGTCTATGTTCCCCTCCCTGTGATGAAATATGATGACTTGTGATTGTTTATAAAATCAAATAAAGATATTTAAATCAGAATTGTAAACTATATACAGTTATCAGGACAGATGACTTGTTTCCGTAATGGGGCTTCTTTTTATTCTAAAGACCCAGTTAAGGAATTTATTATAATCGTGGGACCTGAATAACAAACCCAAAAAATAATGAATACTAAGAATTAGAAAAGAAAACTCAATAAACATATTTCTCTTTGCTTTCTTAATTGTAGATAGGAAAAACTACAGCATATACCATATAAAAATAAAGACAACAGCTCTATCAATATAGTACACATCATATTTTTTGATTTTGGCAACACAATAAAATTTACAGCTCATCATTGCCATGGGACACATTTAAGAAACATTATTAAAGCCAACAGTGACTACAATATCTTTACAATATTGTATTTTTATCAACAGTGTGTAGATATGCACTTGAGATATAGGGTCAGTAACTTTATTGGAACTTGGATATCTGCCAGTGTATGTGAGCCAATTTCCTTCTAAAGTCACTCACTGTTTAAATCCCCAAACTCGCAAAACCAGTTTAGGTAAATATTTCATCCATTATAATTGCAGCGTGACTTTTTAATATCGGATTATAGAAATATTACTAATGATGCCTACTGCTCATTTAATATTATATATTGTTATACACCTGGCCAAAAAAAGTCTCCACGTGCTCTAATATTTGGCTGGACTGCCTTTAGCTCTGATTACGGCACACATTCACTGTGGTTTTGTTTCAATAAGCTTCTGCAATGTCACAAGATTTATTTCAATAGAGTGTTGTATTAATTTTTCACCAAGATCTTGCATTGATGATGGTAGAGTCTGACCGCTGCGCAAAGCCTTCTCCAGCACATCCCACAGATACTCAATGGGGTTACGGTATGGTCTCTATGGTGGCCAATCCATATGTGACAATGATGTCTCATGCCATCTTGAAATATGCCCGTGACATCAGGGAAGTAAAAATCAATAGATGGAATAACCTAGTCATTCAGTATATTCAGGTAGTCAGCTGACCTCATTCTTGGATCACATACTGTTGCTAAACCTAGAACTGTACCTATTTGCTTAGGTATATCCAAGTGGATAAAAAAAGTCCAAACTTTTTTTTTGGGCCAGGCAGTGTATAACACATTTTTTCTCCAATTTGTAAAATCAAAAGTTATAAACTATGGTTTGTTAAAGTAAATGTCCAGCCAAAACATGTATTTTAGTTTTGGATACATTGGGGAAAGATTGCTCAGTTGCCCACCACTGCTATAGCCCTATTACAGTTATGGTTGAAACTATTACTTAAATGTCTGTACTCTCTTAACTCATATACTAAGAAACAGTTCTTGGCCTTACCTTAGAGCTAAGAGTCATATTCTGTATAGAATTGTATGGAAACCTAAACACCCTGCACTTTCATCCGTAACCCATTACCCAATTATGAGGTTAGTTTAGCACATTACATAGGAAGCATGTAAGTTTATTAGTGGCTCCTTAATTAAGTGCCCATAATCAGCAGAGGGTTTTTTTTTCTTGCTTGATGTTCAACTTTCTAAACTTAATTTAGCTTCAAAGCGAGAATGGTTGCTTCTGGAAAAAGTCTTGTTTTGTCCATTGTTCTTGGAGCATGAAACACATACATTTTGCTTAGTCAAGACACAACATATTCATTAATTTAATATATTGTATGGAAGAAGAATTCTCAATGTTAAGGGTTGGCATCATTCCTGGGTATATAGACAATGAGAACTGTTTTTTTTTCATCTGATCTTAAATTTACAAACTGAACATTTACAGAAGGAGTTATGTCTCACGAAGCTGGTCAGCTGTGGGCTGCCATTACTTTACATTCTGTCTTTCAGTTTCCTTTGCACTTCGTGAGTCAGGAGTTTTAAATAAGAACCTCCACCAAATAGTGCAGGGAAAACTCAAATAAGTCCGATAGAGTGGTCTTAGATTTAGTAGATGTAAACCCAATTACTAAAACATCTAATCGTTATTGTGGTTTCAGGTTTCAGGTAATTTTCACATTAAAGTAAGTTGGTTGAACAATGTTTGGTGATTCAATTCAGAAGAGTAGCGACGCTGCATTGGTGACTTCACAGGTGCTGCACTTTATAGAAGGTGCAAAGCTTGTGGTATTGGGAGACACTTTATTACCCAAGCTTGCTTTGGGTTTGGGGATGTACAGTATATTATTTTAAGATGTTACCAGTGAAAACCTAATAGTTAGTGTAGAAATGTAGGATATATAGTAGTATGCATATATTATTCAGATATTTAAGAAGATAAAATCTGACAAGCTTATGGTTGAAGAACAATTAATTGTGGATAATTAGCAGCCAAAAATTGGGCAGCAGGTGTGAAATCAAGACAGCAAAAAAATGACTGTATGTACCCAATGTCTAACAAATAAAATAAATGGTGAATCATTAACCTTTGTATGTTAAGTCTAATATCTACTTACCTTATCTACTATAGTATTGTCCAGTGTTGTCCTTTTTTTGTCAAAGGAGAATGAAAGGCAATTCCGGGGTGAGTGAGACTCTTATGAAGGTGCTTGTCCTGTCAGGTGACCTGTCATGGATGCCACTCTGGGAGGACGTGACATTTTCCTGGTATGATAATCCATTGCACCTAGAAGAATGCTATCACACTGTCAGAATTCTACAAGAAACAAAGAACATTGTGTCAGACAGGAAGGTTGCATTAATTTAAAATTGATTAGACATCACTATGTCATTCTTTTATTCACTGCAGGTTTAGCTAGAGCCATTATTAATGCTGAACTCCAGCCTTGCACATAATTTACTGAAAATGCATAGAAAGCGGGTCCACCCAAAGTAAGGTATGCCAAGGAAGTAAAAAGACGTCATACAAAATGTTAATAAGGATGTTAACCAGGGACGGAAAGAAATTATTAACAAACAAGTTTACATTTCTAAAGTATTTCTGTGCTTACAATTGTGTACATTATCTGTACTGGTGAGAACAGTGTACCTAACATAATAATGGGGGGCTGGTGTGCAGACCATGACATCACTAAAGGGGTGCACACGATATTCACCGTTTTACAGCAAAACGGTTAGGTCTGCGCTACAAGAGTTGGTCAGAGACACCAACTGTATACATACTACAATAGATGATCAAAGTCTAGAATCATATAGTATAGTAGTGGTGGAAACTCTTACCTAAATGTCTACATCTTGACACCATATGCCCAGGGTACTCAGATGAGTACCAGGAGATGGAGTTTGGTACTCACCCCATATGAAGCTTGGTGTAAATAAGTGCTATCTTCCTCACTGTCTCCCTTAAGCCCCCCATACACCTTAAGATCGATCCATACAATCTCCAATTTATCTACCAACAACTGTGTAGTATAGTGGCCTCCCTGATAGAATACATAGTGATTGAAAGGATTAGAAAGCTCCTCATATTACATGGTTTTGGTAGAACAAATTTGGATTGTACAGAAATTGTATGAAAAGATTGTAAGGTGTATGGGGGCCTTTACTGTCCTCTGCATGGTAGACTCTGCTGCAGATGGATCTCTGTGTTCCTGATTGATCCTCCGATTAGCTGTCTCCATCCACAGGTCAACAGCTGGCTTTGGGTCAAATGTACCTCTCAAAACACAGTTTGAACCCCCAGACCTCATACCTCAGTAGTGCAACCTTAACATTTTCTGGGTTAGTAACTAACCCCCGAGACCTACAGTCCAGATATCACCCTTTCATTGTCATATTCCAACTTGCAAACAGTGCTTTTCTCTTGTCAGATTTTACTTTTTTATATGCCTACTTTGACTTTCTACCCCCAGATCTCCAACATGCTTAGAAGTCCAATCTTGTTTTTTTTTTATAGTAATTTACATTCTTAAACATTTTTTAACATTTTAAATTCCTAAATGCAACCAATCATAGTCTTTAATGTTTCAATACGGTTATCCAACTGACATAAATTGTATGGATTTAAGAATTTTGGCATTCTAAAAAAGGAAGTGTGTGTTATTTAATGTGTTCCTTTGTTCGAGCTTAAATCTCAATTCGAAATCTTCCTGCAATACCATGGTCAGCCCCTAGTGAACACTTGCCATCAATGTACAGATCACATCGCTGGTTTCTTTCTAAAACATCATGGAGGAGGCACGTAACAGATCTTTAGACCCATATTCCATGTGATTGGTTGGCCAGCTTGATCACCCCCTTAATACATACTCCATTATCCATGAGGCTAATTTGGTGCATTAAACAGGAGCCTCACATACTTTCTTTTTTAGTTTTTTAGGGGCAACTGAACTGAAGGTATTCTACTGTGATTTATTCTCAAAATTCTCAAAACTTCTTCTACGTTTACTCTCTTTGTATATAAAAAAAATATTGAATTAGAAAAAGCATGAGTTGCATTCATTTACAAATATAATTTAGTTAAAAAACTCACTACAACCACTGCACTTTCAATAAGTCTTTACTGTAAATGCCTCCAGATACTTTAGCACTTGCATGGAATTTGCATACACACAGTGACATGGGATTGGCAGACATGAGCTTTTATGGTAATATAGAGATTAAAATATAAAATCTATATGGGTTACATAATTTAGGTTTACTTTGGCTGATGCACCCTTTGAGAGTTAGGATGTTCTGCACGACTCTATTCAGAGTTGTAAAGGGTTTGAGGCTGTATAGTTTGTATTGTTCCTCCACATATCGGGAACCCAGGTTATTAAAGTCTCAGAAAGACAGCAAACAGTACTGGGTTATCCATTTTACTGGCAACCAGCATGGAATTGAAGAATTGGTGAGATGTGTAAAAAGCAGGGATATAAGGATCACCCCATGTCTTTGGACAGTAAAGCATGACTCCTTTGCTTGGGTGAAATTAACAGATTTTTGTATGTAATGTAGTGCCACTGACAATGCAGGGTAATGTTCCCTTAAATTTTTCGCACCATAATCCTCCTGGGTTCTGGAAGTACTTAAGGGGAGGGCCTGCCCTCCTGAAGCAACTCATAGGAATGAGTCTGATGGAGTAAAGGTAACTGCCTCAGTCTGGTCCGGCGTGTGGGCAGCCAGGGAGCAAAATAGCAAAAAAGCTCTAGTTATGTGTCCTTACCAGATCCCATCTCTACCCTTGCCAAGGTTTCGGTGGGGTGGCTGGGAGCCTCCACCATGTGGAGGAAAGCTGACACCCACTGGAGAGTTCCTAGTCAGCGCCCCCCCTGGCAGTCTGTAATAGCGCAAGAACTGGTCAGTTCTGGACCTACTTCCCCTGGTCCTACGTGAGTGCAGTGGATTGAACTGGGTACCCTGGGACTATTGGGGTCACCCTTTATTGTTTGACATTTCACTGGTTTGCTTGAAAGTTTTACTGGCGCTCCCCTATTGGGTTGGAAATAACGTTTTGTTCATTAACAGTTGGCTCCTGTTTTTGGTTAATTCCTGAACCTTACAAGTAACATATCTATCATATTCAGGCTTCCCTCCAGCAGCACCACGTTATGTCCAAGTTCCAAATTGTGTGTATCCAATCTCTTAAGGCAGGTGATTTTTTTTGGATCTGGCATCGCTGTGGAACAGACCGCCCCACCCCTTAAACAGGTAAATGATTAGTACATCATTATAGCATAGAGCAGGTAGCATGAACCAGCTAGGTTTAGTGTACTCTGTACATTTATTTACTGAAGTTGCATGGCTGGGATAGACCATAAGGACCTACGCCCATGCTTAACAGATATTAACTTACCCATGACTTTATTAATACTTAATAATAAATAATACACTGTAAACAGGATGTGGATTTAAATGGCCAAAGCGCCTTTTATTTAACCATAACAAAACCATGTTAAACATATCAGCTTCTCTTAAACTGTTGGGTCCGAGCCTTTAAGGATTCTGTCACGATCCACCAACCCGATCCAACACAGGTCACCAGTGCCTGCCGCCAAAGTTTTATAGGCTCTCAGCCGCCAGCAACTGGAGGACAACTAAGGCTGCCCGCAAGCCCACTGAGACCGCTTACCAGACTTGGTCAGCTCCCTCTGACCTACACCCCGGGGGATACACCACCAGATGATTCCCCACCAAACCTTGTCTTTTGAACTGCATACCTTGAAAGACCCGGAACCCGCCACAGCGCCACAATCATGACCCCTTATGATTGTGCTCTCCTCCACAGACGCACTGCACACTGTATACTGTCCTGGAGCCCCAGGCACCACATATCAATTCCTACAGCATTCAGATGCACACCATCTAGGTGCAAATACATGGCCTATCCACCTCCAACTCTCTGTGGTAAACCACAATCCCCCCATTCTGTGCTACAAAACGAGAAATTTCCTGGTTAATTCTAAACCGGGTCCTGTTAACGGCAGCAACAGACCTAGCCAACTGCCATTTGATACGTGCCACCATGTCGGACCACACGATGACCATACCCAGGAAGGTAACCATTAAACGCAGAATGTCCAGCTTGATGTCCCGAACTATTTCCCTGCTTCCCCTAATACCCAAATCATTTCCCCCCATGTGTAACAGCAGCATGTCAGGAGGACGATCCAGGCGGGCATAACGATGCACCTCCGGCACCACCCTGCCCGGCACACCAATCCACCACCTACGAGCGAGACATCCCCAATTGACGGCCGTCCCTGCGAACTCCAGCTCAGCACCCCAATGCACGTAGGAGTGCCCCAAGATCCACACTAGGCACGGACAAGCATCTAAAACAAATGATAGAACATGCTAAGAAACCATACCCATGAACCCTCATTCCGCTTATAACATGTTAGGCGGCACATATGACCGGAACCTTGTGGACTCCCATCTCCCAATTCTCATAACATGCTGATAAACCCCATCTAGCTGCTTCTGTAGCAGCTCTTTTCGGAAAGAGTGCGACGCAAATTGACGGGGATCTTCCCCGAGCGCCCTCAAACGTTTACGAAAAACCTATATAAACTGAAAACGCGATAGTGCCCCCTCATCCTGATGCATCAATAACGGACCCTCCAAAAACGTGCGCACCCGCAAAAATGCCACAAAAGCAGCCACCGTGCAAGCAGCTTGCCGTCACCACAAACCACATCCTGAACAAACAACCCCCCCCCACCTGTTCCTCGCTGGGCTGGTCAACTCTCCAATCATCAGCGCTCCAAAGAAAGCCAAAGTAAATGCCACCTTAAACAAGTGCACCTCATAACTAGGAACAACCCCCAAAGGAGACACCACCATGTCAGTAAATGGCCTAACAGAAAAAGGACCACACATCCTACCCAGCTCCACCTCCTTACGTAGTTTTTCCGTAACCACACCAGACTGGAAGAAAGCAGACTTGAAATTCTTCGCAATAGGAGCAACCGGGAAAGGAGAGCAAGGAACACTCAAGTAACACTGCCACCTCCCTGTCCGGATATCTATCTAGGAACGGAGGCATCCATGCCACCAGTATTGGCGTCCTCCCTCTTTCTTGGAGCATCTCCGACACTTCCTTTCCCTTGCTTTAAACATTTTGCCAAAGCATGGGCTCCCCCACAGCCAGAGCCCTCGCGCTTGTACTTGCAATTTGCGAAAAACCTGCAATGCCCTTCGTTGAATTGCCAACACACACCCTTTTTGTTTGAAGCCGGTTACC
>CM070038.1:30347145-30358533 GCA_036250615.1 Ptychadena robeensis | reverse complement strand
ACTGTTACTTTTGTTCAAATATTTATAACCATGTTATTTTGTGTATAAATGTAAGTTTCAGGAACCAGGATTGTATTAGTCTGAAGAAGGGATCTGCGATATCCCGAAAGCTTGCTTCTCTAATGACTTCAGTAGGCCAATAAACGGTATCACTTGAACTCCAAACTTGCTGTATTTATCGATGGCTAACACGGTACAACACTCTACTATTGCTGGCAGTTTTAAAATCAAAATAAAGAATAATAAGATATCCAAAAAAATGACTCACTTAGGATCTGCCTTTCATGAGGTGTGATTGGTATCAATTGAAACCAGGGACTGGGATGAATATTGCTCTTTTTATGCACTACATTACACTACACTACATTCTTACATTTTCTATCATTTTGTAACACAGCTAGCAATTCCTGAAAATTAAATCAAAAACACCTTTTTAAGATATACTACATTTGAATATTGAAATTGTGTAATTGGTGTGGTGTTTCCCATAAAAAAAGCAGTACCATTTTTAAGAATTTTTGAGAATGCTCAAAGTATAAATCAGTCTCTAAAGATAAGCCCTAGGTACGTTTTTTTAAAACTGTCAACTGAAATAGTCTACAGGCAGCTATACATGTAAAAAAAATTGAATAAATTGCTAATAGAATGCAGCAAGACAGATAGACCCCTGTACCAAGGAAAACAGACACCCCCAAAAGACCCCAGGAGACCCATAACAAGCAATTAAAGCGGACCTACCACCAGGAATCTATGTTTTCATGAATGGCACTAGAAGTGCCAATAATAGGGAGGAATGCAGTGAAAAAAAAACCAAAAACTTACCTGTAATGAGCAATTTAAGAAAATAATTCGGCAACTCTTCTCACTTCCTGGTTCATTGTAGGCAGAAATAGGCAACACGTCACAGGAAGCAGTGATCTGCTTTGAAAATTCCCATAGAAGATCACTTAACGCACCCCAGTGGCCACCCACGATATTGCACCCCCAGTTTCATGATTCATCACATGATTATATTTTGAATAAAGCCCTGACACATCTTTTGGAGCAAATACTGTGTATATACCAAGGAGTAATAATTCCTTAGAGAACAAAGTTTAAAAGACAGAGTGTAAATAATTGGAAGAAATATTATTAAATTAAAAATTAAAGATGTACCACAGGTCATGGTCAGTGACCAAAATGCAAATATCTGTTTAGAAAGATAAAGTAGAAGGGTGACAAGTCCAGGTCACAAACGTGACTACTCATTTGTAACCTGATGACAATAGCTACATTGAGAAATGCCGTTCATGAGATACTGAGATTAAATAATTTACATATCTGTACCACTATAAATGGTTGCATTATTTCCTGGCATGCAGACCTTCCTGTTGTGTTTATTCAGAATCATGTGTCAGTATGGAAGTATGTGCCTGTCATGGAGTAGCTAAATCCTAATGATCTCTTGACAATAAGAATGATTAAAAACTTTCTATTCCTGCTGTGCAGACATGTGTGTATAATAATACAATTTAGAGTTATCTTTATTCCTCATGAATAATTAATTTCATTACTTGTTGATAACAGAACATTTAAGCAGGGTACAGACGAGAAGATATGAGCCAGATCAAATGTCGAGCCGCCTGTACCCTGCTTTACAGAGACATGTTAAGTCCCTTGTAGACATGAATTAACAAATGCTTTGCCTTGTTTCATGTAGGTTTAAAGGCGCATCCGTGTATAGAAGTGGTGCATAGTGTATTGGCAAGCATTGAAGAAACTCCTTCATTAACCCTCTGAGCGTTTAGCCCGAATTAACTCGGGCTGAGTTTCATGCATTATTTAGTTTCATGGTTATAAAAAAACCGTGCCACAGGCGAAACGCTCAGAAGGTTAACAGTTACGTTTCTCTTAATGTGAAATAAGGCCCAACAACAATCTATTTAAATCAATCAATGGAAATCAAATTTATCAACCCATGGAGGTCTGGATTTGGAGTCACACTCAAAAATTAAGTTTTAAAAAACACTTTAGGATGATCCAACTTTGATGTAATGTCCTTAAAACAAGTCAAAATAAGGATCAGTAGTGTGTGTGGCCTCCATGTGCGTGTATGACCTCACTACAACACCCGGGCATGCTCCGGATGAGATGGCGGATGGTCTCCTGAGGGATCTCCTCCCCACCTGGACTAAAGCAAAGAAGGTTTGCTGTGTCTGTCAGCGTAGTGTCCAGAGCATGGAGACGCTACCAGTAGACAGGCCAGTACATCAGGAGACGTGGAGGAGGGCAACAACCCAGCATCAAGACTGCTACCTCCACCTTTGTGCAAGGAGGAACAGGATACTATAACACAATACTACGATTTTAGTTCGCTCACTGTACAATCAAAAAAAAGATTGCAACATGTAAGATCACATTTCGATCAATGTCAAAACATCAAAATCGGACTTGAAAATCCCCATGTCTTTTTTTTAAGGGAGAGCTACGACAACTTCATTTCTTAATTGTATGGACGCATGTTCAGCTGTTTTGGAAATTGTAAATACATTTATGACCTTGTAAGACATTATGATGACACTATGTAAAGATGGATGTTCCACTTAACAGAGATGTATGTGTTGAACTGTATAAATAATTCCTACACAGGATGAAGAATGCAGTTTCTGATTAGCATATCTGTATTGTTTATTTGATTATCCTTCACATGAAGGGTGCTGTGGATGGCTCATACCTAATAAATATGGAGATGCAAGTTGCATGCATGTTGTAGACCTGTAACTTACCAAAATATGTCCGTACAAGGGTCTAGTAGACATCCTGAATATGATAATGTTTGAAACACAAAAAAATGACATAAAGAAATAATTAAAGGTATTATTAAAATCTCTAAAATACTTATTTTGCATGAAATATTTCAAAACAGTATGTATTTATATTTGTTTTTGTTTATAATAAACATTTTTATTCATTTGGAAATGTGTTTTGTGTTTTCTTTTTTAACTTTCAATTGTATTGGATACAGTTATCACTGTATCCTGTACAATTCCATTTGGCATCCTCTCACCCCTGGTGTGATGGACCTGGTGACATCACACCAGGGGAGAGAGGGTTAACTTCAAAGGGGCACATCTCTCCATAGAAAACAGTTTTCGTGAGATTTTCTTTTGGACCTCCTCCTCAGAATAGGGCACATAACATTTGAATCAAAGGCTTTGATTATATATATGACACACAATGTGCATTACCATACTACAGTGTTTCCTAATGCTTGAAGTATAATTTAAATCAAGTTTTGTTATTTAAAAATGAAAAATAATGTCTTCTAGCTACTCCTGCTGTCCTTTTTTCATTATAAAATGCTTATACAAGTCAGTATAATTGGAAATGTTATGTGCGGACCTTTAGTGATGCCGAGGGCCATACTTGTGGCCCTCTATATCAACTCAGTTGCCCATTGGTATAAACCAAAGCAGTGCAGGCTACACAATAGGGGCCCATTAACGTAAAAAGTGTAATATTGCCATCATCCCTATGCATATATAGAAAATCGGACAATACATATATCTCACATAACAGATTATGTGCGTTGCTAACAGAGAAACATCAATACATATAAATATCTCTACGCGTTTCGCAGTTATCAGCCGCTTCGTCAGGAGAGTTTTGATGATTTCTATGAATATGGAATCAATAAAGAAAAATAACAATGTCAACTTTTAAAGCACTCCATCAAAAGTAGTCATTAGTGTATAAATCAAATTGTGAGTAGTACAGATGGGTTGTGAAGGTTTTGCATACCTTTAGTACGGTGGCACGTCTGTCATGAGGGGTATGTCCTATGCCCTGCAAGGGGGAGGCCCACCAGGCGCGGAGCAGGGGAGCCCCCTGGGTTCGAGGGTGGGGACCGGGGGCCTTTTCCGGGGAATGGGGAGTTCTTTAATCGGCACTGGGCTCCTACTGACCGAGCAGGTTCACCATATAGATAGTGGTTATGCAATCTGAAAGGTTGTATAGATTAATGTCTTAGTGGGTTGGGTTATTGGTGTGGACTTTTACCTGTCCCATATCCTATTTTACATCGTAGGTGCCGCGAAAATGGTGGACATATATAGACAATAATATGGTGACATTGGTAGTCTTTAGGTGTGTATGCGAACATATACATATGTGAAGAGATAGGGGAAGTCTTAATTTTTACGTGTATAATGGGATAAATGTATCATCCGTGTCTAGTAAATCACACTCTAATACATAAAAATACAAATGAATAAGTTGATTTCATAGTTAAGCCTATGAATGCCTAGACATATAAGTGATGTCGTGATAAATTATCATAGTAAAATCTGTGTATAAACCATCGTAAATCAAGAGGTGAAAAATAAATAAATAAGTAAATAAATAAATATATATCTCACATGGCACCCCACAATACATGCCATATAAGTTGGTGTTCAAAGTAAGTGATGTCCTATAATTATAATAGGAGTGAAAAAATGCTACCAAACAAGTAGAGAGAGACCGAAGCAACCAAGTTTGCGCAGTTGAAAAAGTTGCCATCGTGTGTGTATGATGGCCACCCTGTGTAGTTGTACTGTAGAGAAAAGAATGATAGGGGAAAGCAAGACACATAGAGAAAGACATACATAGCATAGGGTTAATGTGAGTGGGTATGGTGCCCCAGGCTCGTCGTAATTATGCATTGTAGGTGCCGACTGCCCGTCTGCACCTACATGCACATAGGAACCGGACTCGGGAGTGATGTGGTGAATATTGACATAGCACCCAGTGTATATAGAGAGGGATGTTAGGGGAAGATGACGTGCCCCTATGGTATAGTTTCCACAACCACCTGTCCCATATATGTATGGTAATATTGAGTAGCCCACTGAGTAGTTTGGTAAGAAGTGTGTCCATAAGGTGATACTGAGTATGCAAGTACCTGTTGATTCTGCCAGTAGGTATATGATAGGTAATCAGAGTAGTATGGAAGAAGGGGTGTGTCTGGGATACGAAAATCCTCTGCTGACTAGTTGCTTCCTTAAAAATTGCATGCAAAATGACATAGGTATCAATCAAATTGTTGTCCAGCAGGAGCGTGTATCATGGGTAGAGTATAATTCCATCAGCTTACCTTTGGTTATATGTATATGTGAACAAATGGCTCAGGTGATCAGTCACAGGTACAAAGACCTGGACTTTTGAACTCTCCGCCGCCAGAAGTACGGCGCCCTCCCCCCCAGGGGGGAGGAGATGGAACAGAGGAGGGGTGTGGACGGAGTCCAATGGACCGTCCCACATAATCCCCCCCCCCCAATATGATACACCAACCCCCATGGGCGAGGGCGCCGTACCCCCCACTGCGCATGTCCCGCCCCTCGGCGCTCCGAAAAACTGGAAGTCCCGCCCCACTAATGGCAGCCGACAGCGATCCGCCATGATGGTAACTGGCGGATCCTGTAGATGAGCATACCTCCCCCTCCTCCACCAACATGTCCGTCATGCCACTGCATCCGCCCCAGGAGGCAGGGCCTGCCATGACAGCCGGCATCCTGGTTACCCGGGCGACGCTGTGGCGGTCCGTACGGGTTTGGGGGTAGGCAACACCTCCACAGCGATTCGATCAATGTCAAAACATCAAAGTCAGACTTGAAAATCCCCATGTCTTTTTTTTAAGGGAGAGCTACGACAACTTCATTTCTTAATTGTATGGACGCATGTTCAGCTGTTTTGGAAATTGTAAATACATTTATGACCTTGTAAGACATTATGATGACACTATGTAAAGATGGATGTTCCACTTAACAGAGATGTATGTGTTGAACTGTATAAATAATTCCTACACAGGATGAAGAATGCAGTTTCTGATTAGCATATCTGTATTGTTTATTTGACTATCCTTCACATGAAGGGTGCTGCCCCGCAAACGGAGCAAGTGGCCACCCTTACCATGCCAGGCATATCCCCGCACCACGTGGTGCAGGGCGAGAACCATATACCTCAAGATGGATTGACAGGGTACCCGCAAACCTAGACAAAAGTTTAAAGGGTTAATAAAGCAAAACAGGTTAGGTCTAAAATTCTACAGTTTTCAAAGGTAGTTATTCCATATTCATAGACGTATTTTATATATGTATACAGCAGATGCTTAACAGTTGGCGGTAATACAGTGTGAAATCTGAGGAGTATTTATACTGCCTATTCTGTAATTATCTTATTAGAGGTTAGACAGCTGTTCATTCACAGTTGTTAACCTGTTGATCCAATGTGTTGAAATGTGATTACATCACAAGATTTGGAAATGTGTATAAAATATTGAAAGTTTGTGAAAAGTGACAAAGCGTCACTTGTCATATGTATAGTCTCTGGGATAGTATTTAACACATCAATTGTGTTTAGATCAGTTGTTTAAATTGTTGATATCAACATAATGGTACTCCTAGCCTAAATTAGGTTATATAGTATACCATGATGAGAGAGGTGGGGGGTGGGAATAGGAAAGAGGGGCAAAAGGAGAAGTAAGAGGCTTATACCTATAGAAAACATTTAAAGTTCACGGCCTCGTTGAGGCCCGGGAAATGGTTGGCGTTCAATGCATGGATCCAACGCATCTCTCTCTGTAGTAGAATTTTGTTGTTATCTCCTCTGCGGTCCGAAACGTGTACTCTGTCAAAAACGATGAATTTTACTCCCATCATCTCATATGTGTGGGATACTGCAATGTGGCGACCTAATGGAACTGTCATCCTCCCTATTTCCATTGATCTTAGGTGTTCCTTGAGCCTTTGCCAAAGTGGCCTCTTCGTCTTACCGACGTAGAAGGCTCCACATGTGCATTGAAACATGTATACCACTCCCTCTGTGTGGCAGGTGGCAAAATGTCAAGGTTTTAAAGTTTCGCCATTGGGTAGTATGACAGTAGGTGTGTCGTTTAAAAAGAGGCAATAAATGCACCTCGGGTTACCACATTTGAAGGTCCCATATTTGGTGCATTTACCTTTTCTGGCCATTCTCTTGTAATGACTTGAGACTAGTCTGTCCTTTAGTGTTCTTGCTCGTCTGAAAATTAGTTCTGGTGATCTTTTAACGTAATGTTTGATGACTGGGTCTTCACTTAGACGGTCCCAGTGGTTTTTCAAGATTTTTCTGATACAGTTCTGTTGGGATGAGAATTGTGTAATAACCTTGACGGTCTCAGAGGGGGGTCTAGGTGTGGTATTGAATATTAACGAGTGTCTGTCTTTCTCATTGGCTCTATGAAAGGCTTTCCTAAGACATGTTTTACTGTAACCCCTACTCAATAATCGCTCCCTTAGATCATGAGCTGCTTCCAAGTAGTCTTTGTGATTGGAGCAGTTCCTTTTTAGACGAAGGTACTGGCTGTATGGTATGGATTTGATTAGGTGTTGGGGATGCGAACTAGTCTCAAAAAGAATTGTGTTGCCCGCTGTTTCCTTGCGGAACAGCGAGGTCTTAAGGGTGTTATCACATTCTTTAAAAATCCATATGTCCAAAAAGGAAACTTTGTTTTGATCGCAGTTTAGTGTGAACTTGAGATTAAGGTCATTCTCATGAATTGCTTGGACAAATCCTTCCAGATCAGCCCTATATCCTTCCCAAACGAAGAATATATCATCTATATATCTTCGATATAAGGTTATATTCTTGGTAAATGCGTCAAGTGCGGAATTGGACCACATTTGTCTCTCCCAAAATCCCAAGTACAGATTGGCATAGCTAGGGGCACACATGGTGCCCATAGCTACACCTTGAGTTTGTAAATAAATTTGGTTATTGAACAGAAAATAGTTTCGGTTTAGTACAAATTTGAGTAGCTTAAGAACAAAGGTATTGTAGTCATCAAATGCTGTGCTCCTCTCTCGAATGAAGCACTCGGTTGCCTCGATCCCTTTGTTATGGGGGATGGAGCTGTAGAGGGCCTCCACATCTAAGCTTGTCAGCCAAGATTCTTTTTTTATATTGTGTTTTATCTATGGCTTGGAGTTATGCCCCCCATACATGCAAAGATTTTAATGGGCGACGGATGAAAAGCGAGCAATTTTTTGATCGCTCGACTGAAAATCGGAACATGCCCACATGGTCCGATCAATTTTAATCGATCGTAATTGTGAAAAAAATCGATCAAAACATGATCGGACATGTTGGAAAATTTTTATCGGTTGAGTACAAATTCAGCACAAATTACGATTCCCAAAAAAATCGATCAAAAAACCCCCAAAAAATCGATCAAAAATTGGTTATTCAATGTGGAGTATATTCTATTTTCCATCAATCAATCTCCAATTGTACGATTGAAAAAAATTGATCGTTTTTAGTCTGTCGGATGCTAAAATCTGTGTATGTATGGGGGGCATAAGTGTCTAGTATGTTTAAGATATGATGGGAGGCCCTCCACGTGTGGATGTAGATGAGTATCTATCAGGGAACTCGCCATCTCTGTCAAACTGCCTATCCCGGCGACTATTGGTCTGCCGGGTGGGTTTGTGATGTTTCTATGAACCTTAGGTAATGTATAAAAGGTTGGTATCGTAAAGTTCTTAACAGTCAGGACGTTTTTGGTCTGTTCATCGATTACGTTATTGGAAAAAGCATGAGTAATAATGTTGTTGTATTCTTTTGTGTAGTTCTCAATGAGTAACACTGAAATGGGTCTGTACCAGTCAGTGTTTCTCAGAACCTTATAACACATGGCCTCGTAGCCCTGGTTGTCCATTATGACAATGTTGCCCCCCTTGTAGGAGGGCTTGATAGTGATATTATGGTCCGACTCGAGTTGTGTTAAGGCTGGCTACAGCACTGTATCCCTAGGTAGGCTACAGCACTGTATCCCATCCCAATCAAATGGGACAGATTGTGTCATGTCACCATTTTCCACCATGGTCGGTGCACGCTGAAGACGGGGGACACAAGCCCCTACAAGCAACCAATAGACACAAGCCCTTGAAGCCCTTAAAACCCTTAAAGCATGTGATACTATGATCCAATTATACTTTATATTTATTCAATATATAATATTTATATTTATACTAAAGGTAGCCATACACAAGACTATTCTCCCTTAATAGATGAGGGATCAACTGCAGCGGGATGACGTCATCCTGATCGGCGTGCACCCATTGTTTATTCAAATTAATGGGATGGGCCGGGAATTTACCGTCATGTCGGATCACCGTGCAATCCCACATGTGGGAGATTCTTGATTGAGTTTACCAGGTGGGCCCACCCTATTTTCGGCCACTGGGCGATTGGCCGAAGCGTGCGCAGCGGTCAATCAGCCAAAACATTTAGTGAAAATTTAGCCATGTATGGTTACTAGTTATGGCTGAACTGTAATGTTCGCCCTCCTTCTAGCCAGCGAGTAGTACGAGGTGTTCGACCCACCCCTTTCGCTGGTGAGAAGAAGCTCTCTATTCTTCCTCCGGCAGGATCAAGAGTAGCGAGATCCCGCCGGAGGAAGAATCTTTTCACTAGAAGACCGGGCATGAAGCCGGTCTTTTAGTGAAATGCCAGCTCGAGAACAGGAAGTGACATCAGTGACATCACATCCGGCTATCGTAACCAGGAAGTATGCGTTACAGGTACCGGATGTGACGTCACGTCAAATTTGCGGACAGCGGACTTCTTTAAAAGTCCGCTCCACCTGTTCACGGACGGATCTGGCCGATGTTCGGCCATCACTAATGGCTACCTTAAAACAGAAGTTGATGCAAGTATGGCTGACATTTTTGGATGGATAATTGCACATTTCACATTGCTCTTTGTATTCTAAGCATACAGCCGTGCCATTTGGGCCGAATAATAGAGCTGTGTGAGTATCCAGACTGCATGATAAAACATGCAATGAAACTAGAGGTATGCTGCTTTGTACTCTCTTCTGTCAGCAGAGTCTTTATTGAGGTTGTAGCTCAATTTTACTGTAGCAGATTCTAGTTTCTTTGGCATCTTTGCAGCTTGAATAGCCTACAATATGTTTGCATTAACACAGCCTTCACTCCCTGAGTTAGTAAAAAAGGACTAATAAAACTAGGAAGTCATAGAGGAGACAGCTGGCAGTGATTCCATTAAAGGGAGAGGGCTTTGTATGAAAACCCAAATAGTGATGCACAGCCATCCTTTGTCAGCAGGACAGGGCGACATAACAAATACTTAAATGACTTCAGCACACGGACACTCTGCTGGGTTTTAAAACAGAGTGTAAAAGGGAAAAGAAAAAGGTAATTATGGGAGAATTTAGTGTAGATACATCATTCAAATCTCTTGCATCGGGGAAGCAGAAAAGTTTAAAGGGGGATTTAAAAGGGGCAATATTTATTACAAAGTATATTTTGACCACATATATGAGAAGATACAACCACTAGAAGTTATAGTTTCTTCTGTACACTTGCACATCTGATGGTGTGCAGTGAAAGCACAATAAGCTATTTCAACAGCTTGTACAACTGTCATAAATAAACAAATAAGTCTGTAGTGAGCTGACTTGTGTGCAGGACTTGTCTAGACTTTTTCTTGAGGTGGGGGTGCTGGTGAACCCACTGACATCTGCTAACTCTGATCTGAACTTTTTAACTTAAATGTTAAAGATGGCCCATGCATTCCCACAGGCCTGTGACTAGCCTGCTTTAAAAGGGGCTCTCTTGTAGTCAGGAGATAAAGCTGGTCCCAGCCCTCCAGCAGAAGTAGCTGTCAAATAAGCAATCAGGTAAAGACCTTTGCCCCCAATAATCATATTTATACCCCTTTGGAAGTATAGCACCACCCCTATACTGGGCTGAACTTGTCATTGTTTGATTGTTATTCCATCACACTATAAGTCTATATTTTACTCTGTACTGTAAACCTGACTGTGTTAAAGGTTTCATCGATAAACAGAAATATGTGTTCTATATATATGAATGACATAATATCTGGAATAAATAAATGGAATTAAGTAAGGTATTTCCATTCCCCCTAGGCTGTCACTGTTCAGGCTGATGGGATCAGCTTTATGTCACTCTGCTCTTTTCTACTACCAGCATGCATCTGGTTAGCACATAAGCACTGGACTGTTGACTCTAGTCTCAACCACTCCTGGAAGTCTTTCCCAAGATCATCTACTCCAAACAGTGTGTAGGGTTACATCAGACTGAAAAAGTATATGATACTTGAACAGACTTTTTTTACTTTCACACTTGAATAAACAGAGGGAACCTTTTTTTCTATTTGAATAAATGCCCACCATTAAATGTTACCTATGTTACATTGGCATCTTTGCACTCCTGTTTGCATGTGTCATGTTTTGTTTACATTTTTTTTGTTTTGGCACTTGATTCTGACTCTTCATTAAATTTAATGAAGTCTTAATTAAATTTAATAGCTGGCAATCATGATAATGTAAGCGCGGCTCCTTGC
>CM070038.1:30333787-30347120 GCA_036250615.1 Ptychadena robeensis | reverse complement strand
GGCCGGCTCCTTGCACATCAGGGAAGCAGAAAAGTTTAAAGGTGGATTTAAAAGGGGGAAATATTTTATTAAAAGTATATTTTGACAAATTATGAGAAGATACAACCACTAGAAGTTACGTTTCTTCTGTACACTTTGCAAATCTCGCATGGTGTGCAGTGAAAGCCACAATAAGCTATTTCAACAGCGTGTTACAACTGTCATAATAAACAAATAAGTCTGATCGTGAGCTGACTGTGTGCAGACTTGTCTTTAGACTTTTTCTTGAGGTGGGGTGCCTGGTGAACACACGACTATGCAATTAAAGCAGCCCATCACAGGTCAGATTTTCAATCAATCGACTTCTTAAACGATCAATTTTTTTAATCGATTTGATTGAGAATTGAGTTTTGCCCACCTGGTTAAATTTGCTTATTTAAATCCGATCAAAATTGAGTAAAAATTCATCGTTTTTTGATCGGACTGGATGATTTTTGTTCGGTCGATTGAAATTTGGATTGAACAGTGTGGTCAACCAATTTTTTGATCGATTTTTTTTTCTACCTATTCTACCCCTCACTTCTGATTGAAATTTCATCGTACTTATTTTGTATCGATATTATGTTTGAAAAATCAAAAATCGATTTCAAAAATCTTGTACTTACATTGGGCATGATACAATCGCATCATCTTTTATACGACTTAAAAATTTATTGTTTTTAAGTTGTTGATTGAAATCTGACTGTGTATGGGCTGCTTACTCTGATCTGAACTTTTTAACTTAAATGTTAAGATGTTAAAGATGGCCCATGCATTCCCACAGGCCTGTGACTACCTGCTTTAAAAGGGGCTCTCTTGTAGTCGGAGATAAGCTGGTCCCAGCCTCCAGCAGAAGTAGCTGTCAATAAGCAATCATGTAAAGACCTTTGCCCCAATAATCATATTTATACCCCTTTTTGAAGTATAGCACCACCCCCTATACTGGGCTGACTTGTCATTGTTTGATTGTTATTCCATCACACTATAGTCTATATTTTACTCTGTCTCTTAAACCTGACTGTGTTTAAAGGTTTCATCATGATACCGAAATATGTGTTCTATATATATGAATACTAATATCTGGAATAATAAATGGAATTAAGTAAGGTTTTCCATTCCCCTATCTTGTCACTGTTCGGCTGATGGATCAGCTTTATGTCACTCTGCTCTTTTCTACTACCAGCATGCATCTGGTTAGCACATAGACGACTGTTGACTCTAGTCTCAACCACTCCTGGAAGTCTTTCCCAGATCATCTACTCCAAACAGTGTGTAGGGTTACATCAGACTGAAAAAGTATATATACTTGAACAACTTTTTTTATCTTTCACACTTGAATATAACAAGGGAACCTTTTTTTCTATTTGAATAATGCCCACCATTAAATGTTACCTATGTTACATTGGCATCTTTTGCACTCCTGTTTTGCATGTGTCATGTTTTTTTTCATTTTTTTTTGTTTTGGCACTTGATTCTGACTCTTCATTAAATTTAATGAAGTCTTAATTAATTTTAATAGCTGGCAATCATGTAATGTAAGCGCGGCTCCTTGCAACCACATGTGTGTCTCATTCTGATAAGAAGAAATTCCTTATAGCCCCTATAGACAGGCAGACTCCTCCATACAACTTTCATGAGACTTACCAACAACTATGTAGATAGTGACCTCCCTGATAGATAATACATAGTGATTGAAGGTGTAGAAAGGTCCTCCTATTACATGGTTTTGGTAGAAGAAAAGTTGGTTGTACAGAGTTGCATGGAGGAGTCCTGCCTGTCTATGGGGGCTTTAGGCATCGAAGATGTTAGAATGGTTTTGTACTAGGTTTCTGTATGGCTTCCTGAACTCCATTTCTTGACGACCCCATGTGTACAAAATTATTGTAAGCTTGTAAGCAGTCTCGGCCACATTTCTATCACATTTTTAATTCATTAAAATTTTAATTATATTTCCAGAGGCAGAAGTCTTACTTAAACAGATAAATGAATTACAGATAATTTGTTCTGATCTCATCCAGACTCTTGTGTTGGTAACATGCATTTGCCCTACCATTGGCTACACATACACAAGGATCTTATGGTAGTAGTGTCGTGTCTAGGAAGTGATGCGAGGGGCCCTTTTCCTTGAGGGGTGCTGACTAAACACTGGTAACCCAGGTCCTTTTTTTGCCAGTAAACTTCTGACCCTGGCGAGCTTGTCTAGATACATGTTGACTGGCTTGAGTAACCACAGGGAGAGCTACACCCTGGACCTTGGATTGCCATTAGTCTACATATTTGGTCCACATACACATCTGTTATATCCATATTTTCTTCTCCTCTTATCATTCTGACTACAACACATCTTGGTTTCAAGTTCACGCCCTTCGGGAATTAACCTTTAGTCAACATAGCCTGCCTATAAATGTGGGGAAACTCTCTCTCCACTGTACACCAGGGCATGATATTTTACAGTCTCTGTCCCATCCTATCTGGGCACCCTCTTTGGGGAATTCATTCAATTCATAACTTCCTATTTTCTATAAACATAAGCCCCCATACACATACCATTACCATTTGCATACTTCTGTCCTAAACCAACTTTTCTTCTCCAAAACCATGTAATTAGGACCTTTCTACACTTCTTCCAATCCTTTTGTATTCTATCAGGGAGGACCCCGGCATCTTACATAGCAGTGATATATACCTTCCAATCACTATTGTATTCTTCAGGGAGACCTGGCACTACATACAGTGATATATACCTTCCAATCACTTTATTTTTGTTATTCTATCAGGGGGACCCGGCTACTACTCAGCAGTGATTATTACCTTCCATCACTATGTATTCTCTCACGGAGGTCCTCTATACTACATGTTTGTTGTAGTCTCTTCTGAAAGTTTGTATGGAGGAGTCTTGCCCGTCTATGGGGGCCTTTATGGTATGGTGCTTGCTTCCCCAGGGATTGAGTGGAAATAAAGTCCTGACGTTACCCCATCTAAGCAATTGATATAGATTGTGATTCGGGTCATGTCCGTTTATAAACCTATGATTGCATTTTCATCCTCCTGTGTTATGTTTCACTCACCACGAACCTTGATTAGCACAGGTGTGTCCAGGGCAGGAGTCTATGCCAGCAGGGTTTCCCTCTCCCAGAGCCCCCTAACGGGAGATAGGCATGGATCCCTTGAGTGTGACCCTGTGGTCTTTTCCCCTCCCGCCCGCCCGGTTGTGCAAGGTCCTGTTTTCCTCCCTGACTTCCCACCCCTTTTCCCCCCCCCCCAGGTAGGTGTGGTACGTGTGTCCTAGGAGGAATCCTTTAAGAGGAAGACGAGGTATAGTCTTGGTCACAAGCAGGTCGAGGCAGCCCGAGTTTCTGGGTAGTCTTAACAAACGAGGGTCGCGGCACCCGGAGGCACGGGTCGAGACGGAAGACACTGAGGGTCACAAAACAATGCAAAATGGATATGTATAGAGATCGGGAGGGCAACTTCTGTTTTCCTGGGCGGGTCCGTCCTGGTTGCCAGAAGTAAGACGGAAAGTCAAAAGCCAAATGCACAGGGTATCAATTAAACGGTGTGTTCCAGAGTCCAAAGGGGTCTCAGCATGGGTCACACAGAAGCTGGTAATCATCCCACGCAAATATATGAATTGTTGAATGGTCATGTTTATATAGAAGTGAGATCGCCCAGCACCACCCCCCTGGTGAGAGGGCGCACGCCGGGGCGACACACCTACTTAGACCACTCCCGCCCGGTAACAGTTAGGCGATTAATCAGGTGAAGGCTATCGACCGCTGCTAGCGCATGCAGCGAGCAGAGAGCGTTACTAATCCTGGAGGGTAGGGCTTTTACAATTTTGGTGAGTTCCTTCCTGTAGGAATCAGTAGGATCCTGCTTAATTTTGGCATAGTGTATATTGTTCGATAACTGCCTTTGTGCTTCCTGTACATAATCAGTTTTGTTCATTATGACTATGGCACCCCCTTTGTCTTTGAGGGTTACTGCAAATGGGCACATGTGGGGCATCAGGGACTTTATTGTGGCGATGTTTATTACATAGGTGCAGTTTGAAAGCAGTTTTCTACATAGAAAACACGAAGACACGGAGCATCTGAAGAGGCATGTCGCATCGGGGACACCAGGACAGTGTGAGTATGCTCTCCCAGAGCCCCGATTTGTACTGGACGGCAGCACCGTCCAGTGCTATACTAGCAGTTGCAGCGCTGGACGAGATGCTGCCGTCCCGACCGCTAGGGCGGTTAAATATGAAATATTAGAGAATAACATGTATACTTTTCAATCACAAAAAACATAAAGCAAGCCAGAATACATCATTTAACAAATTTTTCACAGTTTGAAAGAA
This sequence comes from Ptychadena robeensis, assembly GCA_036250615.1. Classification (NCBI taxonomy): domain Eukaryota; kingdom Metazoa; phylum Chordata; class Amphibia; order Anura; family Ptychadenidae; genus Ptychadena; species Ptychadena robeensis. The sequence goes on along the minus strand of CM070038.1, from coordinate 30,342,757 downwards.
AATCAAGCCAAGTGATGTCAAATCTTGAAAGTATAGGTATTTTCTAAATCCCATCAAAAAAAGAGGCTCATGCAAGGCACCCAATGAAGTTAGGTCTAATTTATTTGTAGGTTATAACGTATGTAGGCATCAACGCGTTTCGTGGCAACTAAAGACACTTCTTCAGGATGAATATTATTAAGGTACAGATGTTCTCTGCTGCTGGGCTTTCTTTAGTTTAGTTAAATAAGACCTAACTTCATTGGGGGCCTTGCATGAGCCTCTTTTTTGATGGGATAGAAAATACCTATACTCTCAAAGTTCACCAAAGTAGAAACGGATAATGCTATTTGTGCACCCATTTCGGTCACCCAGAGGCAAATAAGAGTGACCATTACTGCAAATGTCCCCCCAAGAGAAGGAAGGACAGACAAACCTGTTATTAATAGTCATTTACCTACAGGGCTGTTGGTACCTAATCTGCGGCCTGCGGTGCCGACAACCAAACACCTGTGAGCAACACCCATTTCCAATACAAAGAATCCGATTAGAAAAACGATACGCTCCCTGTGTTCCCAGGAGCTGGAACGATTAAATGTTTTTTGTTCTTTCTCTTCCCACTTTTTTCATGTGTGTCACCTACATTCTCTTAGTAAATACTTAAAGAATAGGCAACAACCTATCTTTCTAAAACCAAGTAATGTGTTTTGGAAAATATTATCACAGAAGCAAGTTTTATTTGCCTCAAAACTAATGTAAATGTATGATAAAAAAAAAAGTCGTTGGAAGGGAGGGTTGTGTTGTTAGCAGAAAAGTTGAAAGTTGTTGAGGGAGGGTGCTAGTGCTAATATCAGGAGAGAGAGAGGGAGAACGGTTAACAATCATAGCAGAAATGTGAAATATTACTCAGGTGAAGAGTACTAAAAGCTAAACTAGTTAAAATGACCATTATTATCTAAAGAACTGTATGAACTGTAGTATATAGTTATAAGTAGTAAAAAACGAGAAAAGATTTACCAACGATAAAAATGGTGTATGCATACATATGTACTGTATATATATATATATATACCAAGTATACCAACTATTTATTTGTGTAACCCCACCCCAACCTAGACAGTCCAGCATAGGCCACTCTAAAATTTACACAATTCTCATTATTCGTCTGAACCTCTGATTATTGGACAGATACATGAAAACTACATGGAAACTTGGAAAGAAAGTGAACTAAAGTTTCTTGTTAAGAACACATGCTTTATGGCGTAATGTTTCGCAATGCCTTGACGTTTGCTTGATGTGAATATAATGTATCATACATTCTGTATTTGACATTATGGAAGCCTGCCAAACTCCTGGCTTGCTCCTACTTGCAGCAGCCCATGAAAAGGTACAAGGAGTACACAACTTTGGAAACTCAACTCTAAAAAACGCTAAATCTTTAGCACCTGATTTCTGTACGAATATATATTTTAACAGACACAGAGAAAATAAAAAATTATTAAAAACATTATACCTTCATGTGTATATCCCTTTAAAGAGTTCAACTACCTTTGCCCGCAGATCCTTTGATAATTCTTTTGCTTTCCCCATGAATTAGAATCGAAAAAAATCATCAGTGCAGTACTGAAATGAGAGATGCTAAGCTAGCCATACACGGGTTGATACCCGTTCAATCACCCAAGATCATTCACCGCGTGGTGACGTCACCATGCTGCACTTGATTGCGGGGCGAAGGAACGGGAATTGATGTGCACCACTTTGCACATCAATTTCAATTCGATGAGGACCCTGGTACTGAGTACACACGGTGTTATGAGGTGAAAATACTTCACAACATGGGCTGGAAGCTGCTGAGAGAGACACACAGGATGGCTCCCCCACACTCCGCAAGTAGCAGCCGTGCTGGGCAGAACCGAGCACAGCCTATCCTGTGTGCCTCTTTCAACTACACTTTCACAATCGACTGGGATTTACAGGCATGTCTGTTCCTGGTTCGATCAACCTCATCAATTGATCTCGTTGGGGACTGCAGTAAAGCCGTGTTTGCCCTGTTTGGTCCCCATCTACAGTAAAGCCGTGTTTGCCCTGCTTAAGGGTCTGTCAGGAAAGTCATTGAGCTTTCTTGCACACCTATTAGTTATAGTGATGGCCGAACATCGGCCTGGACTGTCCGCTAACTGGCGGGTCGGACTTTTACTTCACTTCGTCACTTCCTGCTCCGAGCTGTTTTTTTCACTAGAAGACCGGCTTCATGCCCGGTCTTCTAGTGAAAAGATTCTTCATCCGGCACGATCTCGCAGGTTCTGATCCTGCTGGAGGAAGAATATAGATCTTCTTCTCGCCGGCGAACGGGGCGGGTCGAACACCCGTACTGCTCGCCGGCGAGAAGGAGGGCGAACATCCATGTCCGCCTTGCGGGCAGTTCGGTCATCACTGATTAGTTACAATCAAACATATCACAGGAGAAAACGTTTACATGGAATAACCCTTTTGTGTCCAAGTGTGAGCATGTTATCAGGCCAAATCACCAGGGTATGTAAAGAATCATCAGGGTGATTTGGGTAGTTTGCGTTGTTATTATGATTTAAAAAGAGTAAACACAGTTGTATTACAATAACTGGCTTCAGCCAACCACTTACCATAAGTGAAAGAAAAGTTTTTGTTTTATCATTCACATTTTCAAAAAAATGGTTAAGAAACGTATGAGCACAATTGTAGGTCTAGGGGTGAGGGGTAAATGTACGTTTTTTGCTTACATTACCTCCTCGGCTTTATGTCCGAAGACAGTGCGGACCAAGTTTGATCGTGAATCAAACTGCGCCCATGCCAGGATCGGGCACAACCGCCGGCTCTCCCTACTGAGCTGCAGGTACACAAAACATTTCCAGCCCTGTGTCTTCGGCGGAGATGGTGCCGTCAGAAGCGCTAGGGGGGGGGGGGATAGAGACTTTGTGCCATCGGCACTGTTTGTACTTACAACTTTCCCCATTTATTAGTGCCATTAGATTCAAGAGACAAAAAATAGATGCAGCACTGAGCTCAGTCTACCTCTGATCCTGACCGTTCCTCCAATGCTGGCAGCTTGGATACCACATGAGTACGGCCTCTCTCCTACTCTATTTCACGGACAGATTGCCTAATAATAATAATAGAGAAATCTCTCTTTGATTACATAATAAAATTAGAGATCCCAATAAATATGGAGAGCTCACACTAGTGTGTCCGTATTTACTAGGTACACAGTACAGGGATCTCTCTTTTATTATGGAAAAAACTGTAATTGTTCCATATTTATTAAGGATTCTTTACATATTTATAAAGGACACAGTAGAGGAAACTCGCCACATGTATTATGGACACCAATTTTTTTCTCCATATGGATAACTATACTGTGTACAAAAAAATTTATTCCTGTACTTTGTCCTTATAAATATAAAGAGAGTCCTGTATTGTGTCCATAATTATTATAGCAAGATCCCTGTTTTGTGCTATTAATTATTAGATATGGAGAGATTCATGTACTGTGTCCTCAATATATTTGGAGAAATCCCTTTATTGATTCTATATTAAATATTGAGAAATCCCTATACTATGTGTATAAAAAGTATGGCCACAGTCATTTAAGTTGGATACATGATACATGAATAACAATTAATTAGTCAACTTTTACTTGCCCACAGAATATCCCCTAATACCATTTTTCACCTGAATAAACCCTACCTACACAATTTTTTATCCCCTTTTTGGACATTATATCTACTTGTGTTGATACATCCTACATCCTGTAATATATGAACTGCTTACATATCATATTTTAACCAACTGGGGTTGATAACTCCAAATACGAACTGGGGATAAAGTAACAGTCAAGCAGTTTACTCTGTATCCATTTATAAACATTATTTCAATCATCACACCTACTTAATACAATTTCCAACTTTTTGTGTGACTTTTTCTACTTGACCTGATACATAATTACTCCTACCTATAGGCTGCAACGACTCTCATATTTATTATACATGGACTAACTAGTTATCATATCACAAATCAGCATATAGAATACACAATATATGATCCATATTTAGAAATTGTAATAGAAATTGTAATAATCGTTTGGCTACAATCATCCAATGCAATGCTATATGTTTGTAAATGATTGTTATATTTTTTATCTTCGTTTCAATATATGTATTTGTTTCCATTAATTTATTGTAAGTTTTGCAGAGACTGTCTTAATCAGGACACCGGATGACGTTGACACATACGTGGGCAGTGAGACACGGAAGGAGGTAGAGGGCTAACATGATGCTCCTATTGTAGAGCGTTGGAGGGGCCCTCTCCTACCCTCCCAGGACGGCTCTGTCCCCTCCAGCTGCTTCCAGTCTGGCCTGCCGGACCCGGTGGCAGGCGCCCCTCCGTGGAGCCGCTGGTGCTGGTGGTGCCCCTTTGTATTTGGGACCCCAAAGGATCTCCAACACGGACATCCACCTTTGAATGTCTTTACCACACACTCTGGAGAATACCTTAAGGTAGGAGCATATCTCCCTAGCAGACTTATACTATAGAAGCGGTCTACGCCAATGTTTTGGCGGTTTGATCAATGTCTGTTCCTGCATACCCTTGCCTGCTCAATTCATTAACCTAGAGTCTCTTGTCCTATGGCCATCTCTGAATGACAGCCATTTAGCTATTCCAACTTGTACAGATACTAGATAGATAAATAACATACCAGTGCAATATCATGTTGGATATATGGCAACCCTGAAACCAACAAAATGGGCTTCCAAGTGACTTCTCTTAGGCTAGGACTGCCCTTGCTGAACAAGGGTTAGGCCTTAGTTATATCTCAGTGCTGGCCTGGTCTTCGGATCCCCAGGCCTGGGGCCTGCTCCCACTGGACCCAGTACACCTCTTCTCTCCCCTTCTCTGCTGCTAAGAAGACCCTATTTACATAAAGCACTAAACTTATATAACCTCCTATTCTCCTCCCAGATGGCTCACAAGATCACAACATCACGTGTTCATTTTCTGCCAGCACATTCCTTAAATTGATACACTTCACTCCTAACTCCAGCAGGACACCTGCTCCGCCTGGCAACAGCTCAAATTACAGTGTCCCCATACAGCACACTACAGAACAGGATGGTACTTACAGACTTAAGGTAGGAATACACGGGTCGATTTTTTCCAGATTTCTGCACAGCCGAGCGTCGTGGGCTGCGGCAACCTCGGGTCACTCCCAGCAGGCTAGTTAGGCATTTGTTCGGAACTGTAGTCCCTTAAGCCTCATCCCTACATTGGGTGATGGAGAATGCCTATAAATAACCTGCCCTGCTAGTTAACCTTGTAAATATCCCCTATGTGGAAGAGTGGACAATCGTTTATTTGGAGTGTATTAGGAACGCAAATTATGTGAAGCCATAAAGACTGTTTTGAGTTTCTGCGCACAATATATATTATACAGCCATCCCCTGTTTGTTGGTGAATTAGTGGGAGCATAGGCACTCACCCGTCTTCTGACTTCTCCAGCCTCTCCTCTTTGCGCTCTAAGAAGATCCCGGGGCGAAGATGCTTCAGCGGGAGGCAAACAGGGGAGTTCCTATGCCCTATGCATTAAGTTAGGTTTCAGGGGGCAGCAAGAGGAGGACCTAGGGGGGCCGCTGAAGAATGCCCAAAGGGCCGCAGGTTGGGCAACTAGGCCCTATACATTTGCTGATTGAGACTCAAGAAAGGCTTTCTTAATAACAAAAGGGGAATTTGTGAAAAAAATACTATCCCTGTATTTTTTTTTTAAACATTAAGATGTAGCTTATATGGTATTGGATATTTTTCTGAACATACTACCTTGGAGGTTGAAGATTTAAGTTCATCATCCTAGTAGAAGTGTAGCTCTAAAACTGCTAGACATTAATGCAACATACGCTGGTTTTATGGCAGCATAAACTCTGATCAAATGGAGTTTCAAACTTTTAATAGTCGAACAACCAGCTATGACACAATTGTTTTTTTTACGAGTCTGTTTTTTTTTATTCTACTTTTAGTTTTGACAGAATAAAAATGGAAATCACACATAAAAATATTACGAGTTTAAAAAATGAACTTTTAACAGCCAATATAGATTTTACACTTTCGCTGTTACAGAAAGGAAGCTCCGCAACAATGAGAACATGGAGATATATTCAGAGCACTCATTAAAATGTAACAATGTGAATTATGTTCAAATAGAGAGACTGACAATGACTGTATATTAGGTACTTAGCAGAAAATATTTTAATTAATAACTTGAAAACAGTAAAGAGTCTTAATGTGATAAGAAACCAAAAAGTTCTTTTCTCGTAAAATATAATTTACTGCTATAAGCAGGTAGAGAGGAGCGATATATCATTTATAGAAGATCATTTGGGAAGCATGGTCCAGACTTTAAGAAGACACTGCCATCTGCTGAATACAAACGTATGTTGCAAAATAATGATTTTTTACTTCTTCAGTAAACCAAGAGACAATGAAGAAGACATGACAGTATTTACAGTCTCATCAATAAATCATCAGGGCGTTGAACAGTTTATTAAAAGTTTCTTGTTAAGGTTTATTTACACATGTAGTGAAGTGGTTTTACACTTAACATGTATTTAGGCTGTATATATATATATATATATATATGCATTGTATAGTGGGTCACGACATACTGTATATTTCTGTCTCTTTAAGAATTGTATCTTTGGTATAGCAGCTGCTAGAAAAGTGGGAAAGGTGAGGTCATACCCTTGTTTTGGTTTAGTTATCTGTAAATCCCCTCCTCTTGGAAAGAGTTAATAAATGTATCTAGTAAGCTGTTTTCCTGTGCTTTTTGCTGTGCTTTTGGGCTGTTAAGCCACATCTCACATTGTAGCAAGGTGCTCTCATCTTTCTGGGTCCCCTGCCGCCGTCCACTCAGCTAGTTCCGCGGGGAGACTACACACCCACAGCGAATAAAAAGGGTTCCCTTTGGACCAGGGCAGCCTCTTCCTCATCATGTCCAAGTGGGTGCAGCATTTTTTCCAAAGGAGTGTGCCCATACTAGGGCTTGGGCAAGCAAAAACGTATCTCCCCCACCTCAGCCTCCAACTGGTCCACCTGTTTCCTTCTACATTCTCGGTAGGAGAATTCACACCTTCCGGCAGCTGATTAGGAACTGTTTCCAACGTAGATCCTATGCTTGAACCTCATCCCTACCTTATGGGTAGTGATAGCCGAACTGTTCACAAGACTTTTTAAAAGTCCAATTCGCCTGTTCGGCCATCACTACTTATGAGTGATGGTGAATTTGAACTGTATATATCCCTATAGTAATTGTGCCGTTCCTATTCGCCCCCCCCCCCCCCCCCCCCTTTGGTTGCACTCCTTTGCCGATGCCGATGATCGATGTAGTTGTCTGTTTCTTTGGTGTTATCTGATAGTGGTGGTTTCTTTAGTGGCTTCCCAGCAAAAATAAGGCTGTTGAAGGCGCCCGACAGTAAACAAATAAGATCTCTATTGGGTAAGCATCAACGCGTTTCGTGGTGCCTCAGACCACTTCCTCAGGGTAGTCTGTTAAATTAATAAGTACAGTGTCTATAGTTTATAATACAATGACATACATTTTAGAAAAACATAAATAACATGTAAACTTAAATTAAAAATCACCTTATATATGCAATATTTATACCAGGACTAGTCAATTCTCACATTTCTAATAGTTAAAAACTACCAATATATTTGCAAACAGTTGAAGCATTATTTCATTTTTACATTTTTATATAATATGCAATTAGACTATTTATGTTAAAATCTATGTGACATGTACAGTTTGTGCAACAGAAAAGCTTGTTATACATATATTAAATGATTGATAAAAGTGTATTAAGCCCCTACATATACATCTATATACAACCTATACAGAAAACCATATTTGAAAGTGTGTCACTGATAAAACTGATACAAATTGTGTTATTTTATACTTTTTTTTTTATATACCAAAAACATGTTACTTGTTTCAGTCATTCATAGACATAATCGATAGTCATAAATCGTATTGAAGGTTAGGGATAAAATCCATATCAGAGTATAATATAACATAAATATGAATATAAAATCAATTGTAACGTTAGCCCAGAGGTTTTAATGTATGTATGTATGGCTTCCTGATTGGTCTGAGAGTGAGTTAACTGAGTTAGAGCACACCTTAACTCAAAAATAAAAAAACACCAATAAAATTTTATTACATTTTACTTTCCTCTAAACTGTCCCAATAGCTTAAAGTTGCTCAAAAACCTAAAGAAATGTTTTTAGCTATCCTGCTGACATCTGTGGGAGCCGCCATTTTAGATTCAGTGTCAGCTTTCAGTCTTGAATGAGTTAAGGCTGCAATAACGCCAGTGGCCACCGGGGGCCGCCAGATACAATGTGTGTCAATGGAAACAAAGTGAAAGCAGGAATAAAAAACGTGTATTGCTGCAGAAGGAAGTTCCAAGCCAGGCAATGTGTAAAACGCCACGGCCCCTGTGATTTCAGGGTGAGGGGTGAGGGGGGAAATGTACAGATTTCTCCTCACAGGTAATAATTTTTTATTTACATATTGCTCCAAGAATGTGGGTTGGCAAGCTAGGGGGAAAAGTTTGATTGTATATGAAGAATCGGACTGCACACAGCACAGCACAGGAAAACAGCTTACTGTATACTTTTTTTATTTTTATCCATAATGTATTATTATAAATCATGTACATATAACCAGAGCCCCATACTTGAAGAGTAAAAAAGTTTTTCTGTTGCACAAACTGTACATGTCACATAGATTTTAACATAAATAATCTAATTGCATATTATATAAAAAATTCATAATGCTTCAACTGTATGAAAATATATTGGTAGTTTTCTACTACTAGAAATTTAAGATTTGACTAGCCCTGGTATAAATATTGCATACAGTGCTGCTTGAAAGTATGTGAACCCCTCAAGTGGTGTAGATGTTTCTGT
>CM070038.1:30267181-30329820 GCA_036250615.1 Ptychadena robeensis | reverse complement strand
TGCGCTTTTGGTACAGAAATCTGGACCTCAGCAGTGCGCTAGGGAGGTTAAAGTCCCCTTTGTGTGGGAGGATTTATTCTTCTTCATCGGGCATTCCTAGGGGCTTCTCCCCAGTTTAGCAATCTCCTGCATTTATAATAGCAGAGTGATCGCGCCCATGTATTTGATACATAGCTGCGGTTGGCCCAATCACCCCTGATCACGGCCATAGACATGAATGGATGCATTTTGATTTTTAACCGTGCCCATTCACTCTCTTTGGGTGCGATCAGGGGTGAGGGTTGGACCAGATTTCTTGTCCCCCCCCCCCCCACTTCCTGTTTGCTTTCTAGGTGATCTCCTGCAATCTCCATGCCGCGATTATAATCGCGGGAGACCGCTGGAGATTGCTAAAGTGAGGACAACCCCTATATCTGTGGTAGGGAATATTAGATTGTGAGCTCCTATGAGAGGCAGTTGGTGATATGGCTATATGCTCTGTAAAATGTCATACTCTATAAAATAGAACACAATAATATACATAATAAACAAGTATACATGGCCCCCATATAGGCAACACTTTGGTTGGATAAAATAACTGTCTTCCCAGTAATCCCGATAGCACCTAGTTAATTGGCAATGAACCCTTAGCTTAGATTTAATTCAGTAAAAGTAGATAATAATACTAATAATATTCAAATATTAAAACATTAATCACATTCTGAAAGGTAAGGCTGCACTATTTTAATAACTGAAGAGTGGAAACCATTTCTAATGCTAGAGAGAAGCTTTATCATTGAACTTAATGGTTTACAATTTCTATTTTACCTGTGCTGGAAGGAATTTTGATGGCCACTTTGGCTGACCAGTCACTCCAAAAGCCTTGCACTCTATCAGACCTCGGAGTTGCTCTGATCTGGAATATATAATTTGTTCCAGATGCTGCAGGTAACATTTTGCTTCGTACTCCTGTCTGGACTTGCAGAATCTGCCGAGTTAAAGAATATTTCTTACCAGTCTGTCTGTATTTATAACACATCACATTGCTTTGTCTCATGTCTGACCAGGGACCAGCGGTGCTTGGTTGCAGCGCGGTGACAGCATCATGATGTCACCACACTACGCTCAAACAGGTCATTGATTGTGCGCCTATCTGTGTGTGTTTGGACACCCTTAGACTCAACTAGATCTTTTTTTGCTTGAATGCAGGAAGCAGTGCATATCATTGCATTGATGAAAAATTATTACAGACCCCCACGTTGACACTCACCCATACAGAATGCATTGCATGCATTGCATGCATCAAATATTCAAGGGGATACATTTGTGATGCATGCAATGCTTTCTGTATGGGTGCTTTAATGCGCTCATACTTATATTGTGTTAATGTCAATGTGGGGCTCTGCATAATTTTTTATCAATGCAACGCAGACCTCAAACTCCTGTGGAGAAAAAATAACTTGTTTGACCCACATCAAATGCAGGAATTTTGGCATAGAGGAGTCTAAACCTAAAACTGGGAATAGACGGTACGATTTACCGTCTATTCCTTATCCGATTCTATGCAGTAAGCAGCCATCCCCAGCCGAACTAATGAGTCGGGTTAAAATTTACCATCCTGTCGGATAACTGTGCGATCCGACAGGACGGCTGATTTTAGCCCAATCCTTGTTGGTTGCTGCATCCAATTCCTGCACGAGGAGCGCACACGGCATCGGATCGGGGATCGGATCATGCAGGAATTGGACCGTCTATGCACAGCTTTAGGCATTGTGTTCTTCTACTAATCATTATATGCCCTTAAAAGTATTAAGGACAGTCAATTGGCCAAGGACAACTACAAAAAGCAGTATAAAAACTAAATTCATTATTGAGTTTACTGGTTGACTTGTAGATAAGCAAAATGACTCAGAGTTATTTAGAGCTTAACCATGGGCATCAAAATGTTCATGCAAAAACGTTTACTTTGCCAATCAGCACGGGTATATAAGGTGACTTCTCTTTCCTGACTTCAAAGAATGTTTTTTTATTTTACCATTTTAAGGTTTAACTAAAGGTAAAGGTTAAAAGGTAGAAAAGAATTAGGACCTAAATATGGTTGTGAAATTCCGACTAGCTGACTAAGCCAATTGGAAAGCCCCTGAATATGGTATCACCACCAACATTTGTTGACAATGTTGTAAAAACTCAGTTTACACCTACCTTTGACTCTATAGAAAAGGAAGTAAAGACAAATCTTTCTAATGAGAAAAAATATTTAGCTGGGAATAGACGGTACGATGTACTTATGCGATTCTTTGCACTAGGAGCGGCATGATGACGTCATCACGCCCACCCGCTGTTGCCGAGAATCGGCCAGCACTCTTCATCTGTAGTTCATTAGTTCGGCTGGGGGCAGGGATCGAGCTAAAATTTACCATCCTGTTGGATAACTGTGCGATCCCACAGGGCGGCTGATTTTAGCCCAATCCTCGTCAGTTGCAGCCTTCAATTTCCACACGACACGATCCCTAAGGGATGTGGGAGTGCGCACGGCATCGGATCGTGCAGGAATTGGTACGTGTATGCCCAGCTTTTGCCATTAGCCACTGAGAAAGCCCCAAGTTGTCTTTTGGTTGAAATCAGAACTTAATTTATGAAAAAAACTACATGTGTTAGAGCACATTACCTTGTTCAGGAGATTTGCAATTAGCTCCCAAATAAACTATTGCGGTAATTTCCACTCTCTGCCTTCTCCTTGTGAGGAAGGTTTTTCTCACCCCATGAACTGTAAAGCTAGCCATACATGTGCCGATTCCATGGACGATCGATCACCCATCCGATCGATTCTGGCGATGCCAGAGGGAATCGGATGTCCGATCGATCGCCCAATTAAGCCTGTCCCTACCACCTTGGGCCACCGATTCCGTGCCCAATCGATCACTTCACACATGGCAACTCCTCCTGATGTGTGCTGAATCGCATCAGAAAGACCAGCATGTTGGTTCTCTGGCAGATCCGATTCAGGGGGCCGTGTCGATCGGGCAGGGTCGATTGGGCAAGGTGGGCTGCACTCAATTCTTAGCCGATCGATCGGCGTGCACGCGCCCGGTGATCGATCGGCCTGGAATCGGTTGGGAATCGGACCCGTGTATGGCGACCTTTATACTCCTTCAACTGATTCTACATCTCACGTTCCATGGACTGCAAAAAGTAATTTCCACGTCTAATTCAGGAATAAAAATTTAATTTCCTGCATTCATTTGGGACTTTTTGATGTTCACTAGGGCTGAAGTTGGTATACATTATGGTACACATTAAATAGCTGTACAAACAACCTGAATTTATCATGTATACACTACTATAAAAGTAAAACTTTTTAGATTTCCAGAATTCTTTCATTTGCGTTTGTTAAGTGTATACAATGTATGTCAATTAAATAAAAAAAAGGGAAACATAATATAATTATAAAAGGTTGCAGTTAGGGGTATGAAAATGGGAAGGTAGGTACTCTCAGTTGTAACTTACTAATAAAAAAAGTTTAACCTCTAAGGGTGTTGGAGATTAAAAGTTTGGGGGTTAAAAGTCAGAGTGGGCACATGTAAGGGTAATATCTGACAAGAGAAAAACACTGTTTGACAGTTGGAATATGACTATGAAAGGTTGACAATTGAACTACTGGTAGTCTCAGGGGTAAGTTGACTAATCCAGAAAATTTCAGCTTTGCACTACTGAGGTATTAGATTTGGGGGTTCAAACAGTGTTGTACTGTGAGCATTACATTTGACCCAAAGCCAGCTGGTGACCTATGGATGGAGGCAGCTAATCAGAGGCTCAATCAAGAACAGGGAGGTCCATCTGCAGCAAAATCTACCATGCAGGAAGCTGATGCAGAGGACAGTGAGGGAGACAGTGAGGAAGACAGCACTTAAAACCACTCTACATATAGGGTGAGTACCACACACTATCTCCTGGTACTCATCTGAGTAGCTTGCTAAAAAAGTTTTGTGCACTCCTGTATTTCTATACAGTACCGTCCATGTCTTTTCTCCATCCTGAGAAAACCGAATCTGGTAGATCAGGTATTCCTCCAGCTTTGTCTGAGAGCTTGACCAGTTAAGAGCCAGCATGTTCTGAGGCATCTGCTGAACCTGTAAGTCTAGTACTGGCGGGAGCACTGTAATCACACAAAATAATATACATTACATTTTTTTACAGATCATAAATTGTGCATAAAAAATGTACACTGCCGTTAGTTTAATGTGTCATTTAAAGCTTCCCAGGTGCCCTCCGGTGGCATAGAGCGTAGAACAAAGATGCTTTAACAAAATGTACTATAGTTTAAAAGCCTGGAAAACGACTGGGAAAATAACCCTGCAGGTGCCTGGAAAGGTGGGATAGCCCAGTTTTTTAAAAGAGTGTAAAAAGCTTTGCAAAGTGCTGCAGTGGCTTTCAGATCTTCACTATTAAAGTTAATGGGGTTGTTTACAAAACAGTAGGTGTTCAAAAAACAAAAACATACTGCTTGATTAAGGACAGTACATTTTCTGTTCTTTGCGCTTGTCGCTTAAATGACCAGAAAATGACCGTGCAAGCAAAGTGTAAATTTACCCTTAATCAATTGTTTCAAGGTTTTCAAAGTGCACTGTAAAATAAAGAAGATTTACAGTATGTTATTGATAAGGTTTGTAATCAATATCTTAGAATAAACTGTTGCAGGAGGAGCACTTAGGGTAGAATTTTTTTTATTTTGAGTTGAAATATATAGCCACTAAAATAAAAATATAACTGGTAAAAATGTAATATCTATTATAAACATAATGAAAGAAAAAAAAGTATTTGAACACCCAGCTATTTTGCAAGTTCTTCCACTTAGAAATAATTAAGGGGTCTGAAATTCATATTGTAGGTGCATTGCCACTGTGAGAGCCAGGCAAATCACAATGTATGATTAGTAAAGAATGTATTTGTATTGCACTGCTGCACATAAGTATTTGAACAGAGTCAGACTCCAACTACTACCAAAGGCAAGACGAAAGAGCTGTCAAAAGACAAAGAGACGAAATTGTGGACCTCCACAAGGCTGGAAAGGGTTACAGGGCAATTGCCAAGCAGCTTTCAAAATTGCAGGGTGTTCAAATACTTATGTTCCTCACTGTATTGAAGACTAGAACATAGAATGGCTGCTCCATTAATTTTTTCCCCACAAGGTGCCTCACTTTCTATTACTACTTACCCACATGGTGGATCCAGAAAGGCTTTGGGTAATACAAACTCCAGTTTCCATTGTCAGATGCTAATTTCGTTTTCAGGGCGACTGCACTGTCGTTTCTGGCTATGAATACACACTCACAGTCTTTTACCATGGCCATTTGCGTGCATTGCTGCCATGCTGCTTTGCTGCTAATAAAGAATAAAGAATATTTTCACCAGGTGATCCCATGATAAAAATAATTCTGACCCTAGGATTACAGTTCTCACTTATTGTACATTACATATAGATAGACTTCAAATATGTCAGGGTGTATGGCTTTGTTTCCATTATACATCGGGAGCCTGATGTAGCACATTGACATTGCCTGCTCGGGGCATGATCTGTTTACATATCCACCGATGCAGAGGCTCAACGTACTCGACTACGTTGAGCCTTACATTGGCACAGCAGCTCGACACCGTGAAGACAGATCCTTGGCCGAGCAGGTAAGTCTATCTGCTAAGTCGGGACCCCTGCTAAGCGTATACCCTTAGCAGAGGTGTCCTGGCTTAAATGGAGAGAAGCCCTTAGGGCCACAGGACCCCGACATGGCTTGGATTTGCTTGCATGTATCCACTTCCTCCTCTCCTTGCATTGTTGCTACACAGTCAACCTGACCTTTATTGTCACCACAGAAGGGTTTCCAATCTATGCTGTAAGCCCAGGAATCGGGGCAAAAAGCCAAGGTGGGAGGGCTCTGACCTTTATTGTCACCACAGAAGGCTTCCCAATCTATGTTGTAAGCCCAGGACTCAGGGCAAAAAGCCAAGGTGGGAGGGCTCTGACCTTTATTGTCACCACAGAAGGTTTCCCAATCTATGCTGTAAGCCCAGGAGTCGGGGCAAAAAGCCAAGGTGGGAGGGCTCTTGACTGGGGGGAACTGGCTAGCGGCAATGGGTTTGACATGGTTAATGGTGTAAGTCAGGCTTCAGGGAGGAAGAGAAGGGGTAGGTAGGAAGTTGATTTAAGGGAAGTCCTCTTTGGACTTGTCGGTCACCCACCCACCCTCCCCATTTATTTGCATTAGTATTTTGCTTTTGTCCTAATGTTAGATAAGGTACCCATCGAGCTTGTAGCGTAAGGGCAGGTGGCCGGTAGGGTTGGAGTGAGTACTTCTGTGCTCTGTAGAAGAG
This sequence comes from Ptychadena robeensis, assembly GCA_036250615.1. Classification (NCBI taxonomy): domain Eukaryota; kingdom Metazoa; phylum Chordata; class Amphibia; order Anura; family Ptychadenidae; genus Ptychadena; species Ptychadena robeensis. The sequence continues at coordinate 30,323,475 of CM070038.1, read as the reverse complement.
CCACAGACACGCTAAGCCTTTTCGGCCCTGTGTCTTCGGCGTCATCTGTGGCGCCGAAGGGGGCGACGCCATAGACCTCCATGTAAATGGAGGGGGCGCCGCTCTCCTCCCCACACACCGCCGGCATCTATTTGACACCGGCGGTGTCTAGAGGGCTGGGCAGAGAGCCGGCAATCCCAGTGGAGTACGGTGTACTAAAAGCCCGTAACGCCCAGAGGGTTAATAAAAGGAACATAGATCACATGAAATAACTAGTGCGAACAATATTCGAATTCACAATATTTCGCGAATAATTCTACTAATATTTGATTTGGAAATGTATGCGCAGTTATAATCGCCTCACAATTACCTTCAAAATTAATGGTACATGTGCTAATTCTTTTCGCATTGCGAATATATCTTCGCAATCCATGGCCATAAGCATCTTAATGCAGAAAATCACGAAAATATCCGCTGCCATATTTGCTAAATTTGCAATTCGAATATTGGAGCTCAACACTAGAAATGACAAAAAACTCAATTTCTACCATGAACAACAGATATTTTCTGTTCTTGCTGTACATGTTTTTCTGGAAATAGAAAACATACCATATTTTTTGGACGCACTTTTCACCCCCAAAATCAGGGGGAAAGTGCCTTATGGTCCGAATGCATGACCCCCGCGGCTTGGCTTCCCACCAGCTCTCCCGGCAAGGACTTTAGCCAGGGAGCTCTCAGATGATAGATGCGGCCGGTGTCCACATCTCCCATCTAAATTGCTTATGCCAGCAGAGCACAGAGCCCTGCTGGTATAAGCAATGTAGAGAGAGAGATGAACTGTCATCTATCCTTCTCTTCGTCCATGGAAACTGCAATCACTCTGCAGCTTCCATGGACACAGGCATAGCCAGAGAGGAGAAAAGAGGAGAGTAGAGAAGACTGTGCAGCCCCTCCTTCAAATCAGTGAGGAGGTGATGTGATGTGCTGTGCTGTGAGTGTACTGCTGCTAGTGACATCTACTGGCTGATTTGATATTGCATTAATTTAACCCATTGCATTAACCCAATTTATGGGAAAACTTCTATATTATTATTTTTTTAAATACTGTAATCAGTAACCATCATCTGTGATCCTGTAGGCAATATACACAGCAAACAAACACTTTCTGCTGTGTACAGTTATGGGATCTGCGGTGGTTAAACTTGCATCAGTTGGGCACAAATACCCTAAGGCACATCCCAAAATTGGAAAAAAAAATCAAAACACGACTTTTATACCGTTAGAAGGGTTTTTTAATATTAGTATTGCTTACCATATGATAATTTCCTGGATAATTGACACCCCCATACATTTCTAGTGTGTTACTGACAGGACGTGAGAAATGTGAGCATTTAATTCCATTTGTGAGTTGCAATAAAGATGAGTAAAATGCCACTGTGTTTCTCCCCTTACCTGTATCTGTAGAAGATCTCATTGGATAGGAGCTGATTTTTGTCCATCTTCTCTTTCCTTTGACAGCACACACGACTCAAGTCTGCGCTAAAACATTTAAGCCCCGGAATATCTAAAAGGAGTATGGAAGAGAGAAAGAAGAAAAAACGAAATTACCTGCTACCTCAAGCACCTCTACCTGGTTAGATAGGTAAATAATTTCCTATTTAACTGCTGGTGACATTTATTCAAGGAAATAATCGGTTAAGCCGACATAGATATTTCATTTTATTTGAAATTTCCTGGCAGATCGACCAGACATGATGAAATCATCACACACGACCGGTCGTGCCGGGAACTGGCCATGCACGCTTTGTGTGAAAACTTTAATGGGCAAATTAAAGTTTTGCAAGTTGGATTTGCCACCGCACTCACGGCGGTTGATGTGCCGTACAATTGGTCTCAGATCAAACCATCTATGGCCACCTTTAGGCAGGTTAAAAAATCTATTAGATTGAAACGTTATTTATCTTTTGCTTCTTCATCCATGAACATGGGAAGGATCATGTTTATCAAAGAGCCTCTGGATACCAATTGCAATCTAATCTGCTGAGGTGGTACAAAATTTAAGGTGGTGGGGTCAAAGAATATAATCTTTTTATCTTGACATCATTGTCTCAACGCTCAATGTGCCAATGTGGGCATCTCAATTTGACAATATTATTACAGTCAAAATGCTGAATTTAACTTTAGGGCTTGTTCACAGAATTAAGTTGACAGTGGTAAGATTGACAGCTTTAAATTCAACTCCACCCCATTATTATTTAAATGAATATTGCAATAATAGTATGTGAAGGTTTAAAAAGGCATAAGCTGTATCCTGCAGGTATTCTAAGGGCTTGTTTCCACTAGTGCGGATCTGTGCGGATGGCTTGCGATGGTATCCACGCGGCTGCTGCCGCAGTCCACCGCACCCCATGTGGATGCGATGGACGTCCATGCTTTCAGATGCGGACTTTGGGCAGGGCCCTTGTCCAGGGATGTGGTCGGACGTGGCATCCGCACGAAAACACAGTAGGCGGGCATTCAGAACCGCACCGCGACTGCGTCCGTCCGCATCCGCTCACGGCCACACAAGTGGAGTCATGCCGATGCTTTGCCTATGGGTGCGGTCAGGAGCGGCTGCAGCCACACAGATCCACATTAGTGGAAACAAGCCCTTACAAAACTGCTTGTAGTGTTCAGCAGTTAGTTTTTGTTCACTTATTTTTGTCTGTCAAAAGGTATGCACAAAACAGCAAGCAAGCACTTCACAACCACCTATGGAACCAACAGCTGTTTGGGCCAAGAAAATTTCCTATTGCTATGGTCAAAGAGATGTTGGACAAGCCCAGTCATTACAAAACTAAAGAAATTGATAAATGGGTACATTTCTTTATGAAGGGAAAAAGTGGTCATATTTTGGTAAATGTACCATGTCTATAAATAAATAAATATAGGTAATATTATGTAAATATAGATCACTGCAAGACACTTGTGACACGCTATGCTTCATGTGTAAAAGCTGTTATAACTGGAAAAGGATGTTGTACTAAGTACTAAGAATGAATGTCACTTGGGGGTTGAATAAAATTGATAATGATGTGAGCACAGAAAATACATTTGTGGTTATTTCATTATAAATGTCATGTTATATTTGTCTGACTTACAAGTGCCTCGCTGATTTCATTGTAAACAAGATGATCAAATGATCAAAATCAATGTCAAAATGGCCAAAACACTCAATTTCAGTGGGGATTGAATAATTTTGAACTGTATAAGGTTAGATTTCCTTATATTCCTTATATTTCCTTATAATTTTGAACTGTATAAGGTTAGATTTCCTTATATTATATATAAGGTTAGATTTCTCTCCATGATCTTTTCCTATAGTGGACCTGATCACAATTTGATTTTCACCACATTCTGTCCAACTGGAAGTAAAGGAGTTTAAGCAAGGGGCTTAACCTTCTGGTGTTAATGGGACAGGAAGTGAAATTATATTTTAATTCCCACCTCTATACCGAGCATCTAAACCAAAATGACTAAATGTAAGCTTATAAAGAGAAATATAGCTGCAGTGAGGTTTAATAAAGTAATACAAATTATACCTGATATTCCTGGATTGTTGAATTTTATAACTTCTGACCACGGGCCCCAGATTGCTCTTTCACCCATCCATGAAGTGCGGATTCGAAGCTGGTAGAGTAGGTCTTGCTGAATTTGGGGCAGTTTTAGTTCCTCTGTCAGCGCAATCTGCACAAAGATACAATGCAGTCACCAGTAGTGTTGATTGCAAATATAAAAAATTTTTACTGCGAATATCATAACTTTGAGAATTTGAGAAAATCTTGAATAGTGCTATTTTTTACATCAGTACCCAGAACAACTGTGCATTGCAATATGCACATGTACAAGTGCAGATTTGCGCAATAATAATAATAATAATGACTGGAAATTTTGAATTGTGGAATTTACAAATTTGTTTTATCAGCAGAAAAATGTGCAATATTTTCCGAATGCGAATATTGCGTATGTTGCTCATCATTAGTCACCAGCACATAATATTCTATAATTAATTTCTTCTCAGGACATGGCTTACTTAGAAAAAAAAAATACCTACTTTTATTTGTTTATCTGTGGATTCTTCCGACCAATACTGGACCTCATACTGTAGGACAAATGAAAATTCAGATTTAGGACGATCCCACTTTACTTGTATCTGATCTATGTTGTCATCCCAGGTAACCATGATATTGCTGGGATATGGGAATATTCCTGAGGAAATAAATAAAAACACTGAAAATGTTTGCTTTAAGGACCCTCCTACAACATACGCGCTGCTTTGTGTTGTGATAACACTGGAGCATGTATTCCATAGTACAAGTACATGGCGCACATTAACAGACACACTTCCTACACAAGTGTGAATGGTAGAACAGGTTTCCTAGGATATGTCTTATAGGATATATATCAATATATATATATTTAAATATATTTGCACTATTTATCTTGGCTTCAAAGGTTTTATGCCATGCCAATCCTGCCAGTCAGTGCTGATAATAGGGGTGCATACAGTCTCTGCCAGCTTCATTATTGTGCTTCTCTCTCTATGTGCATACTGACCAGGATTTTGTAAGGTGGAGTTATCCTTTGATGATGTCATCACAACTTGCCAACTCAACCACTACTTAAATGATTGATGACTCGACCGTACAAAATTCATAAATGCCCTAGTGCAGTGGTAGGCAAACTTATTCCACCAAAGAGCCAAATCGCAACATTGCAACTCGTAAAATATATGTTGAGAGCCGGAGATCTGTTGCCTCTCTGCTCTGATCACTCCCTGCTCTCTTTCCTCCTGTCAATAGACGGCACCCAGGAGGATCGAACATGGGGAGTGATTAGAGCAGAGAGACATGCAACGCCTGCTTACAGCCAATGTCTCTCAGGAATGGCGAGGGGGGGGGGGGGGGGGGGGGGGGGGGGGGGGGGGGGGGGGGGGCTAGTAGAAATTTATAACAATTTAAATTATATTTTTCTCTAAAGCATTCCCTTAAATTTACTTAATAAACTTAATAAGTCTTAGTTAAACCTGAAACTTATAAAACTTGATATCGTCCGTAATTATTATTTATTACAAAGATTACAATTTACTGTGACAATGACCCACAACCACTAATGTGAACAATGGTAAGAAAGTTTGGGTAAGTCAGGTTTGTATGTTGTTGTTTTTAATTTTAGTCACAAAGCCCCCTTTTGGCTATGTATCTATTATACGTCCGGACCTCTCCGCTAAGCGTATTGCTTGGCGGGAGGTCCCGACATAGCACATAGACATTGGCTTCTGCAATGCAAGGGCTGAATGTACTCGACTACGTTTAGCCTTACATCGACGGAGTGGCTCGGCGCAGTGCAGACGAAGCATCCGCTGAACAGGTAATTTTATGTGCTACATCGGGACCTCTCGCCAAGCAATACGCTTAGTGGAGAGGTCCCGACATATAATGAAAACATAGCCCTATTTATAGCCAGAGAGCCCCTCCCTTAATAGTAGACAGAGAACCACACACTAATTTGTAGCAACAAAGCCCCCCATATAGGTAGACAGAGAGCCCCTAACTTAATGGTAAACAGAGAGCCTACACATATAAGAAGCCATAGAGGCCCCCCACTTACAGGTACAGGTCACAAAGCCCCCCCTATTGGCAGCCACATACCTCCTCTCACTGTATGCTCTGTCCTTCACAGATATCTACTGCTCTTCAGGACACGTTCCTCTTCACTTGCAACCAAGGATAGGAGGGGACACAGTACATGACCGACACTAACATTCATTACTGGGACCAGAGATTAATTCACTGCTTACTCTGCAGAACAGACTCTGCTGGTCGGGGGCAGGTGGGGGGGGGGGTGTGTTGGTGGTAGCTTGGGGGTTTTGATGTTAGGGGTTGGTGGTAGAATATGGGTTTCCTGTTGGGGGTTAGTGGTAGCGCAGGGATTTTGCTGTTGGGGGTTAATGGTAGCATGGGGGGGGGGGGGTCTGTTTAGGGTTGGTAGTAGTGCAGGGGTTTTGCTATTGGGGGTTGCCCAGACATGAATGAAAGAAAAAATAAAGAACAGGTAGCCTGGAAGAACAGGTCACTATGCCACTGAGCCAGACTGAAGGGGCTTATAAGCCACATATGGCTTCCAAGCCACACTTTGCCTACCCCTGCCCTAGTGGGCACAAATTATTTAAATGGGATGGGTTTCACTCCTGCTGCACTCTGTTTTGAACACAGGGCCACTCAGGACATAGTTTTCAGCAATTTTTCTATTCAAATGAATGTTACCGCCAATGTGACAGTGACAGTAATTGTAATAGGTTTCTATTTTATAATAGGTACCTGTTTGGTAATTCTTATTTTGCAGAGATTTCCTCTTCTTCCATAACAGATTTTTTATAAGTCACTGGGAGAAATCATAAAAAGGTCCAGTGCCCCAAATTCCTTGCTTTCTTATGCTGCGCTTGCCAATCTCAAAGATGAATGAAGGCAGAAAGTTGCCACTTTTCACCCCCATCTTTATAATTGACATGGATAAAAATTGTCTTTACTATCATATATCCTCTCCATTAGACACCAAATTTGCTATTTGTCTTATTGAAGGAGCATGATGATTGTAGCTGCTACCATAGGACATACATTCTTACCAACAGGTGCCTTCTAGATGACCTGGCAATGGTGCTCAGTATTGCTTGTGTTGTATGGTAGAATTCTATGACATTTACTACAGCTTTAATGTTTTGTTTTGTACTCTTTGTCTTGTTATGCCATTCCTTACCGAACATCTCCACCTGGATTGTGCGGTTGTGAAGAATTTGATTGTTAGTTTTATCCTTAATTAAAACATGGAGGAAACCAAAAAGGCGAACGTCATCATGCTCACAAACGTACAGCTCGGGGGTCCTGTTCTGGATTGTGACGTCACATTCCTCCTCGGGCTCTCTGAAAAACAGAAGTGCTACAGTAATCAATGTAAAATAAAAATACTCATTTGTTAAAACAATTTTTTTAAGTGGATTCAACTTTTTTTGTATTAGATAGAAATGTTTCTTTGAGACACAGCAGGTAATAAAATTAAAAAACTGTGATAACTGTTACATTGTGAATTTTCCTTTCTATCCTGGTGACAGTTTTCACTGGGTTTAATTCCTCATTCCCTCAATTTCATATAAGATGTTTGTGTTTACGTATTGTGTGGTTGTCCCCAAATATTACATTAAGGCCTCATTTCCCCCTTTGTTCTCTTTTTTCCTAAGGAGATTATTGTAAAAATCGAAAAAAGGCTCCTAGCAAAGGAGATGCTTTCTCTTAGTAACTATCCTAAACAAGTCTTTTGATTTTCATTTTCTTGTACTTTCCGAAAATGTCATAAACATTAACATTAGATCTGTAGAGTTTGAAAGTAAGCTGGACATACACGACTCAATTTAAAAATTTTGACCCATTCAGCCTTCCCCCTGCTCGGTCGAACAGGGTTCCAACATGTTGGAAAACCCTGTATGATTTCCATTACTTTGGATGGGGACAGAGGGTCCATATCCAAAGTATCTGCCGGGATTGATAATGCAGAAGTGCTGTGCCTTGATATTAATAAAGCTTGAGTGCAGTGCAATGACAATGATCATATGGGAATCTACCCGTGTATGCCCAGCATTAGTTCTCTTTTTTTTTAGTTAAAAGATCTGACCTTGAGGGATTTTAGTGGGACACTCACTCCTGGAAAGAGGCAAATGACTTCTAAACAATCATGGCAGGGACAGCTGGGAAGAAGTCCATAGTCTCGTGTGGATTGGAATGCAGCTTCACATCTTCAGAATCTAAAGTTATGTAATTGACCTCCATCTAGTGGCCATTTTATAGAATTACAGCCCCATAATTAAGTATGCCTGAAGTATGGGCTGAACTGCTTCTATCTGCCCTTAATAAATATGATTTCTCCAGAAATGAGGAAGTGAGGAAGGTAAGTATGTTTTTTTTTTAATTCTGTAGCAGTTTTCACAGATGTATACTGTTGACATGTGAGTATTATGTCAATGTAATGTGTGTGTTTTTTTTTTTTTTTAATATAGAACTGCTTTAACATAGACCTGAGTGGTAATTGACAAAATCTCTGCATTTATAGAGGTGTTCACACTTCCTGATGATCAACTGCATTAAATCAGCAACACCTAGCTGCCACAAACCTTCTATGCCTAAAACTAAATTAACATATATATACATAATTATTTAGACAAAGCATCTGCATTTTAATGGCATGTTGTAATATGCCTTGCTGTTCATCTGAGGTTGTATTTGCCTAATTTTAAGACCTGCTTAGGACCAGATTATTGTTTTTGTTCTGAAAATGTAAAACTTTGGAATTAAAAGAGAATGTACTTTCAATTTCTCATGACTGTAGATTAAACCAGAAGCGCTTTTGCTGTTAAGGGAAGACAAGCTGGAAGCAAGTAATGCTATACAATGTATGAACAATCCATTCAGCACAACAAATCAATAAGTAAGCCTTACTCATCATAGGAGTAGTAAAATCCACATTTCACATCCCTGTCTGTCTTCAGCTCCTTGGCCTCCCAGTAGCATGTGATCTTCTCCATAAAGCTTCGGGAGAAACAGTGAGGTATATCTTGGTCTCCAGACAGGAGAAACAGATCTAAAAATATAAGTGCCTTTTTTTATACTATTATGTTACTTTAAGTGATATAAAGTCACATGATTTATAAGTGCATTGTTATTGTGTATTTCTGAAACTTACATGAAAATGGTCAGCATTATTATTTATGTGTGCCTTGAAGTATTTTATTCTTCACGCATGAAAAACATAATGGCTCGTCTGAAAGTAATATGCTTTAAAATAACACAGCACAGCACAAGTTCTGCAACAGAACTAATTAATTGTTTTGTATACAAAAGAAACTCCAAAAACAAAAAGTCAAGCCTATAGCCTAATCCAGGGGTAGGTAAACTAAGGCCCAGGGGATGGATCTGGCCCATTTTTTTTTCCGGTCCTTTGTCACATTGAAAAGATGCTCCCTTCTGCATGTTCTCTGCAGTAAGTGCACATATTGCCTAGTGGTGTCCAAGCGTTGCCTTGGGGATGATGCAGTGATGAGAACATCCTCATGGTTTTGGAATTATCTCTGCTCATTGCAATAAATGAGCATTTTTTTTGTAAGTGCAGGAAATGCAAAAAGATAATGTCCCTGTCATATGTCGCCTATTACACATCACTGCCATCATAAGTGATGCCCGCGATGCATGGAATTGGCACACTTATGAAGGGTAAGCCATTACAGGCTCTTGGTTCGGCCCTTTTATCAAATTTTAGAAGCCAATGTTACCCACGAGTCAAAAAGTTTGCCCACCCCTGGCTTAAGCACATGACCATTTAGAGTCACATGATCAGCTTTTCTTCAGTAACAGGTCTTTCTCTGATCCATTTAGCAAGCAAAACTCCATGGGATTCGACCAACTACACATCTCAGCTTATTAATTATGAATGGGACAGAATAACTTTATTACTAACTTTAAGGTTAATTTGTTGAAAGTTAACGGTTGATCTCTATCTTTAAACCTTTCATCTTGTCAGGTAATGTAAGTGAATTGCTTCTGTGGATGAATAAGTCGTCAGATTTTTAGGTTCCTTTAGGGCCGGGGTACCAAACCCAATACAAAGTCCTGGGCTGACCGTTCAATAGTGGAAGTTTTACAATATAATCAGATATAATGATGGACCTTTTCATACAGAACTATATTAAGGTTTTACCTAAACATTGAATCTGGAACAAACAAAGTGCAATACTATTACTATATATACTATATATATATATACAGTATATACTATATACTATATATACTATATACTATATATTGTTATTATTAACATCACTTATAAATATAACACCAACATATTATGCAGCGCTGTACAATAAATTAGAGTTGAGATGCCACAAAAGATAACACAGGTATTGGTTATGACACAGGAGGAGTAGAGGACCCTGCCCAATTGGGCTTACAATCTAGGGAACAGAGTATACAATAGGTGGGGAGGGGGGGTGTATACATGGGAAATGAATCAATCAATATTACATTTAAAAAACAATCTTGTGAGCCAAATATATTACACTGGCTGGAGTTTGACACCCTGCTCTATTGCATATATTGCATGTATCCATTGTTGCAAAGCATGTATGGTTACATTAGGTATTTATTGTTAGCTTCCATTGCTCACGTTTTGTTCCTATTCCTTTTTTTTCGACTATTTCCCACAGCACAACAAGTACATTTTTGTTACTGGGTTTAGTCATGATTAAAAACTCCTTTGCATACAAAGACATCTAATTCTTCCTCAGAATTAAGGTTCATGCTTATGGTGAGTAGTGTAACTACTCATATGACATAGATGGCACATTCTCATACAGGACAATCATCTTTTATTAAAGTTCACATAAAGTGTCCTTGCTTTGTGGCTTTAGTCATCAAAACCACATGAGTCATTCATTCCCAAAAAAATCAGCCATCTTACCTTCTTCTGTCACCAGAGTCAGCACCGCAGTCACATCCAAGGTAAGGAAGATGAAGAGAAGTTGTCCTCCACACCATACATCTGCCATATTTCAGGAGATCTGAGCTCATTGCCTTCCAGCACTATAATGTGTCAAGTAGTTCTTAGGGGTCTTATCTGACTCTCACGCTGGAGCCACAGGAAACACAGGGTGAGTGAAGGGCCCCAAACCAACACTGTGTGGTGAGCACTTAATGACAGTGACATGGTCCAAGCCAGCAAGTGCATCCTGTTGGTGGCTGGCATGCAGAACGCAGACAGTAAAAAGCAGGAACCAGGCCAGGAGGTGATTAGAGAATTCTACCTTGACAGACAAGCCTAACAATAAAGCACATAACATGTTATGATGTTGTCATTTTAATTAATAGTCCATGCCCATTTAATCATTTGAAAATTTTGTGAACTGAATCATTGAAGCGGCTTCAGACATTTATAGAGATGGTTGAATTTACTTTTTACATTTTGTCTTTCTGACTTTGTAAATCATTTAACAAAGCCCCAGAACATGTTGTTATTACCAAAATGGCTAGAGAAGGGTTGTGTGAACATAAAAAAAAGAAAAGATTGCTAGCTAGCTCAAACTTCAGTCTGGGCCTCACATGGGCCCCATGGTGTAATTATATTTGGCCAAGATGTTTAGAAATCAATGCCACACATGTGTCTTTTACATGACATTTAATGTCACATGTTTTATTCTGCTTTGCTTGTTCCAGATTCACTGTTAAAGAAAAACTTACAGCGCATCAGCCCACCTGAAATTTGCCAAATGACTCTCAGACCATGTGAAACAAAATTCTCTGTTCTGATAAAACAAAGATTGAACTCTTTGGTGTGAATTGTAGAGATGGCTGCAGTGTTTGCGCGACGGACAGTCCTCAATGAACACTGCATGTTCTATTTTCTTCTCGCCGTTGAACGGAACGAATGAACCTGCCCCCTTTGCCAGCGAGAAGAAGTGTGAGTACTCTTCCGCTAATTTTTTAGATCCCTGCATGGCTGAATCACTAGAGACTCCAGTCTCCAATACGGTATGGTCTGTGACGTCACTTCTAGTATTTGGAATCCAGAACTGTGTGTTCCAGATACCGGAAGTTACGTTGTGGACGTCACTTCCAGTATTTTTACTTTTGAAATTTAACTTTTCAAAAAGTCCAATCCGCCTGTTCGTAAATAGACGTGGCTGATGTTGGACCATCACTAGTGAACAGCAGATATCACGTTTAGAGGAAACCAGGCATCCCTCATCAGCAGGCCAATACCATCCCTTCAATGAAGCATGGTGGTGGCAGCATTAGACTGTGGGAATGTTTTTCAGCAGCAGGAACTGGGAGACTAGTCAGGTTCACTTAAACCCCCTATAAGCATAATAGCAGAAACCATGTATAATCAAATGTTAGTAGTGTAAATCTTCAAATCCGTCTGCAAAATATAAATGACTAACTAGAGTAGATATCATATAAAATCTTAAAATGGATTCAGCCTGAGATAATTTTGGGAAGGTTGAGAATTTTCTCCTTGCAGTTGGTCCCTATCTGTCCTGCATATGACCAGATACGTGTGTATTTTCTGTTGATTTATATGAACACAAAACCCTTTGCAGTGACAATAGGCCCTTAGTATAGAATGTTTGCAAAAAGAAAAAGATTTAATGATCACAAACTGTACTTAGCCCTGCTTTATGATCTCAACAGAGGATTTGTAGACCTGCTTAAGCCACAGAATGATGTGATCAGTCCTAAGTTGGACATAGATCCATAAAAACTAAAAATACAAACATTATCTGAGGTTTATTGGGGTAGATACAATAACTGTACAAGGAAAGGGAAGACATTCTATATCATTCAGTTCTCATTCTTATAAGTGGCAGTGTTCAGCTGTACATCAGAGGAGGAAGAGAGTTCATCCTTATCATACACGTCCAGTCATACAATCTTTTTATAGACAACCATGTTGAAGCTCAGAGCTACATTAATGCATGTTGCGTACACAAAGAGGTCCCAACACAAGCCTGTGATCCGGCCATGGGCTTTCCAGTCCACCTCACAGTAAACAAGTCTAAGTACATAAGTCCTGATTTCCAGCATAGCAAAGAGACCATAAAGCTCCCTTTTCTTCTTGGTTCTATGCCTCTTCTGCTGTTGCATCAATTCCAGCATAGGTGAAATTTTCAAAAAGTGCCATGTTCACGTAAGCCTGGGAGAGACAAGAATACGACAGCCGTGTAGTTAGAGTCACAGCAGAAATATTTATAAGAAAATATTTAAACAAGTATGCAATATATCAAATTCAAAACCCTGCAGTTGCCACAAAATATTGGTTTGTAGAAATATATACCAAGATCTTTGTGTATCTAAACCAGGGGTGGGCAAACTAAGGCCCAGGGGCTGAATCCAATTCGTTTAGCTTTCTTTTCCGGCCCTTTGTCACCTTGTTGAAAAGATTCTCCCCTCCGCTTGTTTTCTGCAATAAGTGCGCATAATGCCTAGAGGTGTCCAAACAGTCTCTAGAAATGATCTCTTCTCATTGCAATGAATGAGCAAGTGCAGGAAATGTAAAAATATACCCATGTCCCTGTCACACATGCCTATTACACATCATCGCCATCATTAGTGATGCCGGCAATGCATATCATTGGAAGACCTTGGCAGGTCGATCATTACAAGGTCCTTGGCCCTTTATTAAATCAAAGAAGCCAATGTGGACAACGAGTCAAAAAGTTTGCCCAACCCTGATCAAAACCCAAAATTCCAACTTGATTCTTTCTTATGTAAATTGTAAAATTCTTGTTTATTGCTTAATGCCGAGAGTAATCTCCAATTACTTGTTTTTAATAAAGAATATTTTGGGGGGGAAAAAATCCAAAATTTTTTATAGTCCTAAGACAATGCAAAGGGAAGTTTCTTTGTTCTTTACAAAAACACAGCTACCAGCCTCTAGAAGCTATGTTTCAACTTTTCTGACCTCATCTCCATGTATCACTTTACTCCAAAATACCTTGCCTTTTTTGTGTAGTCTATTTTTTTAGAACCTCTTTTCATAGAAGAGACATGGGAAAGAAATTTTTTGTGGTATCATTTTAGTACAAAAAGTTATAAGAATGCTGAATTTATGTCACTATCAATCTGAAAATTAAATTAGCCAGGGAAAATAAAAGAAATGCACCCAACACAAATACCCAAAGGTATTGTAACAGATGATACATTAAAATTTCATTTTGAGATTTAGTTACACTTTAGCGTGACACAGATTTAGTTACACTTTAGCGGCACAGATTTAGTTACACTTTAGTAGTAATAGTAGTAGTAGAGCAATAGTTCCTACCTTTCTTGCTTCCAACATGCGTATAAGTTGCAGGGAGATCTGGTTGAAAGTTGGCCTCTCATAGGGTCTGTCTCTCCAGCATTGGCGCATCAACTCATACCTGAAATACAAATATGGCGGCTTTGATTTACAAAAAAAACCTCTGCACATGTGTTGGGAGCATCATGGTTCACACATTATATTGTGTAAATATTGTAATTAAGTAAATAGTCTCCTTTTCACATGATTGGTTAATTGAAGTTTACAAAATCTTTGTAAATAAGTCTAAGGCTGCATCTACACTATGGAAAATTGTGCGCTTTTCCTGCGTGTAGACCGGGAGCGGATTCAAAACGCCTGCACGTTGAGGATCCGGGGGCGTCCAGCGCCGATTGTTTACATGTGCTGCGCCGGTTTGCCAATACTTATGCATAGGATGTGGTATGTGTGCATGCCCATAATGCCCCCGCGGTAGTGTAGACCCAGCCTTAGCATGTTTTCACGCTGATGAAGTGGAAACAGAAAAGCCTTTTAAACTCACTGGATTCTTTTTTACTCACTAATGATCAATTATTATTTTATTAGAGTTTTACCTTTTGTGACAAAAAGGTCGTAGGGAGGCTTTCTTCTTCCTACTTAAGGAAAAAACACTTACACTTCATCATCACAGTTTCTGGGTTTTTCCATACGGTAGCCTTGGGGTAATTTCTCATACAGCTCCGCGCATGTCATCCCGCAATACGGAGTTCCCCCTGCAAGAGGCGATAGACATGAATATACTCTGATGTTCTGTTAGAGCTCCCGAATCTTACAGTCAACAGATCCTTGTCAGTTCTTCACTTACCTAAGCTCACTATCTCCCAAAGCAGCACACCAAATGACCATCTGTGTAGAGGAGAAGGAAAATGTGTTACAATTTTATATGCCAACTTTTCAAGCTGAGCTTTGTGCCCCATATCAGGTTGACCTTAGGCCTACGACTTTCTGAAAAATGCTTGTAACCTTCCCAATTAACTCATTATAATCTCTCTGAAAACTATCATTTTCAGAAGACAATTGCCAATTTCTATGAAAATGATCTGACTCCTGTTGCATGCAGTTTTTATAGACCACTGAATGTTTTACCTCTACAGATTGGCATTGGTTACCTTTCAACCATACAATGGCAGAGATGCCAGGTGCACCCATAATTTCTTGGTAGTACCAATTCATCCAAAAATAGTTTAGATTGTCTTTAGCTTTCCCTGGTCTGTATTTTTGTTCATTGAAATGCATGTACTATGACAGCCAATGAATGTTAAATTAAGCAAACTGTTCAATTTCTATTATTAAAATATAATTATCTTGTACTTTCTCTTAAATATATAATGTGAACAATACTTACACATCACTTTTTGTTGTATAAACGCTGTAATTAAGGGATTCAATTGCCATCCAACGTACGGGAAGGCGGCCCTACAATATACAACGGAACTCATTTCAATATCAGTTTATTCAGTATGTGTTTTGTGAAAAAAAATGTACAGTAGACAAGTGGCAAAAAGACAAACAATATGTACTTACTCTTTAGGAAGAGATACACTTATATGTGTTACCATATAGAAACTATGTAACTGTGTATTTTTGTTTGAATACCTGGGACATGGACTGGTTTCCAAAAATTATACTAAACGTAGATGTTTGCTATGTAGCAAGTGATAACTATTTTCGCCACCTACAGAATCAGGATAACAAATTCTGTTGTAGTGGCAGTGGTTTGCTAGATCCCGCATCCAGCATCCACTGGCATTCGCTGCGCCTATCCGTGTGGCTCCTGGCCTTACATGGGGTGAGAAGCCTGTTGCCCCATGTTGTGGGAGCAACCTTTTGTTAGACTTTATTCTGTAAACTTCTTGCAGAGAACTTGAGTATTGTGGTTTGCTGTTTGCTTGTTTGGTCAATGCGAGACCCCTGTCTGGCCTCATGGTTTCATAATGTTTCACTTTGAGCATTACAGCCGCCTCTTGTTGTCTGGTTGATCCCTGAACCTTACACTATCATTTGTCACAGAAGATCTCGTACTTTCAGCAACATACAGACCGTTTGCACCATTAAATGGTCATTTATTAATATGTTTCCCCTGTCTAGGGGACCGTTACAGCCAGTGCCCCTATTTAGAAGTCTAAAAGCCCCCATATACCTTACAATCTTACCATACAATTTCTGTACAATCAACTTTTGTTCTACCAAAACCATGTATTATGAGGGCCTTTCTAAACTGTCCAATCACTCTGTATTCTATCAGGGGGGCTAGTATACTACATTGTTGTTGGTAGATCTAAAGGAAAGTGTACATCACCTCTATATCATTGCTGCCACCTCTTCTACCCACCACTGATTGGCCAACATGACAGAGAGAAGCAAAAGGGAGGACTACCTCCTCCTCCTACTCCTCCTCCTCCTACTGATTGGCTACTAACTTTTCTAACAACTGATATGTCCAATCTAATTATTAGTATTATGTGTTAAAACATCTTAGGGGGAGTTACATGACCTACCATTGTCTTCTTCACATAGACCTCTTCTCCTCGTGACAGACCGAAGTCTGCTATCTTGCCCACTAGATTTTCTCCAACAAGGATATTCCTGGCAGCTAGATCCCTGTGGATGAACTAAGAGACAACATAATTTTAAACATTAAATGAAAGTAATTCTCTACTCAAATATATTCCATCACTAAACCTTGCAGAAAAATTTGATCAAGGCGTAAGCAATATGAGTAAATACTACAGGTTTAAAAGATACATTTAATTGGGCTTTAAATTGTTCATTATTTTGTATGATGTATTTTCATTTTAACTTGCAACTCTGTAACCGTGGTAGAGGACCAATAACCTCATATAACAAATGCTCATCACAATCTATGATGACAAGGGGATGTGGGATGACAAGTTCTCCTAGGAAGGCCATGATCAGTTTGGTCTGCTGATTGTGTAGTATTGCTCTGATCTTGTTTTAGCTTAGGCAGACGTAAACTCAGAAAAAATATAAATGTATATTAAATTGTTTTTAACCTCCCTAGCGCACTGCTGAGGTCCAGATTTCTGTACCAAAAGTGCACCATAGACTTCAATGGTAAATTTTTCTTTATGTCGTAGGCCTGTAACTTCCCAAAATATGTCCGTACAAGGGTCTAATGGACATCCTGAATATAATAATGTTTGAAACAAACAATTATGTAAAATAAAAATTTTTTTTTTTAAATAAAAATAATGAACAAAAAAACACAAAAATTAGGACACAAAACTATGCTGCTATGTACTAAATATCGCCAAAATAAAAAGTCTCTGGTGCCCCAGATGTTCCCATTTGCACTTATAAATCAAAATCACACCAGGGAAGAAAGGGTTACTGCAAATGGGCACATCTGGGGCATCAGGGACTTTATTCTGGCGATATTTAGTACATAGGGGGAGTTTGAAAGCAGTTTTCTACATAGAAAACTGCTTTCATGCTATTTACTGTACAAATCTCCCGCCGCCTCCCCGAGTGACGTCATCACGTCACTCGGAGCGGGGGGGAGGAAGACACGAGCAGCCGAAGAGGCATCGGGGACACGGGGACAGCGTGAGTATGCGCTCTCCCAGAGCCCCGACTTGTACTGGACGGCAGCACCTCGTCCAGTGCGATAGAAGCAGTTGGAGCGCTAGACGAAGTGCTGCCGTCCATAACGCTAGGGCGGTTAATGGGGAAAAACGCATCTCCATTGAGCATGACTACACTTTTCCTGACTGTCATTGCACTTTGAGATATGGGGTTTTCTCTCTGCTGTGCTACAATATCTTAGGAGAGGAGTGGTGAAGAAATGACGAGTATAGGTCCACTTCAAAAGCAGATATGTGACATGATAAAACTTTTCCGCAATCTGCAAATCAGGTTAAATCAACCTGATCATCTAATCTAATTGATCTTGTGTTACTCCATTCCTTGTCTTGCAAAACTGTTCCTAGTACAACTTGTCATCCCTATATTGTATATGTATCCACAATAATTTTATCTGCTAGTAGTCAGGTACCTGTTTTTCGCTGAGGTATTGCATCCCTTTTGCTACATCTGAGGCAAATTGTAAAAGCTGTTGAGAGGTGAGGGTTGATGCTGTGCCGTGTTCCTTTGCAAATGCAGGATCAGTTTCCAAAACTCGACTCTTGCGCAGAAAGTCAAGCAAGTTTCCAAATGGAGCGTATTCAGTGGCGATGTACAAATAACCTGAAAGATAATGATCATAGTACAGAATCAGACAGAACAGAGCATGAAGGCTGTCTGTTTATTGCACTATATATGTTCCAAGGGATTCATTTGTACACACATGGATATGTTATGTGTTTTTTTTGCATATTTCATTTATAGTATGTAAAGGCATGGAGTAGGGAAGGATTAGCTTCTCTGTTGTTTTTTTATTTGCCTACTGATCCTATCAGGGGCCAAGAAAAAGACAATGGAAACTTTTTTTCAAGCAGAGAACGTGGCACCTTACCGAAACCCGGGCCCAGACCACATGCCAACGCCCGGATATCGGTCACAGAGGACTTTAACGGTAGCTAGTCATAAACAAGTGATACAACATAACAAAAACACTGTAACAATGTTTGTGTAAACTCGAGTGAAGTTTATACAACGTAGATGAAGGTAAGTAAATTGGTCAATTGACTCCAAAGAATGTCCTTCAAATACAGGTAATGTCTAAAGACATTACCTGTATTTGAAGGACATTCTGTATCTGAAGGACATTCTTTGGAGTCAATTGACCAATTAACTTACCTTCATCTACGTTGTATAAACTTCACTCGAGTTTACACAAACATTGTTACAGTGTTTTTGTTATGTTGTATCACTTGTTTATGACTAGCTACCATTAAAGTCCTCTGTGACCGATATCCAGGCGTTGGCATGTGGTCTGGGTCCGGGTTTCGGTAAGGTGCCACGTTCTCTGCTTGAAAAATTTTTTATAATATAATTATTATACGGGTAAGGGTGTTCCTTAATATATCTTTCTGGAATAAAATAAACAATATACAATTGACTTGAATGCAAGAAATAATATTAATTATTTGAATAAGGACACCTTTTCTGTGGGCATTTGTAAAATGAATGCAATTCTCCTCATTTCATAGAGACTTTCTGTTGCATATCTGAATATAATACATAGAGAGGGGAGAAAGTAACCGACAAGAGGTTTAATCCTTCCTAACTTTCCACTAAGTACTATCCAAAAATACAAAATAAATTTGCTGTAAATACATTTTTAACATATTCATACATTTGGAGGGGGCAATTGTGTTACCTCTATTTTCACAGGCTCCCAGCAAGTTGATAATATTTGGATGATGACCCAGTTTACACAGAACCTCCAGCTCCCCAGCGAAATCTCTATGGTCGTTTTCTGTTGCAAATTCTAGAAAAAAGAAACAGTATAGTCCCTTCAAAGTGTCACAGTTCACATTTGAGTTTACTTTGTGAGTAATATGGTTTGTAAACTCACACTATGGAGCATGTTGTAGGTGGTGGTACCAACGCAAATAAACAAAAAAGTGGTCCATTGAATTTGTGTACAAAGCTACCTCTGATTTTATAACCCACCTTGTGTGTTTCTGCACCAACTGGGACTTTTATTTAAATTTCCAAACAATCTATGTAAATTCCAGTTATTGGCTTTACTATTCCCCATATGACTAAAACACTTGCACTAGCAGCACCCCCCCCCCCCCCTTTGTTGAAGAGCTTAGGCCTAGTTGTTTAGTTTACTCATATATATGGTTCATCTAACTGTTATAGAGGAGTAGTTTAAATTGGACAGTACCAGGGAATGGTAAAACAGCCGTAAACATTAAAGATTTTTCAATTTCCTTTTACTTTAAGTTCTTTGGAGGACCTTTGGCTCTTGTTACCAAAAATCTGGAAAAAAACATTTTTGTTTACCTTTTAGCATCTTGACTGCAGCATTCATGCGAACACCATCTTTCTTAATCATTGCTTTGATGACCTGTCCAAAATTTCCTTCTCCAATTACATCTTCAAACTTAATGTCCCCCCATTCAAGGATAGGATATGAAAAGGGCTCGGTCTGTGGTCTTGGACGTCGGGTGAGGGTCAGAGTTCCTGAACTAAACTGCAGGATTGTCTCCTCCCCCTTTAAAGATGGAAAACACATAGATTGGTAAAACATTCATAGATAATCAATGTTTATATTGTCTGTTTTGGATAGATATCTGGCCAGGTTTTATGTTTTTAGTAATGTCGTTGTAGTGTGGTGTTAATATTTGGAGGATTTGACTGCAAAATGCATAAAAAGTCAAAAATAAAATAACCTCTTCTACAGAATGCAGGAAAGAATGATGAGTAGAAATCAATTCATTGAGGGGACTACAATAGTTCTCAATAATGGGTATTAGTTTAACCATGCACTGGATCCATGTGGATCACTAGCCTGTATATTTTCCCATTATCACAATCTGCAATAAAAAACCATTGGCTTGGTCTTGTCCCAGTCCCACCCAGTACAGGGTGCATAGTATAGTGTGGTAAGTATTTTTAAGGTGCATATTCCAGGCCAGAATAACAAGGTAATGAGTATATTTGGGGTGCATAGTGAGATGTAATCGGTCTTGCAGGGAGACTGGGTGCACAGTGTGTGCAATTCACATCATATTTACGTTATATGTAATTTCCTGCTATTCTTGCTACTTCTATAGAAATTCTTGCTAAATTAAATTATTTGCTTTTACAATTCCTGCAATTTCAAATATATCTTTATGCAGGAAAAATAAATAAATAAATACTCATTCTAAAGCATGTTCTAATGAATTCCACTTACTGATCCCGACTGGTAGGTAAACATTTTTCTGCGTCGAAATAAATTTTTCTTGATGCAGAAAAGAGCAAGCAGGGCGACAATGATGGTGAAACAAGTGACAGATACAGAGCCAATTATTGCCAGGATAAGCTGGTGACCTGAGCTAGATGCCCGCGGGTTCCTGCTTCCCATACTGGGGACCAGGTGATGAGACTCTGGGGAACAAACACAGAAAAACATTTATCTGAAACCGTATTAAGGCCATAGTTGTATAGTGAAATATAAAACTTTGACTGTAATGTGTTTTTTAATCTGGTATGTTTAGCTGTTTGCGGGGAGCTTTCAGGTATTTTACAGACATGAAATATCATGAAAAGCACATTTGTGTGAAGAGTTTCTAAACATGATTGTGTTTATACACCTTTTATAACTTATTGATGTAAGTTTGCTGCTTTACTTTATGATGTCATTTCCCCTATTATTTACTCTTCTATTCCTATCAATTTTTACTTGCATACAGCAACACATATTTAGCATTTGCAAAAAGTTCACATTATATCCCATAAGTCTGTCCACATGAAAAAACATGAAAATGCATAGCAATTGTTTAAAGTCAAAGCTGTGAACCAAGCCTTAAAGGCTGAGCTTCTACTATGAATATGCTGTGCTGTCATGGATCACTCATATTCCTTATTGCCCTTGTTTTTACATGAGAGCTCCACTATAGCTAGGTTATTCATGTTGGTGAATACAATAGTTGTCATGTCCAGAAAGATAAAAGAAAATATTACCCTCACTATATGTTGAAGCTGTTACACCTTGGCTCCATTCTCCAGGGACTCTAGAGTTTGCCCGCACCCGGAATTGATAAAATGTGCTGGTATTCAGGCCTGTAATGATGTACCAAGTCTGGTTGTGGCCCTCTATATCGGCCCAGTACAGCTGCTCCCCAGGGACTCCAATCCGCCGGCTCTCAACAGTATACTTTATTATGCCACCATTAGGATCATCTGGAGGAGACCAGATCAGTTTCACACTGTCTCGAGAAAGAGGGTTAGCATGGACATCCTTTGGTGGTGATGGACCTGTGGAAACAGGTGATTTATGGCGGTAAGTTGTAAGCTACAGAAGTCTAGAACACCATTTTAATATACATGATTCCACACAAACTAAAATGTCACTTGAAATTATATTTAATATGTATCCTAGAAGGTGCTACAGTTTTACTTTTTTGTTAGGTTAGAGGTTGTTGGTCGAACTCACGGTTGCTGATGAGAACCTCTCCCCTTGCAGGTACAAGTAGGTTGAGGTAGTTGGATGGACTAATCCTTGATATTGACAAACACCCCATGCAGATCTGTCATATATTAGTAGTTGAATGTCATTGTTGGATAAACTCACCTTTGCTATTGAGAATAATGACATAGGGATCAGAAGGAGGCCCAAGGCTGGTACAATGGTAAATAAGGACTCTAAATATGTATTCTATGTTGGAACTGAGGCCGTAGATCCTTGTAGACAAGATATCCATGGATGTCACATTGTCCTCTCGAAAAAGCCGGTTTGGAGGATGATAAACCCTGACCAGAAAGCCACTTCCAACAACAGTGTATACAGGTAGCTGCCAATTAATATATATTGTGTTTCGATCTTCCTTGGAGTAACCTTTTATTTCCGGTTTCAAAGTTGGCTCTTGTGGAAAAAGGAATAAACACAAATCAGTAAATTAGAGCATTTGAAAAATTAAGTTAATAGAAAGTTGAAGTAGTGAGGGACTGAACTTCTGCCATACATATCACTGTGACCTAGGAGTACTTCATATATACAAGAAGCTCTTTCCCATTTTCACATTTTTGGACATGACTGAGAATGTATTATCCCTATGCTATTTATGCACCAAATATGAAGTTTATAGTCAAATCCAATTAATTGCAATTAATTCACAAAGTCAGCTAGTTGAGTGACTAACCATTTCTGGCTGCACTAGCACAAAATCATTTAAAAAAACTTTGAAAACCAAATACATACCTATACAGTCAGTTTCTAGAACAGCAACTGGTCCCAAGGGTCCTTCACCCCCAGGGCCTGGCCGACTTAGCTGATAGCGCACCTGATAAGCAGTCACTGGCTTTAGATTTGGAAGAGTGATGTTCTCTTTTTGATCCACTGGAAGTAAAGATATAACACTCAGATGTAAGTTAATACAATCAATAGGGGAGCAATACAAGTATAAGCAGGTCTAGTAAATATAAATCAGTTACTTAGCATGTACTGTCCATAGACAAATAAATACAATTCTGCTTTAAGCTGTGATGTCATTTAATAGTGAAACGATTCTCTAAATCAGTTCACAATGATGCTATGGCTAATTTGCATATACAAAAATCTTTAGAACATATACTGTAAGTCTTTTATATACTGCATTTAAAAAAATATACACAGATAACCTCACAAATTGCAAAAAAAAACCTGGTAACTGTAATTGGACCTAACCATTTTAATACTAGATAGAGGCACATTGCCCTTTCAGACTGTAGTTGAATTTGCAGACTGAGGGTTATGGTCTCATGGTAGTCATTGTAGTGTCCACTCTGCATGTGTCTCTGACATATTCATCAGCCACCATGATTTTCTATCTCCTGGCAACGATTTTTCTACTGTACGGTCTCACCTATTACACTACGCCAATCAGATGTCATGTCTTTTGGTTGATATAGCAGTTTGATAGATGATATCGGTCCATCTCCAGAATAGTGATGAATTGGCGCCAAGATAAGCTGTCTGCTCCACCTTTTCAGTAGGTGTGGCGGTTCCAAGGGGGTAGGTGGCACTGCACACAAAAACAAAACCTGGTTATTCAATATATATATATTAAAATGTTATTATGCTTCACATCTTGTTGTGGAATACTCTCCTTCTGTTTCAAAGTTTATACTTGTTTGTAAACTTGTAGTAATCACATTCCTACATAATATACCAGCAAGAATAACAAGACCTCTCCGAAGTAACATTTGGGACCAGAAGTTGAAAAGTAAGGCATTAGGTACACTTTAGGCATTTGACCAGCAATAAGAAACTTTTTATGGTGAAGCAGATTTTGGTCAGTCAGAGATCAGCAATGTCAAATGAGGTCAGTCTGAAATTACTGTGATGTTACCGCAATGCTAAAAGGCTGTTGTCTTACCTTTAACCTGCACACGGAATTTACGATTGTCTTGGCCACCACTGGTGGACACACGACACTCCCATAATCCATTGTCATTGATCGTCATAGTGGGCACAGTGAAAGTACAAGTACTGCGTTCTGAATCAAGGAGAGCATTGCTGGCCTGTGTAACAGAGAAGGTAGACAGGAATTTAAGAAAGAAATGAAAAAAAAGAGAGAAATATAACATACAATATACTCTACATTGAAAATAGCTGATGTAATTAAAAAAATAATAGGTGAAAAGAGTCCATAATGGTATTAATTGGAGAAGTGAGATGTCAGCAGGAGGAGCTTTAAGTTTCTTTCAATCAGTTTACTTGTCTCTTCATAGCTACCTGATTTTGATATTGGTCATAGCCTTTTTTCCCCAAAAATAAGGCATCCTCCAAAAATAAGGCACCCTCCACTGAAATTTAAGGAATCCCCCCAAATATAATGCATCCTGATGATACGGTACTGTAACTCTGGACAGGGGGGATCTGAGGGGGCAATCAAAATGAGGATCAGAAGGGGTTACTAAATTGGTAATCCCCTCCTCTGAGTATCCTGTGCCATTTTGATTCCTCCCTGTGTCATTTTAAGTGCACCCCCCACCCTGATACCCCAGTGCTGTATTCTTCTTCATGGAAAAATAAGACATGCCGCAAAAATAAGACATAGGGCATCTTTGGGACCAAACATTTTTATAAGACACTGTCCTATTTTCGTGGAAACACGGTATCTACCCACCCTGCTGAAGCCTCTGTGTCACTGTGGCCAAATTGGTTACCCTTCACTTTGCCTCCCTGTTTCCTTTCATTTGCCATTATGAAGATTAAAAAGGCAAAAGAAATTAAACGTAATTATACAATTGACCCAAACCAATATATTGTATGCTCTCTTTAAAATGTAATAAATATAAAAGAGATGACTTGACAGCAGGCTCAAAGCTAGCATACAATTACTGAAATAAGGAGTTGGGGTGCTTGTGGAGCAAAACTCATTGTGGCAGACAACAGTAGGATATGTAGACATAACATACTGAACAAAACATCCTGATTGCATCAATGTCCTCCAAAGTATTCATGACCCACTGCTTACCGTGATGACTGATCCATCGGGTCTCCGCAACACTATACTCCCCAGGACAGGCTGGGGGTTCCCAGATGCAGCACATGTCAGAACTGCTGTGGAATTCAGGTTGAACTCCACCTGAGATGGAAGATCAATGATTTGAGGGTGACGGTCTGCAAACCAAGAAGATAAGATATATAACTGATATGTGGAAATGTAAATGCATTTATGTTAACATTGCTTGCACAAGACATTTGGACCAAGTTTACCAGACAATACATGTTTCTGTTTTGTTGAGCAGCTAAGCAGATTGTTTAATTGAATCGCTTGAAAATTTATAGTTTTTCTTTTTATTTAATCAGATAAAAGTGTATCGACCATAAAATGTAGTGATTGGTAAAGTTGTAATGGTAATTGCAAAAACTTGTAAGTCAATATAAGGGTTTTTTAAAAGGTTAACAGGAAAGTTGCTTCAGACCTACTTTGAATTAAAGAAATTGTGCACCTCAACACTACAAGCTTTGCATAATACGTCTACTTCCCTTTATGTATTAACTGAATAAAGCCCCCCATACATGTATAGATTGTTACCCGATGTTTTGGCCGATCAACCATGCGTGATGACGTCATCGCGCGCGGTCAATCGGCCGAAACATCGGGTCACAATTGGCCTGGGCACCCTTTGTTTGCCAGCGCTGTCCGTCGGGTCTGGCAGACAGCATCTAGGGACGCCAGCTTGAGAAAAGTCAGCCTAGCATGACGGGGGAGGGAAGGGAGCTGATAGCACGTTTCCCCCTCTTAAGCAGACAGACGATGGATCTCAGATTCCTTTGGAGCTGAGGAGACATACCCATACTTTAGACGGGGACACAGTGTTAGACCGAGCTAAGAATTACGGACATGTCTTACGGCTTAGATCGATTTGGCTGCCAATTTTGGCTCTTTAGACTTAAGATCGGCATCTGATATTTCGGCCACCCGACCGCCGACTGGCTGAAAAATCTAAGAGTGTATGGGGGGCTTAAGGGTGTGATGCATCCACAGAGGCAGACCATGATACTGAGTGTGTTATTGTGCTAAATTAGTTATTGTCTGAGGACTGTGACACATAAAATCCAAACACCCCACGTGTGTTTACAGACAGTGATTAGGAATATTACCTGATTTTTCACAATGTTGTCCATGGTATCCATTGGCACAGACACAGCCGCTAAACCTATTACAGGAACCTCCACTTTCACACTCACATTTCAGGGCGCAGTTTGCTCCATATGTTCCAGCAGGGCACTCTGTAAATATGTTTATAAAGTTATAAAGACAAGATAATTATAAAAAGGACAGTATGGAATACTTTCTAGATGTATTAAAGCATCTCTTAGAAACTACTCTACAAGCTTCAGTCAGTAACTTTGCTTTGGAATCTTCATGGGATGACTCTGTCACTAAGCACAATGCCAATAGTTGAATCGGCAAAAAGTCCCACTGACGCACAAAAAACTTGTAAAAAAGGGTTTCCAGAAGAGTAGAAGCTGTTACGGCTGCAAAGGGCAGCAAACCGATAGATTAAGGGGGGGTCCACAGAGTTGCTCGATCCATCGGGACCCCAACGTTAAGCACAGTGCCGGCGGATGCTGTGCTGTGTTCAGACATCCACCGATGCAAGGGTTAACGTGCTCGACTACATTCAACCCTGCATCTGCGGAACGGCTCAGCGCTGTGAAACACAGCATCCGCAGGTAAGTGAATGTACTCTGTAGGGACCTCTGGCCAAGCAATGCACTTAGCGTAGGGGGTCCCAACTGATGCAGAAACATACCCTAAGACTGAGCTGTTTCAAAAGATTTTATATGTAAACCCATAATTACAAATAAATTTAGTTTTGAATGCTTCAATGACTTTTCACTAATATATATTCATGTTTAATGTTTAGAATGGATATATAAAAAAAATATGATGCAAATATTTTAGTATATTTATATAAATATACACCTAATTCCATTGGTCCTAATACCAAATGTTTTTTTTTTTCATGCCCTGAAATCTAAAATCCATATCTATAGTTGGATATACCAATCCAAAACCAAAGCATTTAAATAGAGAACTATGCCTTTGAGAACTGTGTGCCCAGTGTGTTGGTACTGACATTGAGCACAACTGGCAACTGGCATCTCAATGGGGTTCAGTAGATTTGAGTTCACATACTTTTGCCTATGTAGGAAGATAAGATCATTGGTATCTACAAACATTTGGCCATATTTATTATATCCTTGCATTGGATTTTTATCCAGATTTACAGTTTTAAAAAAAAAATCAACATCTACATTCTTCTTTACATATGAAATATTTGTCTACACACATAGATCATATAATAATCTTATATAGAACAACAGAGGTGGCAATGTGATGGTTCCCTCACCTTTTTGGCAATGAGTGCCAGTCCAGCCGCTGCCACAGGAACATCCATAGGGGTCCGGAAGGCAGAATGTGAGACCTTTACAGCCCTGATCTCTCTTACACGTCTCCTGACAGTTCCTGCCAAAGTTTCCCTCTCTGCATGCTGCAAGACAAAGATTTGGGGTTTTGCTTCATTTACAGTATTTACAATGGTAACCTTGATGAGCAGAGAGGGCTCCACCGACAACCTTTTCAAATGTATACTTAGGTGGACGTTTAATATCAGCATTATAATTACCGTATATACTCAAGTATAAACCGACCCGAATTTAGGCAGAGGTGCCTAATTTTAGAAAAAAATCTGGAAAAACTAAATGACTCTAGTATAAGCCTAGGAGGGGAATCCAGCAGAAGCTAAGTTAATTGCAAAGCCCCTGAACCTGATATCATCACCAAAATTGCTGGAAATGTACAGAAGGAATGTGGAAACATTGCATAGAATAAAGATTGCTCTAGCATATACAGTTTTTGCACTAAATAAGTTCAAATTAAGTCAATGGAAAAACTTTGACTTGACTTTGAACCTAATTCATGCAAAAACTACATATACTAGAGCAAACATTTTTTCTTTTTTTCCCCAAATGTTCCTACAACCCTTTTCTACATCTCCGGCACATTTGGTGATACGAAGTTCAGGGACTTTAAAAATAGTCCGACGTCCACCTGTTCACGCGCAGATTCAAATTACCCACCTTTTGGCAGGGAATTTGAATCTGGAAAATCGGAAGTACCTGGAACTCTCAGTTCATGGTTTCGATATCACAGACGTCACTTCCGGTTTAAAACGGTTTTCTTTCACAAGAGACCGGCTTCTCTCTGATGTCTCTCGTAAAAGAATTCTTCCACTGGCCGGATCTTTCTGCTATGTTATGTTTGAGGTCGAACTGTCCACCTTTCGGACAGTTTGGCCATCACTACCCATAAGGTCATCTCAGTTCCTGAAACACATCGGTTCTGGTTAAGGTTGCGGGATGTGAGGTCACTGTTGTCACTTCCGGTTTTCAGAGCCAGCTTTTTACTGAAAGAGCAGGTTCTGTACCCGGTCTTCAGTGAAAAGATTCTTCCTCCAGTGGGATCTTAATGCTCCTTATCCTGCCGGTGGAAGAATAGTAAGCTCCTTCTCGTTGGCGAACGGGGCGGGTCAAACACCCGTACTGCTCTCTGGCTAAAAGAAGTGCGAAGGAGTGCGCCTTGCGGACAGTTCGGCCATCACTAATGCCTGGATGTCACCTATCAACACTGCAAAAAATCTGGTGCTTTACTACTGGAACTGCTTCTTCCTGCTCAGGGGACATTTACCTCATAAATAGTGTTGATCGTGAATATTCGAATCGCAAATTTTTATTTCAAATATTGGGACGAATATCTTGAATATAGTCATTTGTGTTGAATTTTATTGTGACAATCTTTTTCACAGTGAAGGTAGTAATGACTGAAGATCTTACATCTTAAATTTACGAAGTTCTTGTGAATATTAGGCGAAAAATTTGTGATATTTTGCAAATACGAATATTGCCTGTGCTGCTCATCACTACTTATTAAATACAAAAGCGACTTAGCTTACCCTTTTCACAGCGAGTTCCCATGAATCCCGGGGCACATATACATTCTCCACTGATGTCATGACACACACCGCCATTTAAACACCCAAGACAATCCTTCTGGCATGATGGACCCCATTTGTTTTCTGGGCACCCTGTGTCCAGAAGAGAAGAAGGCAAAAGAGTATTACAAGGATAGAAATCTGAGATCCTAGTTCATACAGGAATCAGAGGCCTCATCGCTAACCTCGTACTATGAGTCTAAAGAAGGCATTGGCCAGGGGTGTCGCTCCTGTGAATCCACCGCTGTATACCCCTGCCTGACTTAGCTGGACATTTTGAAGAGTAAGCCGAGCTTTCATGTCACTGATTTCATTCTTGTAGGTGGTCTGAAAAAATGTTCCTGGAATACAAGTGTCAGTATGTGAGCAAACTGTTTTTATTTTCACATGAACTAATGATTCCAGTAAACTAATCATGTATGACAATCAGCATCATGCTAAATATTTTACTTATGACATATTATGACTTTACTTATTTACATATGTAACTTTTACTTATGGCCTTATCATGCAGATAGCAAAGCCAAAATTTTGTATACAATCCCCCACGTAGCAATACCTAAACAACTATATAATTTTTTTGTGTGGTTTGAGTCTCAGAATAGCCCTGGTAATATATAGACTCACACTATCCACCCATCCTTACCATTATACTTCCACATAATATCGGCATGGGATGACTTCATCACTTTGGCCTCCAAGTGTGCGTCTTGGTTGATGCTTACAGTTACCGTCACCCTCAAAGGTGTCAGATCAGCTGATGGAAAAAAATGGCAATAGTGAGATAATTCTGTTAAATCAGAAGGTAAGGTTATGAATTTAGATACATCATTGAGTGTACAAAATACATGCATAGTAGCTGTCCGCAATAAATGCACTTTTCCTATATTTTATTCTATTAAAGAAAGCGGAGACACTACCATATTTTTTGCATTATAAGACTCTTTCCCCTTCAAAAACTGGGGAAAAATGCCTATGCATCTTATAAAGTGAATGTTTTAAAATGATAACTACTTAACCAGGAGCAGCTATTTACATATAGAAGGAGGGATAAGCCTTTGTCACATCATTTTAAACTCATTCTCTTGTGACTCCTCCCTATTGTAAATGTGCTTGTGGGTATGTTTTTAGTGCCAGATTGTCAAACGTGTCTCTCTATGAGTTGGTCAGAGGTTTAGAAAGTAGGAATGCTTGTGTATAGATGCTAAAGTTTCAGCCCTGCTTACTGGCTGGAACTGAGCTCCTGGCACTGGCCTTTTGGTTTGGTGTATAGAGTGTATACGGCATGGTCCAGCCCTGCCTACTTTGCTGGAGAATGCTGTATATTCACTTTATATGTGAATGGCTGTGTTTCTGACTTCTTTAAAAAAAAGTATGGAACAATCAAGTATATTAATTGACTACTTTCAATTTTTTCCTTTCCATAGTCTGTAGTATTTGCAATTTGAAATTTATTTACATCAGGGATAGTCACTCTTGTGTTATATTCTTACTTCTGCAGGTCCAGGTCTTCTATTTCTTTCATATTATGCAAAGTAGAAGTAGTGAAGGAATGCTATAGAGCAGTGATGGCAAACCTATGGCCCGGAATGATAAGAGAAGGCAGAAGAATTCTCAGAGGTTAGAAGTTGTAGTTTTACAACAGCTAGAAAAGGCAGCAGTGCATGCTGGGTATTGTAGTTCTTTAGCAACTGGCAGAATGTAATGCTTGCAGTTGTAGTTTCTTTACACAGCAAGTTGGGTCTTTGCCTTTTGTGCTATGTCATCAGCAGCCTAGTATACAGGAAGCTTGTAACTGCACTGATCCCCTATGAACGACAACTGAACCCTGAGTTATATCCCCGAGGATTTGTGTCTGTGTAATTCAGGTTAAATCGCCAAGTCGGCACTTTGAGATAAATAATTGGCTTTTAGGTTTATTTTCTAAGAGGTTCGCCATCACTGCTATAGAGTAAACTTTGTGACATTATTAAGTGTGTTGGGATTGCTGGTATCATATTTATAGGATAACAACACCCAGCTGAAGTACCAAGGAGATCTTTCACAAGTAAATAATATGCATACCATACACAAATGTATAAAATATTATTGGAAGATTGTTGATTAAACAAAAAGTCTGACAACAGAATATTAAAAACCCTACGGTGACTTGAATGCATGTTCTGCTCATTGTTTATTGCTAAATGCGGAACTATTCTCACTATCCTATCTCTACAATCTCTCTAAAAATTGTGATGGGTTCCTGCAATATCACAGAAAGTACGCAGTCATTTATTAAATAGAAAAAATGGCCTGTACACTTCCAAAAGGGAGCAATAAGGAGTAGTTTGTTGTTAGGGTTCATATGCAGGGGAGTGCTGGCAGCCTTAGTCCTGGGGGGCAAATCCAGTCAAGTGGCCCATTGCACCACCGAATCAGCTCACCATCCACGCCCACCTTTTCCTTGTTTTATCATAGATATTGACATTATGAAACAAGACAAATATGATACCATTCCCCCAGCAGCCTCTCTCCTTCTGCCCCCAGCAGCCTCTCTCCTTCTGCCCACAGCAGCCTCTCTCCTTCTGCCCCCAGCAGACTCAGCCTCTCTCCATCACCCCCAGCAGCCTCTCTCCTTCTGCCCCCAGCAGCCTCAGCCTCTCTCCATCACCCCCAGCAGCCTCTCTCCTTCGGCCCCAGCAGCCTTAGCCTCTCTCCATCCCCCCCAGCAGCCCCCAACCTCTTAGTCACTCATTCTCATCTCATACACATGGTGAAGGTAAACAGAAGCTGGTGCTGGAAGTGGGACGAAGCGGGCCGTGTAAGTCCCTCCCTA
This sequence comes from Ptychadena robeensis, assembly GCA_036250615.1. Taxonomy (NCBI): domain Eukaryota; kingdom Metazoa; phylum Chordata; class Amphibia; order Anura; family Ptychadenidae; genus Ptychadena; species Ptychadena robeensis. The sequence continues at coordinate 30,291,656 of CM070038.1, read as the reverse complement.
CTTCCGTTTCTACTTCCTGACTTAAAGAAGCTCTGTGGGGCCGGGTGCCGGGGTGATGGTATAGTTGTGGCGGTGCCGGTAACAGCTGCTTGCCTAGCGCTGGTTTAGGGCGGCCTGGGGGTTGCCTGGGGGGCAACTGCCTCCTTGCCCCCCTTTCCAGCCCTCCCCTGTTCATATGCAATTGAAATTGATGTTTTTAGTGATTGCATAATTATCAAAACTTGAGCTGTTTCAAATTGCTCTGCAACTCCTGAGCATAATTAATGCAGTCAGTTTAAGAGTGGCTGTCAGCTGCCCTGAAACCGCAGCCATACCACTGTGTGAGGGCAGTTGGGTGAAAAGCGAAATGTGACATTCCCCCGGACAGCTGTGTTTTTTAGGTGGTAGGTCATTAAAAAGGGATATGTTTTCAACCGACAGTCTGAATACAGCTTTATGGCCTCTAACCTTTCTATAATCTGCATTGAAATTGTGTCTGTTTTCAGTTTCAGTGTCCAGGAGAAGAGTCCCATATTAGCCATATTTTTTACAAGTGAGCAGATAATTGGTAGGATAACTTTACATAATTGATAGGACTATTATTTTAAAATGTTTCATATTGCACCAATATATTCAACAGTGCTTTACAGAGTACATAGTCATTTTATTAACTGTCTCCAAATTTGTCAAGCATCCATTTTTGGCTGGGAAATAACGAGTTTTTTAGGTGACCCCCCCCAGCCAAATCCTGATTTCAATATATCACAGGATTTTGAAATCATGATAACTTCAGAGGGAGCTGGTGTTAAGCAGGGAACAGATGGCTTGATATTTGAGCCGTCCGATGTTCACTGCAGCAGCATGATAACCAGACCTGTCAACCTTACATTTTGTTCAGGAAAGTCATGCTTTTATGTGGCTTTCCCAGCCAAATCCCGATTTCAAGAAATCCCAGATTTTTCCCGGATTCTTGAAATCATGCTGATCTAGTAGGGAAATTGCGTAACTCTACTTGCTAATGTCCCACCCCGCACATTATAAGCACAAGTGGGGTGGGACATTAGCAGGGAGAGTAACGCCCTCTCCCTGCTAGATCAGCCAAAAGGCCACCGGATGCCGGAAGTGACGTCAGTGACTCAGATCCATGTCACTTCCTGTATGTCCCCCGTTTTTTTCATTTCCAAACTTGACACGTATGGTGATAACGTCGCACAGCACTCGAAGCGGCCATCGATCTGGCCCATATCTACATGTGTGTACCCAGCTTTACTTACCCCGCTTGAGCATACAAAAGTTAGAATAACACCCCTTTACTCTTAAGTTAGCCAGTTCATAGGAGGGGCAGGAGATTAACCTCCTGAAACTTAAAGTGATGTTTGTGATGCCATTTCCATTATTTGGAACACGGAAGTTCAGCGCTCCAAATACCAGAAGTGTCGTCAGTTCTGACTTTCAGTATTTTTCACTTTTTGTGATGAGAAACTTGACAAGTATGAATCACAAAGTAGCTAACAATCTAATGCCCTACCACGGTTTATGTCACTAATATAGTCTATGGACAACTTTGGGGGAAGCAAATTAATCTAAAAACATACAAACTCCTTTCAGATAGTGATAGCGCTAGCCACTTATGCTTTAACATAGGAGCTAATAATACATGGGTTTTTAAGGTAAGCACAAAGAACATGTGACAGAACCAAAACTATATATTCCATTTGCTTACCCATACCCCACACAGAAGAGACGTCCGACAAGTAACAATTTGGTGCTGTTATGACACCAAAATGTAGGTTTGTCTGTTGTCGTTGTAACACAAGTAGATCCTATTTAATTACTCCACTGACCTTCCTAAAATGTAAGACTATACCATGTAAAATCTGAATATAAATACATGTATTTATTAAAGCAATAAACAAAAAAAGCTTTCTGTGTATCAGGACTCAACATCATTGGGTGTTTAGTGGCTGTGTTGTAAGTACACTACACAACGCTTATTGCATTTTCAGGTAGGATAACCATGCTGATATACGTTTCATTTCATGTGCATTTTTTTACGTAACATACACTTTTAATGGTTAAAAAATAAAATATTTACGTAAAAGAGCTGCACTGAAGATACAGTTTCTATTACACAGTTGATGTTTTGTTCCAGTCCATAAGTCTAGGATCTAAGATGTGTTTACGTTACCCTAGACTTCCTCTTGTTTTCTGCAGTCAGATTATCTTATTCTCTGTATACTTCCTGCTATTAGGCCCCTTTCTCTATCAGAGGAGACCACCATCAACTCTCACTGAAAACGTCTTCCTTAGACATCACCATCCAGGATAAACTCTTTCACTGACTGCCACTTAGAAAGGGAACCAGAATTTCTATGAGGACCTGCCTGGCTTATCATTTGTCTGACCAGCGACATCATCAACATTGCTTTACCAGCTATGGACCCTGGGAGAGGAAGGAAACCCCAATCAGAGAAGGGAAAGATCACAATCGAAATGCCTAAACGCCATTAAAACAAGAGAATGGTTTAAGTGTAACCTTCCCAGGGTGAATGCAGATAAAAGGAAAGTTGTTTTACAAACAATCCTTTAACAATGACAGAATAATGAGAATGAAATGAAATGCTTTGTACGTAGGTTAAGCAATGTCTGCACACTACCATCAAAGACGTTTTCCATTTAGAAACAAAGATTTTTGGATCGTAGTAAAATAATACATTTGCTGGTAAGTTAAGAGTAAATATTGCCAAATGATAACAGTGATATAAAAAAGGTAAAGAAAATTAAATAATAAATGAATAGGAGGATAGGTTTACATGGGAAAAACACAGATGCTATCTGGCACTCCACCCCCAAACACCTAAAAAAGCTCAAAGCAGTTCAGTAAAACCAGAAAAGTTAACTTTTTTGGGGAAGCATCCCCCTTAATGCACAAACCCTACACAGGGGACAGTGACCATAGTTAACCATAGGTGTAAGAAGTTCAAAACCACCAGAACTGGCTTGTCATCTAAACAAAGCAATTGGGTGAGAATGGCTTTAGTCAAGAGGTGAACCCCTACAGTCACTGTGCCAGTGCTCTAGAGGTCCTCTGCCGGAGAGGAGAACCTTCCAAAAGGACAACCATCTCTGCAGCAATCCACCAATCAGGCCTATATGGTAGAGTGGCCAGACAGAAGCCCCTCCTTAGTAAAAGGCACATGGCAGCCCACCTGGAGTTTACCAAAAGGCACCTGAAGGACTCTCAGAATATGAGAAACAAAATTGTTTGGTCTGATGAGACAAAGATTGAACTCTTTGGTGAAAGCGCCAGGTATCAGGTTTGGAGGAAACCAGGCACTGCTCATCACCAGGCCAATACCATGCCTACAGTGAAGAATGTTGGTGGCAGCAACATGCTGTGGAGATGTTTTTCAGCGGCAGGATCTGGGAGACTAGTCAGGATAATGGAAAAGATGGCTGCAGCAATGTACAGACATCCTAGATGAAACCCTGCTCCAGAGCACTCTTGAAGCCAAATTTAAAATGATGACCTACTAATATCCTAGTTGACTGAGCCCCTGAAAAAAATATTGATACAATAAAATACAATAAAATAAAAATGTTTGCTGAGGTCATGGAATCTGTAGAAACATGCCCCAGAAATCAGAGTGTCGGATTGCAGTGAACTTTGGCTCAATAGTATTCCATTAAATCTACATAAGATGTTTTTGCCCAGATCCAGTTTGCGCTATCCCTGTAAATATGTAAACATTTGTTTATTTGGTACAGTTGTGACAAGACTGCACATTGACTTACCAAACGGACTGTTGTAAGGATAGAGGATTTTGGTCTGCTCAGACGGTCCTTTGGCGATGCAAAAAAACACTCCCACTAAGGCCTTGGAGGAATATCTGACCTGCAGTTCATTCTCTTGTGATCTTGTATGGGAAGGTGCTACAGTAGCGATCTTTACAATGGTATTGTCCCTCTCAATGTGCAGATCTGAACTCTGCATTTCCCGCTCTCCAGTGATACATGACAAAGTTAAATTGGCACGGCGGTGCTCGGAGGTAACTGACACCAAGGTGACATCAAGGACTGCCCCTGCAGGAATCAAATCAGAAAGAAATATGTATTACAATAATGCATTTATCCAACAATTGCCCCCAGACTTGTAAGCTAGAAGTCAAACCAAATAATACCGTAAATTCCAATCAGCTATAAAAATCCAAAATCCATCCTAATCCATTTTCCATTTAATTTGATTATTATTATTTGGACCAATACATGGAATGGAAATGGAAACATATTTTGATGTTTGAATCATAAGTAGTGTCGTTTTCTAATTGAACAACCTTCTCCAGTAACAATTAACAAATACTCCATTAGATGGCGCTGCAGTTTGTTTACATTTCAGCAGACGATCTCGGGAATGCTGCTGATAGAATATTGAATACACATCGGATCACATTCACAGAGGCTGCCTGCATCTGCAGGGATACCAGCAGCACCTGGACAGGTAAGTGGGACCCTGACTATAGGCCGAGGGGGCATTTTCAGCACATTTTTGGGGCTGAAACACTTGGCTTATACTCAAGTATATACAGCAGAGTGAGGTCACTGTGTGCTGATAGTTGCCAACATTCTTTTCCTCTGGAATCATCTTCAACACAAAACTATGCATTGGGGCTTCATCAAATAGGCTTCCACGGCCTAGCAGCATGGCCAGCCTTATATTACCAAGCACAATGTGAAGTATGAGATGGAGTAGTGTAAAGCACACTGCTAATAGACACAGGAGAAATAAGTTCTGTGGATTAATGGACCACGCTTCTCTCTGTCGCTTGTCTGGGGTTGTTTATTATTCATTAAGGGTTGGACTGTGCCCCTTAGTTCCACTAAAGAGACATCTTTATCCATCAGCATACCAAAGCTCCCACTCGGGGGATCCAGGAACGGCGCCTAAGTAGGTATTTCCGGCGGATATATTTCTTATCCGGAGATATTGTCACCTTATATTACTATATATTTTATATCCTCATGGATCTACATTATTTGTATACTTATATACTTATTTTTCTTGCATCCCCAGCTACTGATAATTCAAGGTTGCCTATGTATGCTTTTCTCCTGAAGAAGCGAGATAACCTTGCGAAACGCGTCGAGATATGCAACTTATGTTAAATTAAGCAAACCTTTCAAATAACTCTATGTTTTTGATATGTATGTAGCCTGAATATTTACGCATAAACTTTTTGTTGACTTAACCCTGACCAATGCTCTTCTGGATGAATGAAAAAAAAACTGTTACAGACACACATAGAAAACTTATGGAAGGCATTTTATATACAGTAGAAGCTATTACAGCTTCAAAGAGGTTAATAACTATGGTTTTATAATTAGAGGTTAATAACTATGGGTTTATAATAAGAGGGTAATAAACATGTTTTTTTAATTAGAGGTTAGTAAATAAGGTTTTTAATTAGAAGTTAATAATATGTTTTTTTTACATTTACTGTAGGTTTGTAGGCCAGGCTTAGATAACAATGACACTGTTCATATGGAAACAACCCACATTTTTTCTAAAACATTACATCTGGAACTAGCGAAGTGTAAAACTAGAACACATGTTGAAGTCAAATAAACTTACATTCAACACATTAATGGTAAATAGAAGACACATCTGGCATTGATTTCTTAAAAAATCTTGTGGGCCCAATATAATAACACCAAGGGCCGGATTTGGCCCCCAAAATATAGTGACCCTTAAGAGGCAAAAGTAGGGTTTAACAAAGTACTATATTCTACTATTCTACTATTCATATTCTACAGTTCTTTTAGTCATAAACAATTGGTTTCAATTGGCATATTTTCTTTACATCGGCATCATGATGGTAAACCTCTATTATTCAGTATTGAAACTGCCTTTCTAGCCTTCAGGAGGGAAGTATATGACAGGGAGAGGGGGAATTTAATTGGCTTTGGGTTCTTTGTGGGAGTTTTTTTATACAAAGCTTGTTTTTTGTGTAACATTCAATTTTTTATGTTCCTTTTTTAATATGAAGAAAATGGTGAAATAATGAAAATAATATGGGTTCTTTTTGATAAATTTTAAACACTACTAGTACAAATTTGTTTTTAAAGCCTATCCCACATAAAAGCACCAAATACCCTTAGCTCAAGAATCCAATGCATTTGCCAAGATGTTGAACATTTTAAACACAATTCTGATTTCACTTTCCAGTGATCCTGCTTAGGTCTGATCTTTTCACACAAATGCACATCTAACCATTTAAGTCATCCATTATGTATAATTTTCAGCGATTTTACAACAATTGAAGTATTACCTGTTTCTCTTGTAAGTAAAGAATTGAGAAGCAGACCCAGGACAGGGAGGAGCCTCTGCATTGTCCCAGCTCTGGCATAGAGGTGAAGATCGCCGAGTTTGATCCACGTGTCCAGAAATCAATACCAAATCCTCATCTTTCATAAATCCATCCCCAGTTGTTACAAACAAATCCTTGGGAGATCGTGAAAAATTCCACAAATATTAATCCTGTACTCGAATCCTACTTATGAAGATGGAAAGATTCCAGTAGGTTCCAAACGGTTGATTTCTTCTGATAAGATAATTCCCAAAATTGTTTACTTTCCTCAATGTAATAAAGCCAAGGGATCCTGAGTGCATCTGGCCCTGTTATCTCACCAACGGAGACATCATTTTGGATGTTTGATGTTAGCTTTGTGGACAATAAATGGCATATTTTGGGATTTTTCCAGAGCTCTTTCTTCTGAAACTTTCTCACGTCAGCCACCTCTGACTTCCACAGGTTTCTGGGATTTGGGCATGGAAAGAGGAAAAAGGCGTGGCAGGACTACGAGTACAGGAAACCCTTAGAACTGAGCTCGCAACATTGGCCTCTAGTTGAGGAAATCACAGTCTGAGTAACACTGGGAATGGCAGATGACAAAGCCTGGCCCCCTCCTACATGCCCCCCGTGTGAAGCTGATTGTTACATTCTACCCAAGAGATTATTGTTAGCCATAGTGTCCCTATGAATACTCATAAAGCAGATTTGGAGCTTGCGCTTTGAGTTGTGCTGAACTAACAACCTGTATGGCAAATGTCTGGGTGGAAGTTAACAGGCTATGGTTGTATTCTGCTGGTTTTACAGTTTTCTCATAAATCACTGATGACCAGTTATCATTCAGGCTGAACTTCCTGTGATTCTTCCACAATCCAAACACAAGGCTAAAGTATTGTTCTCGGCCACAAAGTGTTCTAGTCTTTAAAGGGACTCCTAAATACAAGTCCCCTTCAAAAAGATAATACATGTTAATAACTCAAAATGTGTTGGATTCATGATCTTCACTATCCTATGCCGTATGTCCCACCAGACCCTAAGCCATTACTGTATTCAATACAAATAGGAGACACCATTGAGAGCAACTGGGGACTATAATCTGAAAGGGTCAGTGTCTGTTTTGTATAGATGTGGTGCACATTGATTGTGCTGGTTGTAGAAGGCAGAAATGCCATATCATCCATGCAAGAAGACTTTTTTATATTTTAAATTCGCAGCAATCACTTTAAACTATTTTCAAATTTTTTTGGCACAATGTGTTTTGTCTCAAAATCTGCCCCATAGGGACACAAATATGACAGAAGTGTGTCTTACCTTGGCATGTTTTAGTAGCTGAACTAGCAAAACACATTTTTCCTTGTTGTATTGATTATATTGCCAAAAGTCAAATATTGTGGCATATTTGAAAAATGTTATTGGTGCATGGGTAGACATGACTGACCTGAACTCCTTTCAATGGCTCCTCTTCTTCTCCCACCTCTCTCCCTGTTGGCATCACACAAGGTTCAGTCCATGGCACGGTCCTTTTCTACCTTTACACCTCCTCCCTTGGCAACCTCATCCCTTGCCCTGAAATACCATTGATATGCTGATAATACTCAAATCTACGTATACACCCTGGCCTTTACTCCCTCTATCCTGGGCAACATCTCTTAGTGACTATTGACCATCTCTTCATGGATTGCCAACAGATTTCTTAAACTCATCCTGAGCAAAATAGAACTCATCATTTTTTAAATAAAAATTTTTTTTTGTAGCAGTTTTCTAGGATCTGAACTGCTGACAGGTTGTTTAGTATTGAGTATTGTATTAAATGTATGTGTTTTTTTATTTTGTGTTTAGAATCGCTTTAATGTGATCTTTATGCTTGTTATTAGATGAAAAAAAAAGGAAATCAGGGGAGTGATAAGGCCCCCATACACGGGTCGGATTCCGGCCGGATTCCGGGCCGATCGATTCCTGGCGCGTGCACGTGAATCGATCGTGCCAGAATCGTGTGCAGCCCACCTTGTCCGTCTGATCACGTCCGATCGGTCGGGGGCCCAGAATCGGATCCGTCAGAGAACCAACATGTTGGTCTTTTTGATCCGATTCTGCACAGATCAGGGGGAGTTGCCATTTGTGAGGAATCGGAGGTGGAATCGGACACGGAATCGTCCCGGAATCGTCCCGGAATCCGTTGGACAAGGTGGTATGCAGCGATGGATACTCTTAATTGGCCGATTGATCACACCTGCGATTCCCAGCAGAATCGCGGAATCGATCGGATGATGAATCGATTGGACATGGAATCCGACATGTGTATGGCTAGCTATAGTCATTTTTCTCATCTTGTTCCTTTCCAGTGCCTGTGTATTAAGAAAAGCCAGTTAAAAATGTTGGTGGTTAATCTCCCAATTAGTTGTGATGCGCAGGTGATTAGGTGAGCAAAACTTATAAGAATCTATGGAAGTAATAAAAAAAATACTTTTAAAGAGACACCTAGACCATTCACGGTCTATGAGGCGGGGTGGGGCAAGATGACTGCAATTACGATTGTAATCGTGGGAGCCAGCGGGAGATCGCTAGCACCCAGCTCTGTGCCACGATTAGAATTGGGGAAGTGGGAACATAGCCTTATGAACTAAATGACTAAAATAGGAATTGCTAGATGAACAGAGGAGGATGCTTCTAAATGACAACAGATGAAACAGATACAAAATCTCTATTTCGAGAAAGAGAGCTGGTTTTTCTTTAAACCTCTGGATATAAGCAGTGGTTATTAGAAATGAAAATCGAAATTTAAATATCAGGTCAGGAGCAATTAGGCTCCACTATGGAGGACAGGAAAACACATGCAGAAAGCATGTGGTTTTTCTGTCCCGTTTCCATGCAGTGTACTTGAAGTTTCCCTGCATTCAAAATTACAACGACAGATAGAAATTTACCAACATGTTCCATGACCTTTCGGAAGATTTTTTGTTTGGTGTCGGTCAAAATTTATCCATCGAACAAGTTGGACATTCTAGATTTTTGTTCAACCAAAAAATTATTCGTTCTTCGTTGATTGAAAAAATATACATGTGTAAACCCACCTTAACTTTAAAATCCTGTTTAGAAAAATAGGTATTTCTTCAAAACTCTCCAAATATGCTTTTTATGTGTTTTGTAGTAGTTCTAGCAATCATAGTTGCCACTGAAATAGTAAACAACACCAACACTCCTTAAGAGGGAAGTTGCCATTCATTTGTTTTGCACAGGATGGTAATGCTCCCAGCAGAGGCCACTGCAAAGCATGTTCTTTGGGTCACTGGCAGGATCAAAAAGTACTTGAACAAACAGTAAACATATACAACACAAATGCACATGCTGTATTTACATTTTGTATGGGATGCTATAGTGTGTTTGTTAATGGTTTTTGAGACATCCATTACAAACTCTGTAGAAATACGCTTTAAGAATCTGTGTCATGTAGTGTGAGAATGTGTACTGTTGTTGTTGTGAAGTGAATACAGAGAGAGGCTGGGGAATTCAGAAGTATAGTAGGGAATGCTGTGGCCTGTTTGCACAGTGATGTAGATAGGACCGGGTAGGGAAGTGAGTAACAATAGTACGAGGTAAAGTCTGGGACATGGAGATTGCAAAGAGAGATTTGGAGTGCAGCACACAAATAACAACACGTTTCACACACAAATCTCCCTGGAACACAATGGTGTGGAACTATACACAGCGATTATAGAATCGGCACCTCAAAGAATAGCTGTTTTCATTCTGGGTTATTATGGCAGCTTCTGGTAGATTCACACACCATGATTTCCTAGCAAGGCTTAATCTGTGGTTCCCAAACTGGGGGCGCAAAGGTATTCTGGGGGGGGGGGGGGGGGCGCAGTCCCTCATTCTGAACCTGTGTTTGGGGAGGGGGGCTTAATAATGTTCCTAAATAGAAAAGGGGGGGGGGGCCCTGCAAGGAACGTTTGGGAACCACTGGCCTAAATGTAGTAGAACTGCAGGGTTTACTGTGGTGGAGTAATCTCAGGATGGAATCAGCATCCAAATGCACCAAAACATAAAAACAAATGTTACAGTGGCATGCTACGGTTGCAAGAAAAAGTATGTGAACCCTTTGGGATTACATGGAGTTTTGCATTAATTGGTCATACCAGTAGAAAAACACAGTCTGCTTAAAATAATACTACACAAACATTATACATGTTCATGTTTTTATTGAACATAACATGTAAACATTCACAGTGCAGGGTGAAAAAAAAAATACTTTTCCAAGAGCTAATTGGAGCCAGGAGTGAGCCAACCTTGCGTCTATCAGTGTGATGATACTGGATGTGTTGCTGAAAGCTGTCCTGCCCTTTAAAAACACACACCAATTTGGGGTTTACAGGTTTCAAGAATCACTGTTTGATTTGAACCATGTCTAGCGACCTAAGAATTGTTGACTTGCATGAAGTTGGAAAGGGTTACAAAAGTATCTCCAAAATCTTGATGTCTATGTGTCCTTGGTAAGACAAAGAAGAAACCAATAACATCTTACATATAGAGATGATCAAATTTTTCAACTAGCAGTGTTTGTAAGCTGATTGCAAAGCCTCTGAAAATGGTATCATCACCATTGGAAATTTTTTTTTTGATCTAGCATGTGTAGTTTTTGCATAAAATAACTTGAAACTTTAACTTTTGAACTAACTTTTGCAAGAGCTATTTGTGTTAGAGACATACTTTTTTGTAGTATATACTTTACCCTTCTCTACATCTCCAGCAAGTTAAGTGAGGATACCATGTTCAGGGACTTTGAAATTAACTTGAAATTGTCGCCAATCCATTACAACTCACATATGATGGTGTGCATTGTGCATGCTGCACAGGTTTTCTATTCACATGACATGGGGCACATCATAATTATTACAAAATAAACCAAAAAAACTATTTCTTAAATCGCAAAATATATATATATATATATATAGTCATATCTGATACTGGAAACAAAGCACTAGTGCTGCAATATATGATCATCAATGTCTCCGTGTGGATGCAGCAAGAGGGTTAATGAGTCACCTAGAATGACTAATACAATCCATGTATAATAAGTGTGCCTGATCACAGATGTTACATATGACGTTCTTATGATCCTATAACGTGGATACAGACGATTTCTGCAAGGTCAATATTTGGGGTGAAGTTTTGCAGCTGTCTTGCAGAGTCCTCAGGCTTCCTTGGCGTACTCCAGGATCAAGAATAAAGATAGCAGAACAATGGGAAGGAAGCTTGGGGCTGTCTCAGGTCTGGGGCTCCAGGGACGGGGGAGGCGCTGTGGACAAAGTGAAGTTTTGTGTCTCAAAAGTTGTTTTTTTTCCTGTAATTCATCAACTGCTGGCACAGAACCAGCGCTGGGCCCAGACTCCTTCCAGCGTGGAGCTCCTTGCTTTTTCCTTTATTTGAAGCACGAACAGCCAGGGGTCTATTTATAACAGTGCTAATCTTCACAATAAAAAACTATTAAAACAAATAATAATAATGATGATTTGTTGACTGCAAAGGTGTTATTATTCTTTGCACAGCAGCTTACAGATATTCAAATATAGTTACTAGGAATGATCACAAGGGATTGTTTTCAGCAAATAAAGCAGTGTAAGGGTATGTTTCGACGGCACTATCGGCTCCATCGGATCCCCCTGCGCCAAGCGCAATCTTTTGGCAGGGACCTTAAGGAGCCGATCCACATTACCTGTCAGCAGTTGTTCTCACGATGTTCTGCCGATCCGACAGCCAGAGGTTGACATACTGCACTATGTTGACCTTCCGGCTGGGGGATTGGTAGAACATCATGAGAACAGCATGCATGTGGGTCGGGGTACCGACGGACCTGATAGCACCATGGTAAAACATAGCCTTAAGCTCAGACACAGTGGGAAAAACTTCAATATTGTCAACCTTGATACAGTCAGGTCCATATGTATTGGGACATCGACACAATTCTAAAATTTTGGGCTTTATACACAACAACAATTTAGAATAAAACAAACACAATGTGCTTTAACCGCAGACTGTCAGCTGTAATTACATTCAAATAAGGTGAACGTTGTAGGAATTACAACAGTTTGCATATGTGCCTCCCACTTGTTAAGGGACTTAAAGTAATGAGACAATTGGCTTCTCAACTCTTCCATGGCCAGGTGTGCGATATTCCCTAAATATCTTAATTACAATGTGCAGATAAAAGATCCAGAGTTCATTTCAAGTGTACCATTTGCATTTGGAATCTGTTGCTGTCAATTCTCAAGATGAGATCCAAAGAGCTGTCACTATCAGTGAAGCAAGCCATCTTTGGCTGAAAAAACAAAACAAACCCATCAGAGAGATAGAAAAAACATTCAGTGTGGCCAAAACAATTGTTTGTAACATTCTTAAAAAGAAGGAATGCAGCGGTGAGCTCAGCAACACCAAAAGACCCGAAAGACTGCAGAAAACACTTGTGGTGGATGACCGAAGAATTCTTTCCCTGGTAAAGAAAACACCCTTCAGAACAATTGGCCAGATCAAGAACACTCTCCAGGAGGTAGGTGTATGTGTGTCAAAGTCAACAATCAAGAGAAGACTTCATCAGAGTGAATACAGAGGGTTCACCACAAGATGTAAACCATTAGTGAGCATCAAAAACAGGAAGGCCAGATTAGAGTTTGCCAAACGATATCTAAAAAAATCTTCACAGTTCTGGAACAACATCCTATGGACAGATGAGACCACGATCAACTTGTATCAGAGTGATAAGACGAGAAGAGTATGGAGAAGGCAAGGAACTGCTCATGATCCTAAGCATATCACCTCTTCAGTGAAGCATGGTGGTGGTAGTGTCATGGCGTGGGCATGTATGGCTGCCATTGGAACTGGTTCTCTTGTATTTATTAATGATGTGACTGCTGACAAAAACAGAAAGAGTAAGTGAAGTGTTTCAGGCAATATTATCAGCTCAAAGAAGTGGAATGTTATGCAATGGCCAAGTCAATCACCTGACCTGAATCCGATTGAGCATGCATTTCACTTGCTGAAGACAAAACTGAAGGAAAAATGCCCCAAGAACAAGCAGGAACTGTAGACAGTTGCAGTAGAGGCCTGGCAGAGCATCACCAGGGATGAAACCCAGCACCTGGTGATGTTTATGCATTCCAGACTTCAGGCTGCAATTGACTGCAAATGATTTGCAACCAAGTATTAAAAAGGCGAAATTTGATTTATGTTTATTAAGCAAAGCAAACTGTTGAAATGTCTACATCGTTTACCTGATTTGGATTTAAATACCCTTAAATTAAAGCTATCAGTCTGCAGTTTCAGCACATTGTGTGTGTTTCATTTCTACATCCATTGTGGCGGTGTACAGAGCCAAAAAAGTTTGTGTTGTTGTCCAAATATTTATGGACCTGACTGTATGCATACATAGACATATGCCCACATACATACATACATACTTACACACACATACAGATAAACACACACATACAGACAACAAAAATCGATTCCTGCCCACCTGGTAGGATCAACCAAAAGTGATTGAAATCTATTGGAAAACTACTGAACATGTTGGTAATTTTTTGTAGAACGTACAAATATCTGATAGATTTTCTAGGTATTTTGACTGATTTGTTTTTGATCATATTTAGAATCGCGATTTTAAATTAAATTAGAATCTTATTTGTAGTTGTAATTGCGATCATAATTAGAATCATGATAACAATCATATTTGGAATCTTATTCGGAATTCAAATCACGATTTTTTTACAATTGTACAAGAATGCACTCCAAAGTAGCAACGTAAATTTTGTTTAACCTCCTTGGCAATCTCCCCAAGTTAACTTGGGTTGAGTTTCATCCACCACGAATCTGAACCCAGGTTAACTGCGGGGAAACTTACCTGTCCGCCGGATTCCCTCCACGATTCTCTGGATCGCGTCACTGGTAACAGAAAAGGGGCTGGGGTAGGCGGTACCATAGACCTCCATGTAAATTGAAGGGTGTCGTTTTTTGCCATCATGATTCCGGCATCACTGGGGGTGGGCACCTCCAAGTGGGCTACAAATAGTGCCCCAATCGCCCATGGCCCACATTGTAAAACAGCGCACCACATGTGTAACACCAAGGCGGTTAACTCGATCACACTGTGTGGTGGTATGATCGATGTTAGACTGGTGCACGATTGTAAAATTTAACAACACGGTTGAATCTAAGATCGATCATGCAAAAGTTAACACATGTATGGCTAGCTTTAATCAGAATTAGTTTCAGAGATATCATATCTTCTAGTTATTATTTGCTTAATAATATGTAGGGATGGGGAATTCTCTAAAGTGTTTCATCAGGATCATTTGCTACTTTCTGCTTCGTGTGTAGCCAACCAGATCAGCTGATCAAATTATTCCTGTGCTTCTCCAATCTTTCTAGGAGAATGTCATCCCCATTAATATGGTTATTGCAGCCAAAATGGATTAAACTCCCCTACCTGAGAAATGAGCTCTCCATCCAGAGGTTTTATTGTTAGAGATGACAAAGGATATGAGGCTTTTAGTAGTCTACTCCTATTCACTTAAAAATAATATTTCTCAACCATATGGTTTGTGTAAGACACAACTTTAAGAGATCCTCAGAAGTTATTCGGCAGCTCCTTGCGGGTTAACTTTTCCCTCCACGGTCTCCTTTGTCTCAAGATGTTTTCCTGTTATTGTTTGGAGAATGGTGAAGTTTGTTGGGACATCCTGACAGGCTGTGTGAGCTGGGAGCCCAATGGGCACACACTAGCTGGCCTGGGATAGCTCCATGACGGAGGATGTCACCACTTTGTCTTAAGATTTCATCAGCAGCCATTGGCGCGCCCTGTACTTCCTGACTCTGTATGTGGGATGGTAATCCAGCAGATAGAAAGCAGGATGGAGATCTGTGGTGGGCTTTGAACTAGTTATTAGTATTCTGCACCACCATGTGTATTTGAAGGGCAGAAGCTCACATTGCTCATCTTAAAGCCTATACTTAAATTTTCACTCTTTTTAAATCCATGTTAAATCCATGTGTAAACCAGTGGCAATTTTCATTGTTTGCATTTACCCTGTTTCCCCTAAAAACAAGGCATCCTCCGAAAATAAGGCACACTTACATTTTTGCCTAACGCTGAAAAATAATGCCTTCCCCCGAAACAAAGGCACCCCTGAAGATACGGTACTGCAACTCTGGACAGGGGAGATCAGAGGGGGCAATCACAATTACACAGGGGTTACTAAAACAGTAATCCCCCCCTCTGAGTCTCCTGTGCAATTTTAATTCCCCCATCTGACCCCCCTCCCCACGTGTCATTTTAAATGATCCCTCCACCCTGATACCCCAGTGCCATATTCTTCTTCATGGAAAAATAAGACATCCCACGAAAATGAGACATAGGACATTTTTGGGAGAATTTTTTTATATAAGACACTGTCTTATTTTCAGGGGAAAATTAGATGTAATTCATTAAATCAATGCATTTTAATATAACCTTCAAGTGACGTTGCTGTATTTGGAACGTGCCGAACATGCCATGTTCTAAATACTGTAAAATGATGCTCTGCGACGTCACTTTCAGCATGATCAGGTAAGTATATTGCCCTCCCCTTCTATTTTTACACCCAGTTTGCAAAAATTCACCTTTCTTCCAACATGGCTTGTGGGTAGTGATGGTGTTCGCTGGAGAACTATCCGCGGCGAACATCGTATGTTCGCGTTCGCGAACATATGGCGAGTTCGATCCGCCCCCTATCTTTTAACATTGCAGTGACCCTGTGAGTCCCAGTCAGCAGACAATCCAGCCATAGCACCCCCCCACCCCGACCCTCACACCCCCTATAACATATCAAGTACAGGACGCCATTACACATTCTGCTGAAGAAGAGAGAGTTAGAGGAGCTACTACTGCTGCTGCTATAGGGAACCATTAGCTAGGGCAGTGTTCTGTGTGATCTACAGTCTTCATGAATATCCTATCCCATCATCCATGGGGAATACAATCTCCCCATTGTCCTCCACACTGACCATCACCCCCAGTGTCCTCCACACTGACCATCACCACCAGTGTCCTCCACACGACCATCACCACCAGTGTCCTCCACACTGACCACACACCAGTGTCCTCCATACTGACCATCACCACAGTGTCCTCCACATGTCCATCTCCCCAATGTCCTCACACTACCATCACCACCAGTGTCCCTCCACACTGTCCATCTCCACCAGTGTCCTACACACTGTCCATCTCACCAGTGTCCTCCCACTGTCCATCTCCCCCAGTGTCCTCCACACTGACCACTCACCCCAGTTCCTCCCACACTGTCCATCTCCCAGTGTCCTCCATACTGACCATCTCCCCAGTGTCCTCCATACTGACCATCTCCCCCAGTGTCCTCCACACTGACCATCACCACCAGTGTCCTCCACACTGGTCCATCTCCACCAGTGTCCTCCATACTGACCATCTCCCCCAGTGTCCTCCATACTGACCATCTCCCCAGTGTCCTCCACATGTCCATCTCCCCCAGTGTCCCACATGTCCATCCTCCCCATGTCCTCCACCTGACCATCACCCACCAGTGTCCTCCACACTGTCCATCTCCACCAGTGTCCTCCACACTGTCCACTCCACCAGTGTCCTCCACACTGTCCATCTCCCCCAGGTCCTCCACACTGACCATCAACCACCAGTGTCCTCCACACTGTCCATTCCACCAGTGTCCGCCATACTGACCATCTCCCCCAGTGTCCTCCACACTGTCCATCTCCCCAGTGTCCTCCACACTGTCCATCTCCACCAGTGTCCTCCATAAAATTGAAATCCACCTTTAAGCTGTAGGCAACGTGGAAAGCAGATCTTCACAGGTTGTTTCAGGTGGAATTCACACAGGCATTTACCAACCATGTTGTTTAGTGCGCTCCAGCTCAAATCCCATTGACTATCATTGTAGAATTCCTTTGTGCGGATTTATTGTGTGAAAAAAAATATTTCTTGGAGTTTTGCCATGGATTCCCTCTGTCGTGTCATGTCCAGGTGTTTAGTCCCCTTGAAATAACTTTCCCAACACTATTGTGGCCAGAAAGGGTCCCTTTGTTTTTAATGTTCGTCGCCCATTGAAGTCTATGGGGTTCGGGTTCGCTGACATTTGCGGAGGTTCGCGTTCGCCGTTCACGAACATCAAATTCTGTGTTCGCGACATCCCTACTTGTGGGCATCAGTGTACCCTCAAGTCTCAAAAGTTGCCATCTGCAGTCCATGAAAAGGAATCTTCTGCTAGTCACTGTGTCCTTTTTCCTGCAGTACTGTAAATGACCAGTAGACGGCACAAGATGATTGTTTTCAATGCTGTATCCTGAGGTTTATTAAGGGAGAGTCACTTAGGCTTTATTAAAATGGTGGGTCTGCAATCGGATCCATAGTGATAACATGTGGTCGGTTGTCAGTAACTTCACAGTGTCATCCGAACTGAAGCGAATGTCAGAATGAAACCAAAGACAATGATGTCTTCGTTCTCAAGTCCCCCCCCCCCCCAGAGTCTGGATGGGAATCTAGATGTATTGATTCATTTTTAGAATGTGTGTGAGCGTAGGTCTACCTTAAGAGGACATTAAATTTATTGCTGCAAATACCCTAGACCAGTGATTGTGAAACTTTTTGAGGCAGAGTGCCCAAACGGAAACACATTATCACTTTTATATCTTATATCTTAAAGTGGAAATACGACAATTTAAACAGAATACTGAGATATTAGTTTAAACTATGGAAGACTCAGCTAGCACATACGTTACTGGCCAAAAATCCTAACGCAGCATCATGCCAGTGTGAAATGGTAATAAAATTGTTAAAATTTCAAATGTTTGTCCCAATACAGGAGTGAGGAGAGAGCAAGGGGCTCAGAAACCCCACAGAACTCGACAGGAACATTGCAATGTCATTGTTGTCTTGGCTAGTTTCGAGGCGGCTGTTATTTTTATGATGCTGTCATAGTCAAGTCGACTAGTCATGATGACTTTATCACAGGTCACAGACACAGTTAAGGAACACAAGTGTCAATAACAACTATTATTAAAGTTCTCTGTAATATTAACAGTCAACAATGTAATGTAATGTAATACAATGTAATATTAACAGTCAACAAGACAATAAAACAAACAAAACAAAAAAAGGCAAATTTTGTATTAAGGCGGTAAGAGGTGGTAGTTTACCCTTGGATAGAGTAGTTTTTTGCAAAAGTAGGCTAATACCTTGAATTTCCTGGTAAATTATCAGTGTGGCCACAAGATGGCACTGCTGTTCACATTTCACCAGCTGGAGTCTGGCTACAGAATGCAATGTTACCCAAGTTGAAAAAATCACCTCCTATTTACAACAATCAGAGACTGCAGACATGTGATACACAGTCTGTCTACCAGCGCCAACCGAAGCGGTTGTGCATGGCGTGCCATAGGTTCACCATCAGGACCCTAGACAAATAATTCTGAATTGAGAAAACTGGTTCAATGACTAGTAAAACATCTTTTAGAAAACATCAGCAGAGTTAGCTGTGACTTGATCCTACAGATCCTTTTTTTTTTACCAAAGTAAAAGTTTAATAACAGAGGAAAGTTTTTGCTGACAGATTCTATTATTATCAGAAAGAGAGTGCCAGGAATCTCCTTGAAGGTAAAGTGACAGTCAGGCCTTCGGCCAGACTCGGAGTTTGTTATATAATATAAAGCCGAATGCTGCAGTTCACCCAGCGAGTATGTGAGGCTCTGGAATGCTCTGGGTCATGACAGGGGAGAGGTCTTCACACAGCAGATGTTAAGATAATGAGACAAAAGGAAATAGGAGGATGTGCACATCACTCTGGACATAGATAAACTGTGCTCCACCTATCGGGGACTTTGCTTAAAATAGAATTTTTGGAATATAATATTCAGTAAACAACACGAGAGCTATAAACAGAATGTGCCAGTGTGCGAGTTATTTAACATACATGTCCAGCCAAAACCTTGTAGATAGCTTAAGGGGCATTCTCCAGTTACACTCATTCTTACAGATAGGGGGTATGGAAATTCTTTGCCTTTTTTCATTTTCTAAAGAAAGAAACCAAAAGAAACTTTATAAAATGAAAAAAGCATCTATAACCATGTGTCACACTGTCATCACAATAAGATTAAATGCATTATGAATTGAAAAAGAAGTTAAAGGTTTTTAAGACATTTTTGACAATTCCATTTACTTAGATATACAGATGATATACAGATGATGTAGATCAGTAGTTCCTACCTTGGGGTCCATGCCCCCACTGGTGGGGCGGTAGAGATTGCAGGGTGAGGGCACACCATGAGTGGCATCGGGTGGTGACAGTGAGAGGCTGTAAGCTCAGCTTCATGCCCTCTTTGCTCTTTTTGTGACCCAAAAGTGAAAGTGGTAATCCCGAGCTGGGCTGGTGTAATGTAAACCAGCAGCAGCTCCATCTTATGGACATTTTCCTAATTTTTACTAGGGATAGTGGAATTTCATTTTGAAAATGTTACTATTTGACTTGCAAGTGTGGATTTGTACTTTAAGGACAATTGTGTGAATTTGTAACAATATACAATATCCTGTCGTAATCACTTTACACCCCTCTGTCACATAGCCACCTGTGAGGCAGATTGTTTATGTTTTAGTTCTTAGTCAGGAAACAATCTCTCAAATAATAATTAACACAAGTTAATTATAAAGTCCCTGAACATGGTATCCTCCCCATGCTGGAGGTTAAAGAAAAGGGCTGTGTGAATGCTAGAAAGTTAGGAGGAAGGGGACGTTAACCCCGGACGTTGCCAGGAAAATTCCATGTAATGCATGTTTGAGGGTTGGGGGGCCTGGCTTGTCTCTGACACAGGGGGAAAAAAGGTTGGGAACCACCGATGCATATGATGTGGTAAATATTAGTTGAACGTGTAAAAAACAAACTAAATCCTGGCAGTGGGAAGATTTGGTGAATGCGTTGAAAAGGGCTCACATTTTTCACACTAGCAGAGGGTAACAGGTGAGTTAGTGATGGAAACCTGTGTACCATCTTGCATTGCATGAGGCTAGTGTGATAGGGCCCTTAGGGCTGCACTGTACTTGCCTGGTAGACAAAAGCTTTGACTTGATAACTGGGTTCCTCTACGCTTCTAATCCCCACATCTCATCATGGTCTCTGCATCATCAATGCAGGAGATATTTTTTATATATACGGTAGATATGATATGGATATGTAGGTTATGGGTCCTCAAACCCACACCTGAGGAAGTGGATATTTGAAGCCATTAAATACATAGAAAGCTGTTTCATTTTTAAACATTGCCAATAAAATGATTGTCAATATAATAAACTTTTATTCAGTTTTTCATTTTATAACACCAACAAAAATTCTGTTTGTTAAACTTGAGCAGCTCATCCTTGGCACCTTCTCAGTTCAATAGTGATGAGACCTAAAATGAAAACATTCCATTCCAGTTAATGTTCACTGTCTTTTGACACTAAACATCTGAAAACTTAATGTGGCGTTAATGCTATTTAGTTACAGAAATGTGTCTCTTTTACAGTAAGGGGAAGGTGTGACCCCTAAACCATGCACTTGTAAGAGCATAGAACAGTGGTTCTCAACCTGTGGGTCGGGACTCCCTTGGGAGTCGAACAACTATTTCACAGGGGTTGTCAAGTTCACTGGAAGCATCAGAGCTGCTGCTAACAAGCAAGCTGATGCCCACAAGTCGGGTGGGAAGTAAGGAGGGAGAGTAAATCCACCTACCTCCTAGCTTTGGAGGGATTGGGTGTTACGCTCCATCCTAAAGGCCCCCCATACACGCCCCGATTTTCCGTCCGATCGATTAAAACAATCAATGTTTTCTGATACGAGGATCTTTGATCGATCGGACTGTATTTCATACCCCAAAATAAAGCAACCAATTATTGTCCGATTTTACCTACTTCGATTGAACATTTTCCATCGGTTTGATCGGAAGTGGAAGGCTTATGGCAGGGCTTGAGGCACACAGTTGTACCACCCGAATGGGAGTTTTGGCCATGGCCAGGGATCTGTGGGTGTCTGTTCTGGGGGTGGGGGCTTATTTAAAATGTTTGTGAAAAAAAGCCTTTGATGGGGATGGCTAATCATAGGGGAAACAGGGTCTCAACTTCTTCAGTTTAGTTCACATGAATAAAAAAAAAACAGAAATACAGGAGAATGTTAAAACATATATACATCCTAGCACAACCTGGCAGATGATTCTACACACACCACAATGTTTGAAACAGGAAGTAAAAGTATGATAATTAGTTAGATCGGACCTAAATTGGTCGGGTCATAAGAAACAGTAGCCGATTGAATACAATTTAGATTCGATCGAGAAAAATTTTCCAACATGTCTGATCACAGTCCGACCGATTATCCCCAAAAGTTCGATCGAACCAATTGGGCATTGACCGATTTTTGGAAGACCGATGCAAAAAATCGATTGTTTTTAATCGATTGGACGGAAAATCGGGGCGTGTATGGGGGCCTTTACTTTCCACCCTGCGCATCATTGGAAAAATAGTAGGCAGAGTGCAGCATCCAGTATTTGAAACGTCGAAGTGACACAACCCACCGGCACTTCCGCATTCCAAATATAGAAAGTGACACTCTATGATGTCACTTCCAGGGTCGTGGATCTAAAAACCACTGGCACAGAGTAAAATAAATGATTCCAGATGAAATATCTGAAGACCCAGAATGCTGATAATGATATATGAGTGAGGGGTGTCAGGCTGCAGAATGGTCATATGGCAAATGTTTCTTTCTTTTCTTTGTTTCCTATGATCCTATAGAGCTCTGATAAGCTTTTATTTTCTGGTTTATTGAAGCCTAGAGCTAATTTAGTAAACTTTGACCTGGAATTTCAGAACATTTGTGATATTGAAAGTATCTTGTGAATCATAATAATTTTTATTGCGGAGAAGCAATATAATAAATAATAAGATATAAAGCCTGGTTATAACTGTCTGCTCCATCTGTGCTTTATGTGTGGACAGTGTGTCTTGTACAATACTGCCACCTTGTGGGATGTTTCTGCACTGCAGCAGGTATTCTGCTATCCCTGTTTTCATCGTATTGCTTGATTTATTTATCACATATGATATATTAAGTGGAAGTGTGCAAGTGTTTTTTTTTTTATCTCTCCACCAGTCCCTGAAGCATAGAAGCTTTTACCCATTTTCTATGTCCCCACTATATACTGCACATTTATTTAGTCTGGGTGGGAGTTTTTCTTTGTAGTTTTTATTGCTGTTTTGTTCTACCCATGAATTTTACACCCACTAGTCTTGGGCACCTGTTGAATCACTTTTTATCTCATCACTTTATTTCTTTTACCTTTCTGCTATTACTCTTCCACAAAATATTATAGTTTGCACAATGGAATCTGACGGTATAGGTTCTTGTGGCATTGGCCTTGGCACCTCTTCTTCTCCCACCTCCCCAATGGTGCCCTACACCTCCTCCCTTGGTAAACTCATCTCATCAACATATCCACCCCTGCCTTTACTCAGTTCCGTCTCTGTTCTGGACAATATGTCTAAGTGCCTATCAGCCATCCATGAAGAGAATCCTTAAACTCAACCTGAGAAAACAGCTCCTACTTCTAAAACTTTCAAAAAAGGCCATTAGTCTGGCCTTCCCATCTTCTCATTCCTAACATCACCATGCCAGTCACCCCACACCCCTCTCCCCAACTATTGTATACTTGGTTCCCCAACCTCTTAGATTGTAAGCCCAATCGGGAAGTGTCCTAGAGTCTTCCGTGTCCTAAAGTCCAGTGGTAAAGCACTTTATTCTGCTCCGATCAGAAAATCCCAGTGTGATGTGCTTCAAACCCCAGAATCATAAAATCTAACAAAAAATGGGAAATATTTAAATCCTTCTATTTACAAGTCCATCCGCAAGATGGAATGCTGACACAATTCTTCAGATTTCTTGTGGTGATCTGGCATTGTGAGAATAATTGAACTATATATCACATTCTAGAAATTAACTCTTTCTGTGGGGAAAACCTATTCCCCACCCTTTTCTCACGACCTTATAGATTGTTGCACTGTGCTTTCCTTTCATGTTTTTCATACTACACCTGATTGTTGAGGATAAATAAAATATAAAATGAAGACAATAATTGGCATGTCCTTTTATTTATTTGTTTATTCACTATTTTCCAATATTGGCACAGGGTTCTTGTGAAGAAAAAAAACACATACAATATAGACCATATTTTTCGGACTATAAGACGCACCGGACCATAAGACGCACACAGTTTTTAGGGCAGGAAATCCAGAAAAAAAATATTAAGTTTTCACATCAATTGAGTTAATGCAATGGATTGGCAATATTCTTTTCAGCCACCAGGGGTCACTAGCAGCAGTGACTCAGCACATGTCTTTACACTGATCTCGGGAGGAGGAGGGGGGCAGAAATCTGCGTGTTTTTTCTCTCCTCTCCTCTAAACAGCTCAGCTGTGATTGTGCCCGTGTGTCAGTGGGAAGTGCCGAGTTATTGCAGTTCCCACTGACACTGAGAGAGGCAAAGATGGCACTCCATCTCTCCCTCTTTCTCTTTTCTGACAATGGCAATTTTACAGAACAGCTGAGAGAGCCGGCAGCAGCCAGCATCTCTCAACTGACAGTTCCCTGCAGCTCCTCCGGCTAATCTCTGTGCCGGGGGAGTTGGCGGGCAGCCAAGATGCGACCACCAGCGGCCGAGTGGCCCCGGGGTTCGCACATTCGGACCATAAGACGCAGGCACTTTTTGCCCCCAATTTTGGGGGTGAAAAAGTGTGTCTTATGGTCCGAAAAATACGGTAAATGTGATGCTAAGAAATGTAATAAATAGTTGCACACAAAAGTCAGTGATGATAACACAGTTAGTGTAATATCAGTGCCCAGAAGGACCCTCAGTAGGTGTATGGGGCCTAGGCAAAGATCACAAAGTAAAATTGGGTATGAGGAGTGGGTGTTTAAGTTGCGTGTAGGTGTGCAGCTCTCAAACTGAACAGACAAATAGTGATGGCCAAACTGTCCGCAAGGCATGCATCCATGTTCGCCCATCTTCTCGCCGGCGAGCAGTGCGGGTGTTCGACCCGCTCCGTTCGCC
>CM070038.1:30256037-30267081 GCA_036250615.1 Ptychadena robeensis | reverse complement strand
CTGCTGGGGACCCATCCAGAGTACTGCACCTTGCCGCTCTACCGCTAATCCCCCACAGTAAGTAACCAAGGCAAAAGTTAGCACTCCGAGATGAATCCACATATATCAGTTCTATTGTAAATATTATCTAAGAGATACGTTTGTTTTATTTTTTTTGACTTGCCTTCAAAGAATATTAAGTCCAACGAATAGCTTAGAAAAGTGCAAAGGTAAGTGGTGAATTACCAGATGTTAACCTCCCTGGTGGTACACCTGTACCGCACCATTTTCAATGACAAGGTACAGGCAATAAAAGCAGAGTACTCTGCTGTGTTTCCCCACCTTCCCTCCTCCCCTCTACACACTGATGACACCAGGGATGTGGGACAGGAAATGAAAGCCACCCCCATTACATGGAGATCAATGGCGCCGCCACGGTGAGAGGATGGGTAAGTATCCCAGAGTGTAGTATGGTTTTGTAAACAAACTAACCTGAACTTACCCTGAACTGCACTCAGGCAAACCGCCAGGGATTGACAAAGTGTGGAAAGTCAGTGCTCAAAATCAGAGCCCTTTCACACTGGTCGCGGTGTGGCAGCATTTTTTACTGCCACCATTTATGTTTGTGTTACCCACATTGACGTCTTCCATAAACTTGTATGGTAAATATATGATACAGTGTGTAAATACGTGAGTAACCAACATTTTATTAATTGTCAGTACCTTCAGATGGGACGTAAAGTAATTCAACACTTAATGACCTAGGAACTGATCATAAAACCTTTTTAATATATTAATTAAATAATTTTCTTTTTATCTATTATCACTTGTATATTATATAACATGTATAACAAATTGTAAAAGGTATAAGGTTCAACAAACTGCCAAGAATGAAGTACATGTGTTATTGACTAGATGTTTAGATGATACTTGGAACAATATAAGAACTATTGGAGGGCCATTTAGGGTCCTCGACTGTTGATATGCCAACATACTAATATAATGGAGTTAGGATGTATTGGAAATCTAACATTGACCATTGTCAAGGTGTTTAAACTTACTACCTATCTTAGACACCCCATTACTGTTAACAAATGTGTGTCACCGAATAATAGGATCTGCACTGAACACATGCTATTAAGTTTGTGTAAATAATTGTAAAAATTGTGAAAACTGTGAAAATTTAAAACAATTGGAGTGACTGTTGTTTGTTTAGTTCCCAGTGATCCACTCTTAAGGCCCCCATACACGGGTCAGTTTCCCACCGGATTCCGGCCCGATCGATTCCGGGCGCGTGCACGCCAAACGATCGTGCCGGAATCGCGTGCAGCCCACCTTGTCCGATCGATCAGGTCCGATTGATCAGGGGCCCAGAATCCGATCGTACAGAGAACCAACATGTTGGTTCCATCAGATTGATTCAGGGCCGAATCAGGGCCAATCGGGCACGTTGGTGGTGGACATCAGATGGATCACCAGCAGATCTGCACAGAGGAGTGTGATCGATCGGACACGGAATCATGCCGTAATCCGTGGGACAAGGTGGTATGCAGCGATGGATACTCTTAATTGGCCGATTGATCACACCTGCGATTCCCGGCAGAATCGCCGGAATCGATCGGGGGAGTGATCAATTGGCCATGGAATCCTACACGTGTATGGCTAGCTTTACTAATGAGTCCCAACCTAGGGACGAAACACGTCGGAGTGTAAAGTGGAATCACTTATCCCTTCGATCCTAAGTATCAATGTACAAGTAACCGCTGTATGATATACTGGTGATTGTATACCTAATATAAAAATTTTTGGATTGGTGTATTTTGATATATACTAAGCTGTTTTATTGTTGTGTTAAACTGACATAGGTCCACTGTACACTAAAGACCCTTTTAATGACTTTTTTTTCTCCTCTGACTTTTATATGTGCCTAGAAACCTTGTTTCCATAGTTGGTTCCCCAGGACCTTTAATCTGGCATTTAGGGCCTTATTATTTTGCTATTTCCCAAGGGTGGCACATCTCTCTACTAACACAGACTCCTGGTACCAATATCAATAGGCTACGCTTTTTGTATGGTAAATAGCCAAGCACTGTGGCACAATAATGCATGATCTGGGGATTTACATGGGTCCTGCATTGGAAATTTACACAGGAAACCATAGGAAGCCTGTGTACATCGCTTTAATGCATCCCACGCTGTGTTGCGGTACTGCACAAATGCCACATAACTAATGGACTACAAAGACTTGAAAAAGGTAATATGGGCTTTCACCTTAGAGACAAGAAACTGCTTGCATTTCAATAACATTTTGGAAAACTTCTACAACTATGGACCTCACTAATATGCTGTGTTATGTATGATGTTAAAACTTTCATATAATCACTGAACTGGTTAAGGTTTATTTCTTTGGTCAGCAGATATTCCCCTAATAATTCTTCAGTAGTTTTATGCACACAACACAACTCTCTGCATAACATTCCTATAAATCAAAACAGCTTCTTTCTATAAATACCTCCTGGGTGTGCCTATCACATTTCCCATACTGTAGCTTTAGGTATGTCAACCTTTATTCTATAGTAAAAACACATTGTTTACATTTTAATCAGGAACCTATTGTTTTAGATGGATATACTGAGGTAAGGTGTGTGTTACATTAAAAAACTAATTTTAAATGTAATTGTGATCTCTGTATTATTTTCGGCACTTTTAATATGATGATCTCAAAGCAAAACTGCAGATCTACATGCAGAAGAATAGCACCTTCAAAATAACATAAACTGTTTAGTACCAAATTAACCTCTGGCCCAAACATTCCCCTCCTCTGCCAACTGGATCATTCAATGTCTTTACCCTGAGCTTGCATCCTGTGGGCTATGACAAGTCTCCCCATCCCACATACACGCATTAAAAGGCATTTGCATGGAAGTGACGTCACAACGCTCCCTCCCTGGGGTAATGTTCCCTCCCTCCTAACTTTCATGCACACAACCTTTCTTTATATGGGTTTGTTTCCACATGCGTCGGGACGTAGCAGATAGACTTACCTGCTCGGTGGATTCTATGTCTTCACGGCACCGAGCTGCTCCGCCTATGCAAGGCTCAACGTAGTCGAGTACGTTCAGCCTCTGCACCAGTGGATGTGTAAACAGATCATCTGCCGAGCAGGCAATGTCAATGTGCTACGTCGGGACCCCTGCTAAGCTTAGGCGAGAGGGTCCCGACGTATGTGGAAACTAACCCTAACTCCAGCAATTAAGGGGATACCATTTTCAGGGGGTTTGTAATTAACTCGCAAAGTCAGATTTTACAAAAGGAATTTCACCATTTCTAGTAAAAGTTTGTTAAACATCCACAAGATGGAGCTGTTGCTTGTTTACAGTTTACCAGCATGGACTTACAGCAAGAGAGTAGGGGGAGCACGGAGCCAGGCACAGGATGTCACCCCCCTTGACGCCACAGTATAAGCGCCAAGTGCACTGTGGCTTTCCTAAGTTATGGATTATGATTTTCACACATAAGAAATATTGTCCTAGATTGACAAGTAATTTAAGTGTGTATGGGGGGCTTTAGTTAGATTGTTTGATCGATTCCTTTCTTCTGGGATTTGATAGACCAAAAGTTACAGGGACCTCTTCTCTTACTGTGTGCTTGTATGACCCTTGTACTTGTATTTAAGCTTGTTTTGTCCTTGTTTCCCTATTTAATGTTGGTGCTTTATAAATAATAATAAGTTATAATAACAATAATACTTTGAGGAAATACAATGTAACAATTGCTATTTTCAGCTGCTGTTGGCTGTGCTCAGCTGCCCCCTCTAGTGGCCACTTCTATAAGGTCACTCTATGTCTCAGTATATATACAGTAAGTGTCACACATGCCATAAATATGTCTTTTTCTTATTTTCTTCCTCTCTGCAGATGGTAAGAGGACATACAAACCAGTCCCACGACCACACTCCTTCCCCTCCTCTTCCCATTCAGGACAGGTTACACTTTAACCAGCTCTGCCACCTTTGTACCCTTCCTGGTGCCAGACTCCACCCCTCACCTTCAGGAAGAGAGGACAGCTAAGGAGACAGTGTGTATGGGCTGCACAGCATGGTACTCACCTAGGAGAGCAGGGGACAGGTGAGTACTCAGGGAGGGGGATGTATGGAGACTATGCTGGAAGGTGTGTAATCTCTATAGTACTGAAGCACTCTGAGCCTTGCCTGATAGACACACTACTACAGTTACAATGTGTGTTGTCATGTGTTTGTATATGTGTACAGTATGGTGACACAGTGATCAGGCCTGTTATACTGGAGTCAGAACTAGGACTGGAGCAAAATGTTTATAGCAAGTAAGAGAAAGACGTTTGGATGGGTCTGTACAGCCACACTTATGTACATAAAGCCCCCTATACACCTTTAGATCACTCCATACAATTTCCATTAGATCTACCAACAACAATATAGTGCCGGTCCTCCCTGTTAGAATACATAGTGATTGGAAGGTATATATCACTGATATGTAGTGCCGGGTCCTCCCTGATTGAATACATAGTGATTGGAAGGTTTAGAAAGATCCTCATATTACATGGTTTTGGTAGAACAAAAGTTGATTGTACAGAAATTGTATGGTAAGATTGTAAGGTGTATGGGGGGCTCAAGCATTAAAGCTGGACTCCAGGATGGAACACACCAATAAAATTCATATACCAGAGCTGTTTTATCTGCCAATAGATTTGCATCCCTGTCCATCCAGACCTGAGGATTGCACAGCTTAGCTATGAAGCACAACTATGAAGCACAGCTCGTAGTAGCACAGCACAGTATCGTGCAGGGAGGGAGAACTGGTATTTATTTGCGGTAGTTTAGTAAACCTGAGCAGCGTGATGAGCATGCCATCTGATTTTTGTTATGATGAAGTGAAGTGAAGTGAAAATCCAATGAATGAAATAAGATTGTCTGAACATCTATAGCTACAGCTCCTTGCATGGCAGTACATCTCACTTCCTTTTGATGCTTCTTCTCCCTCCCCCAGTTTAAGCTCTGCTGCTCAGTTTAAACTGCTAGTATTAATGAAAAGGAGTATGGAAAGGATCGGTTCATGAACATAGAGAGGCAATGATGTGTACCTACGTATACAGTGGTTTGAAGTTCTATATACCATGTTTCCCCGAAAATAAGACAGTTGTCTAATTTTTCCATGAAGAAGTATACGGCACTGGGGTATCAGGGTGGGGGATCACTTAAAATGACACAGGGGGGATCGGAGGGAGGAATCAAAATGGCACAGGAGACTCAGAGGGGGGATTACAATTTTAGTAATCCCTTCTGATCCTCCTGTTTAATTTTGATTGCCCCCTCTGATCCCCCCTGTCCAGAGTTACAGTACCGTCTCTTCAGGGTGCCTTATTGCCGGGGAAACAGGGTAGTGTGCATTTGTGATTTTGATGTGTTTGTAATATTATTGACTCATTACATAGACAAGGTCTTCTTTTCTCATAGCAGACTCACATGGTGGCTGTACTGTACTGCTCTTCATTGCTCATACGCATCAGTTGCTTGAAGACGATATGGTCTCCAGCAACCACTAAGGTCATCATACATTTTATTGTCATTTCTAAATATAAAATAAAAAAATGATACATATAATCTAAGAAGACTACCAGAATCATTTGGAGCGGGGACTTTATATTATCTTTGCATCTGGTACACAGTTGTTGGTTTCATTGCTGGCAACAATCTCTGTTAACTACATGACACCTTTCCCTATGTGATGAAGAAAGGAAGAGACTGGGGTGGGTAGTCCTGGCTCATAGTAATACAACAGATCCTAGCTATACAAAGTTGTGTGTTACTAGTGATATCACTAGGTAAATGTAGTAACATAAAGTATAAACAAAAGCAGCCACCATCTGCAATGACTTTTGTGTTGGATAAGCAATCTCTGTGAAGGTTTTGTACATCCCTTCTATACAAATGTGAAATTGGTTAGACTTTAAATATATCGAGGCATGCTTGCGATTTTAATTGCATGCGGTGAACGTTGTCGTTCGCATCCATTTAGTTGAATGGGCTTATCCCCACTTCGGTTAATGCTGTGATCAGAATCGCAGGTGGCAGACGGACGCAGATTTTCTGCCCTGATCGCGCCCATAGAGATAAATGGACTTGATTTTTGATCATGTGTGGACACACAATTTTTTTTTTTAAATTACCCCAATTAAAAAAAATTACATCCAGAGAATGAATGGACACATTTTTTTTTCCAATGGGGGGCAATGTTTTTGAAAAAATTACGTGTAAAGGTCGCCTGCTTAATCATGCCCAATCGCGTCAGCCCTGATCGCCTACCCTGTTTCCCCGAAAATAAGGCACCCTTACATTTTTGCCTCACGCTAAAATATAAGGCATCCCCCGAAAATAAGATGCCCCGATGATACGGTACTGTAACTCTGGACAGGGGGGATCAGAGGGGCCAATCAAATTGACACAGGAGGATCAGAAGGGGTTACTAAAATGGTAATCCCCCCTCTGAGTCTCCTGTGCCATTTTGATTCCCCCCTCTGATCTCCCTGTTTCATTTTAAGTGATCCCATACCCTGATACCCCAGTGCTGTATTCTTCTTCATGGAAATATAAGACATTCCCCGAAAATAATACGTAGGGCATCTTTGTGAGCAATATTTATTTTACTTTTTACTTGTTTTATTTTTGGGGAAACACTTATGCTGTGTTAATATTCTTCTTTCCTGAGTCTTTTTGTCAGCATTAAGAGCCCCCTTCCTTTTTTTAGTGGAATCCTGGCCTTAACTCAGGGGTTGTGTGTATTGGATCTGTTGACACAAGCGCTTCCAAACGCTTAGTGAAGTAAAAGCCATTCTCATCTCATCCTGATTGTTACACTTTACCCATGTGACTTTGTTTTTTTCAGGTTCATTGGTCACAATGCTGCTTCTGTGTGTCACACTGATCGTCTCTGGCATCTTCGCTCATCCCTGCACCTTGACCAGCCAGGTAAGATTCTCTCCTCATTGGGAACACTGCAGGCTGGGACACTACAGACAGGCATCATTCCATCAAGAGTCACAAATAAAGTTTTACAGAGGATGGGGAAGGAAGACACTGTATCTGTCATGCCTGTTGCAAGAAAAATGAGAACACTCCAAGGTGGATAGCGGTAGCTAACACCAAAGCTGTACAATTCATGAAGGTTTTATTATCCTTTACACATATAAGAAGCAAACAGATCATTCACCCATCGGCCTCCATGTGAGATGATCAAGGAGATGCCAAAAATTCAAATAAAAAAAAACTCTGCGGCGGCTTTGTTTGACTGAATCAGCTGTAATTTGCATGCAAATCTAAAATTGTTTGCATCGCATTGACCATGTCTCCTTTCCATATCGAATGCAAATATTTTTTTATAGACTGGAATACAAACAATGCTTTTAAAACCTAACTCCAGTTAAAAGTTTAAGTTAATTCATTCAATCAGTTAAGCTGGGAATAGATGGGACCATTTCCCGTCGATCCCCAACCTAGTGGGCGTGATGACATCATCATGCACGCCTGCTAGTGCCGGGAATCGGCCGGCACCCTTTGTGTGCCGCCCATTACTAATGGGATCGGATCAAAATTATCCGTCATGCTGGATCACTGTGCGATCCGACATGACGAATGATTTTTACCCAAACCTGCAGGTTGGGGCACTCGATTTCTTGCCGACCGGTCGGGTCGGGCAGGAATCGGCACATCTATGCCCAGCTTTAGTCATTTAGATCTAGGGGTCACATATAAATAGGTATACTTACTGTATCCTGTGTTGAAGACAACTATATGAGAAGACAGATAATCTACAGTTGGGTTGGAAATGTGAAACATTTCACTGAAATAAATGTCAAAATATCCCAATGTAGACTGCTTAGACAACTTTTTCCAATGAACAGCAAGCCTTCTATAATACACTGCCAACCATTCCTGTAAGTGCTCACCAATCTCTTATATTTGTTCTAGTCTTATATAAAACCTAGCTAATATTGAACGCTAGAATTAAGGTGGCTCATGATGTTCCCACTTGATACAATATTTAGGATATCCAACAAGCTTTGTAGAGAAAGAGCCCAATTGTCAACACCATCTTAAGTAGGCTGCCTACTCCATAAGTCCATATGTTTTAATTGTCCCTCTTATGCGATACTGCCACAACTAGAGATAGTCATATCCTTAAATTCAATTTGTCAAATCAACCCCCCATGTTTAAAATGCATTTTGAAAAAAATCTAATACATGTTTATATGTGATAATCACTGTATTTTTCTCTCTGTAAGATGCACTTTAATGCTCTCAAAACCTTAGTGCGTCTCCTAGAGCGAATGTAGAACACAGGTTACCCTAAACTCCTTAAGTTACCAAACTTTCCCTGCAGGGTCCCCCTTTTCAATTTAGAAACATAGGTCAAATGCCAGCATCTCGGAAGGCAGGAGCCATCCCTTGTAGAATGCTGGCTTTTTGGCCTGACCAGAGGAATATATGGTAAATAGTGCTTGATAGTGCTTGGTCCAGCCTGGCACACTCTGCTGGAACATTTGTGTATTCAGTTAGTCTGAAAAAGTCAAAATCATTGTACAGAAAAGTTGACATTTTGACTTCAAATTCAAGCTCTCAATTTTTTAATGGCTTCCTTTTAAAAGTTCCTAATTGCCTTGTTGTGTCTGACTTTAGTACCTTTAGAGCCTTTAGTACCACTAGACACAGACTCCTTAAAATACTGAGATTATTGATATATCATTTATGTGCTCAATATGGAAGCTGAGTCTGTCTAACTTGCTTTTCAGGTGAGCATGGACTGTCGCCATAAAGGTCTTGTTGACTTCCCAGCTATCCTTTCTGGAAATCTCCAATACTTGGACCTCTCTGATAACTCCATCCATCTTTCTCAACCTCTGTCCGAGAGTTTTTCAGAGCTCCGGTACCTCAATCTCTCCCACAACCCATTGCACTCCCTTCCTGCCGGCACCTTTAAGAATTTGCCCCATCTACAGACCTTGGATATAAGTTCCTGTGGAATCGCAGAACTCCATCTTGATGTCTTGCAGGGTCTTACAGAACTAGAGACATTAATTCTGAGCCACAATCACCTTAGGACTGTTGATATAGAAAACCTCAAGAAGCTTGTGAAACTGGATCTCACAGACACCTTGACTGAGGCTTTGGATTCCAGCCAACCTTCACAAAGAGATTTCTTGTTACAAATAGACAGCCAAAGATTATGTGACTGCACCTCAGGAATAGATCCAAGAGGAACCCTAAAACACGGTAAAATTATAAAACCTTGCAAGGTGTTTGGAAATAGAATATATTTAAAAAAATAATATATTTGTGGGAACTGTGAATGTACAGCACACAGACAAGAAGTATAGTTTAAATTTGAATAGCACTGGAATATGTTGCCATGTGTACCAGTTTGTAAGTTTTGTAGGTTTCTTTAGATTTTTACAAATTTTCCCTGATAACCACACATGACATGGAATGGGTGGGGGGGGGGGTGGCTGTCACCAGGAAGTCACAGACAGCAATGGGCATAGCAAAACAACAAATATTAATACTTGTCATAGAGCTTCAAATATGTATGCCTAGATGTATGTACAGGATTAAGGCCTTGTTTCCACATCTGTTGGGACCCCCTACACTAAGCGC
The DNA here is from genome assembly GCA_036250615.1 of Ptychadena robeensis. NCBI lineage: Eukaryota > Metazoa > Chordata > Amphibia > Anura > Ptychadenidae > Ptychadena > Ptychadena robeensis. Next base: position 30,257,417 of record CM070038.1, on the reverse strand, counting down.
AGTGCTTGGCAGGGGGTTCCGACAGATCACATACACTTTACCTGCTAGGCAGATGCTGTGTTCTCACTGCGCGGAGCCGTTCTGTCGATGCAGGGGTTAATGTAGTCCAGTATGTTAACCCCTGTATCGGCGGATGCTTGAACAGAGTATCCGCCGGCCAGCTAAAGTGTATGTGATCCATCGGAACCCCGCTAAGCACCGCTGTGGAAACCCCCCCTCCCCCCCCTTAAACAGTTCACAGTTTATTGGATAGCCTTGGCTTCGCAAGGCATTTGATAACATTTGATTATTCATTCATTTAACATGGTAAATATATACATATTTACCAACATCATTGCACTTTAAAACAGTTTTAAATAGTTGATTTATCCTATTTTCTTTATATATACTTAACTTCATTTATACTTTAAAATTCATTCTTAGGCCTAGATTCAAAATGACCATTTTTCGCATGGGGATTTCGGCTTTGGGAAGAAGTTTCCCACAGTTTCCTTTGGGGATATTAAATGACTGTAGTGTCACATGCGTTATAATCAATGGACACGTTCAGTGACATGTACAATATAATGCTACGCGTCCATGATACCCAGTGGGTGAAAATTTAAAATTTTCCCTTGGTTAAAAAACCACTGGTTTATATCATACACATCATGCCCATAGGTTTTAAATGGGTGCACCCTAAACCAGGGCAAATGGCACCAGTGTTACCCACTTGGTGTCCTGTTGAAGCCATGGAGTAGAGACACAGCAGAGACCTCTATGCATTACATCCCAATAGACAGGGGTGCACATAACTTTTTTAGTGAGCTCCTCAGGTGAGTACTAGGAGATGGTGTTTGTTACTCACCCCATATGTAGGGTGGTTTTCCTTAGTGTCTCCCTCACTCTCCTCTGCTTCCTGCATGGTAGATTATTTTTTTTGTATTATTAATTTACATGCCCAATTTCACACCCCTAAACTGCAACCTTTCATTATTATTAATTCATATTTCCCTGCAGTTATCCAAGTGACATGAATTGTATACATTTAACATTTAGCTGCGGCCGCCCAGACACAGAGTGCCTCCAAGTTATTAGTACGCATATGAGCTTTGTAACAATAATGCTGGTACGCAGAGCTAGCTTTTGGCCCCTTTTGAGTACCAGAGTACCACTTATGTGCACCCTTGCCTATAGACTTTTATTGGGGTTGTCTACCCTCCTCTCAGAAAGCATACCTATAATCTATGGGGCAGTAATGTGAAGATGAAGAGAAGTGCAGTGCACCTAATAGAATAGGTGCAGTGCTGGATTTAAACAAACCATGATTTTTTTTGGGGTAGGGGGAGGCTCTAGGTAAGTATGAGTCAGTGGAAAGGACGTATTATGTTTTTTTTTACG
>CM070038.1:30213562-30241350 GCA_036250615.1 Ptychadena robeensis | reverse complement strand
AAGCTAATGGCCGGCACACAAAGGGTGCCGGCCAACTGAAGGGGCCCCATAATGCACCAGAGTGCAAACGTGATGATGTCATCACGTTTGCATTCCGGTGCATATCGGAATAGGTCTGTCTGCACCCGTCTGGGTGTGTATGGCAGCCTTTAGTTTGCCCACCCCTGATCTAGACATACAATCCTGGTGAAGGAAACACAAACTGGACTCACATTTACCTCACACAAACCATAAGTCTCTCTCTCAGCACAGAGTTTTAGCATTTGTTGAATTGATATTTAAACCCTGATATAATTTTGTATTTTAATGTTAGAAGACTTTCCATAAAAATTTTGGTCAATCTACATCCAACTTTCCTGAAAAGCACTATCATGTCGTTTTGGCTCAGATCCACAGACATGTGAACAAGGAATGCATCTAGTAACTTTTGCGACAGCTTAGATGAGGTTTGACAAACTTGAGGTTGTGTTCTGCTGCTGAGAGAGATGCCCAGAGATGGAGAAAACACTTATGTTCCTGGGATGAAAACGGCTGGGCACAATTGTCCTACAGAAGACCACAAGTTCAAATGTTAAAACAGCAGCAAGGATGAATACCCCTATGACAACTAGCGACACCCCTACTGTGTGCATGGTGATCAGAACTGGAGGATATCCTGGGGTTTCTCCAGAAACGGAAAGAACAAGAAGGACCACACCACACACAAGAACAATGATGGCACTTACAAGGAACACTATTATGTCTGATAGACCGCCACTCTTTAGCATATCAATGTGTTCCCTTCTGTTTACACACTGCATGTCCTGAATTGCTGAGCTCAAAAGCTGCTTCAACAAAACGAGTAGTGACAGTATACATAAAGTTGCCCCCACAGCAAGTCTCCATTCCCCGGATCGGCTGGTGGTGGTGGATAACAAGATGATGCCACCAATGCCACATGCCAAGATAAATATGACAGCCAGGCAGTAGCACAGGATCGATTTAACTGGCTGTCTGGACCACCAAAGTTCTGTATGCTCCTCTAAGGCCTCAGTTTGCATCCGTTGCTGGTCGGGTGGGGCCCTTGGAGGACGTAAAGCATCAACACCTGCCATATTGTCTAAACAGCAAGGAAGAAACCTCAAATAAAATGTGTCATTGCAAGCAGTTTCCTTAAATGTACCACTTGGAGAGGCCTCAAGGGGTCTGTAAAATCACACAGCAAATTGTTGGGCAAAGTTGCGTGCACAGTTTTTCATATTTTTGATGCCCGGAGTCTCAGAATCCATAGAATATCTTGAGCTTTATTCTGTCCATTAACATCTATGCATGGAAGTGTATATTCTGTGAAGGAGCTGCAGAGTACAGTAGGCTTTTTATGGACTCAAAACAGGAAGATTCGGGGCAGACACAAGTATCACAAGATGATGTCAACAATTTCACGTCAACAGGGTCCCAAATTCCTCTAACTTTCTTCCTGTTGATGAGTTGCAGCTTCTTCCTTTCTGATGACTATTAGTGCAATATCCCTTTAATCTCCAGAGATGCCTGGTGTCACCTGAAAGAACAAAGGATTGAGGGATGAGTATGTTGAGCAATTCGGATGTTATGGAAATACAGTGTACAAAAGGTTAGCCGGCTGTAATACAAACACCTGTGCTCCAAAAATCAGCCAAAAGTGGCCTAATATAAGTTTTGGAGGTTAAAACTTCAGAACCTCTAGTTCCTTGCTCTGCTAATCACTGACCTTTATCATCTGCATGGTTTCTCTAAATATAATTAATACTTTTAAAGGTCATTTGTATTTACACATTTCTTTGGCAAAATTTAAATTGATTGTTATACAACTTGTTCACATACAATAAAGCACATCTATAGATTTATTGAGATTCAATTTATTTATTAATTTTGTAGAACTAATCAGAAAAAAAAACCTTCAGCTTGTGGCTAGCATGATACTGACAGAGCACGTGCTTTAACAGCAATTTAGGAAATAGCAACCCTATGTAATCTTATCTTTCCTTCTGTATAGATTTGCACTCCAGAGATGTAGAAAGATCATACAAAATCATATGAAGGAAAATGGTCAATAGTTAGGAAAATGTGTAAAATTTCAATAAAAACAGACTTAGGTTACTTGTTCTGAGAAGTTGTATTTTATGAAAAATATTTTGAAAGTCTTTCAGAGATGGGGAAATGGTGACCACTATGTGGTATGATTCTCAATGTAAAGTATTGTGAATTTCTTCATCTAAAATAGATTATATCAGAGAGTCTTGATACAATTGCTATATGAAAGGGACAAATCTATAAATAATATTATTATTTATTATTTGGGGTGAAGTGGACCCTGTTGGACATGGTCCCTTATCCTAGCACTGTCATAACCATAACCCATACCTAGATATTTTTCTTGTTTATTTGTATACTATATGGACCACCGATGTTACCTATCTGATGTATTGATGTTAACCATTCTAGCTATGCCATGCTGTATGTTTTTTATCATGACTACATAATAAATGTTTCCATGTTTTACTTTGAGAATATTATTATATATTGGTATTTACTTCCATCTAAACTTATGGCCACTAAAGTCCCCTAGCTCCTGAATTAGTTCGGGGGGAATTTCTGCTGCCCATGGATGCTTATCACACCGTGCGCAGTCTCTTCTCTATATAATATTAAATGTCCTTGATTTTGGGGTCCTCAAGTGGCACTACATTAAAAACAGATGTGACTCTATAATCCACTAGAGCAACAGGAACTCTTTCAACTCATTGCCTGCACATCTGTTGACCATTGCACTGACTGATGGAAGTTAAAACTCTACTATGCAAACAATAAGTCATATATAAACATGATCTAGAAACGCTTCCACCTTCTCTGGGTCTGTGTTTTTTTAAGATGGACTAAGGTGAAAGGGAAACCAGCCCTATGGTGCCATACATCAGGAGCATTTGACAAATCAGCATCAATCATGATATGGAGGTACATTAATGCACATGGCATACCTAACTTGTATGTGGGGTAAGTAACCATTTATGCAGAAAATTATGTACAGATTTTGAAACAAAAAAATAACATATATTTTCATACAACAATAATAAATGTGTATGCTTTATGTATTATTTAATTTAAGTACTGAACATAAACATACTCTGAACATATAATACTACCGTAATTTAAACATATAAAACACATTACAGGTTTCATTCACTACAGATCATAGGCAACAATGAATGTAGAATGTACAACCCATTGGTAGTAATCTATTTCAAGGTTTAAAATTTAGTCTTGAAAAAGTTTATAATAATCTTGAAAAAGCTGATTTATGACTGGCTGGCATGGGATGCCACTCTGATAATTATGATAAACTATGGTAAATGTGCAACTTCCTGTACTGAATATTTTACTCATTAGCAGCTTCCGTGCCCATATTATGGATATAGGAGATCAGCAAATAATGAGATAAAATTAATCCAGTGTTGTATCCCTTAAATGTAAGTAGTGTTTTATATAAATCAGTATATTTTCACAGTGGAAGATGGCCTTCCAGTACCAAACTAAGTTTATTAAGTCACATTCTACATTATATTGTGCTAATTTACACTCTTCAGAGTTTCCCTATTACAGTGTTTACCACAATAATCCTTGAGCCCATGCTCTGGATAATAAAGGAAACATGCACTGTTGGCAGGAATTGAGTACGGGTTTGTGAAATGCTATGCTATTCTACTATTCATAAGTTATGTGCACTATGGTACAGGTTGGTGCTATGAACATTGAGTTTAGCCAGTGTTTACAGGACTAAACCTAATTTTTGGGGCATCTTGAGTACCTACCTCCATCCAGCAGTCAAGTCCAGTGGAAATGGCATATCTCCTGAATGTTCTCTAGGGCAGAGAGGGGATAGGAATGGCTAACAAGTCTTTTGGACAGGTGCACCAGATGCAAAGGAAGAGAAGCGGCTGAGTTTTGGGAAAAGGGATACAAAGTCCGGGCAACAGAAGGGTGTCAGGAATATAGAAGCAGAGGAAGGGCAGCAGAGTGGTTCCAGGACTAGGGAAGCAGAGAAGTAAATGGGTCCCTGGAATAGAAAAGCAGAGGCAGGGCACCGGAGGGCTTCCAGGAATAGTGAAGGAAAACAAAGTCCTAGCAGAAGAAGTAGGGTTCCTTTCATTGCTGTCACTGAGTGTGACTCTTGTCACCAGCTGCTCTCCCTGTCACCAAGTTACTCTGACTGCACTATGACAATGGAGAGGAGGAGCGTCCTGTAACTCTTTGCACTCCTTGTACAGTGACACAGGACACTAGGAGACTGTATAACAAAACTAAAGAATACATCATTAAGAGGTTGATGAGCAGTTCTGAGATTTTGAAAATAAAACATATCTGGTCATTTCTTTATTTTAGCCTTCCTATTATATCTTTCACTTTGTTGTATTTGTAATGAGTCATATATAAGGGAGGAGAAGGTGAAAGAATTTACAGCCTATCAAGATATAAGGAAGTGTACAGAAGTATGACGTGTTTACAATTTATAGCAGTATAGACTTACAGAAGGGAAAAGAGCTTACATTTTTAGTAGATATAATAGTAGAGGGTTGTACGTGTTAGCCAACGATGAATACAGAAAGTTTGGAGTGCAAGTGATAACCTTTCTCTAATGACTTCAGTTTGGGAACCACTGCTGTAAGGCAAGATACAATGATTGACTATGGGTGCGTCAGCGCACCCATACTTGCTTTGGGCACCGTTTCGTTAATGTTGACACGTAGCAAGGCGATGTCAATTTTAGCGCAACAAAGCTCAACGCATTAGATCAACACATGTGGAAACATCCCTCTGTATGATATACTTCAAACGGAGGGGTTTTGATGCCGCGGAAACATAGCCTAACACAAAGCAACAAAACAACAGCTATTTTCCCATACCCAAACTCTACTTCCCCCTTCCCTGCCAGCAAAAACCACCCCCAACCCAGCAATAACCACCAAACCAGCAACAAATCAAAGCCACCAAAAACCACCTGTGTTGGTGTTCATTAGTTTTATTATTATTATCACCCACATGACAGGACCTTTTTCTACTACTCATAAATGCTACCCTTACTGTTAGGATTAGGGTGCCTCATCTCACGTCCAGCATAAAACAACCCCCTCACCCAACTGTCTTTCCACTTTACTGTTCTCTGCTGAGGAAAGGGCTAAGGGCAACTACTGACAGATGGGCCTGAGATGGAAAGACACCCTGCACTGAACAATTAACCTGGTATCCTCAGAGGCAAGGCTTATTTTCCATAGTCCTGACTCCTGGATTTGTCAAACCTGACAGAAACTGTATTGTGCCCTGTAGTGCTCCTGGCTTCCATATGTAGCTGTTGCTTCTTCTGATTATATCTTACAATTTTGAGGCTGCCTTTTTTTTTATTCACGGAGTAAGGGTTCATTGCTGCCTTTTATGGCTAGTTAGGGTTAACAATCATAAAGAACTTTTTTAAGCCCCATTTATATGTATACATGTTGCCTCACACAGAGAAGACATGTACAATGGACCAGTTCACTCATATAAGTTGCAGTTTGGTGTGTTGTAGTGCATTTATGAAATAATGTTCATATGTGTTTTTCTGTCAATTTATGTGTGTTATGGCTAACACTAAAGTCAATGACAACACATGAAAACACATATAACTATGCACTGTAGTGAGCTTTAGCAGATAACTAGCACCTCCCCTAGCATCTTCTGCTCAGTCCACTCATATAATGTGCTGGGATATGAGTCTCACCATGCACAGAGCACCCAAATACAGGAAAAATGAAAAGCTTCTTGTTTTCTGGTTGATACCTCCCTTTTTTATATGCATTGGGCTATACAGATTAAGCATATCCAACAAGTTCACATTATAACAAATGGGCCTGTTCAATTGAAAATGAACATGAACCAGGTCTTATAATAAGAATAAACAAATAAAACAGATAAAAAATTCAAGCATTGGAGATAGTATTAGACCAGTTGTGGGCAACTGCATTAATATGGAGGGCCACAAGTGCGGCCCTTGGCATCACAAAAGGGGCGCACATAACATTTTCAATCTATCCTGACTTGTATAGGCTTTTTATTATGAAACAATGACAGCATGCATTGCTAGAAGACATTATTCTTCATTTTTAATTAACAAAACTTGTTTTAAGTTATACTTCAAGCATCATTTTTTGTGATATATATAATCAAAGGTTATGTGCCAAACAATATATTATACAATCATCCCCCGTATGTTGGTGAAAAAATGGGAGCATAGGAACTCGCCTGTCTGCCTACTTGTCAGGATCCAGGACAAGGAGGCGACCAGGCAAATTGCACACAATGAGATCCAGACAGATTTGGTGGTGACAAAACAGATTTAATGAAAAGACTTACAGGTACGAAGACACAGAAACAGGTGCAAAAATCCAGGGGTATCAGGGTCCAGGTCAAAGTCCACGGATTCAGAAACATAAAGCCAGGGGAAGCACAAGGTTCAGAAAAGCACAAAGAAACAGACACAGATCCAGATCCAAGTCCAAATGAACAGCAACCATGGCCTGGATGGAGCTCACCTAAATAGCACTAAGCTAACGAGGGAGGAGTGAGATCCACCCAGCCCATGCCTGAAGGGAGCCACCTGATGGTGATGACCGGTACAGCCAGGGTCCTAACACTACTGCTCCAGCTAAGCATGCTGATTGGCCAAGTGAAAGCCAATCAGTGACCCAGAAGGTACCCGAGCAAGTCCCTCACCTCTCCTCTTCCTGCTGTAAGAAGATTCCGAGCAAAGGCCTGTTAGTGGGGGGTCAACGGACAGGTGAGTTCCTATGCCTTATGCATGAACAGTTAGGTTTTGGGGGCCACAAGTGAAGGACCGAGGGGAGCCGCTGAAGAATACCCAAAGGGCAGCATGCAGCCCCCCGACCACAGGTTGGGCACCAAGGTATTAGACCCCGTCCCCTCAAGATTCTCAAGTTGACGCGTTGTTTCAAGTCTCAAGTCCCAAGATACTAATAAATACTAAATAATAAATCGTTATATTAAGCAGGGGTGTCCTAGGTTTGGGTATGGATGTGTTATGTCTAGGCTCAGCAAAACTTCCTGTGATAGCTTTTAAGTGCTGTTCAAAGGATGGAGACTGTCGGCGTAATTTACTGTGGTCCTGCAATCTGGAAGCTGTTGACTCACCAAACCACAAACAATGGAGCTTCATACTGTTCCTCATTGTGTATTCGTGGGGATTTTATGAGTTAAAATTTCAGATCTAGCTCCACCAGCACCCTTATCTCACCCGTTTGTGTTTGTGTTTTCACACCACTCTGAGCTAATTATAGAAACCCTTTGACTTGACGGATTTCCTGAATGAACACAGACAAAAAGTATAAGAACGTACGTAAGCGCTGAGAATTAGTTCTTTGTTATTTCATTTTGGTATTTTCCAAAATTGCATTATGACCAAAATTCATGTTTTTGGGTTTGTAAGGTGCTAAACCAAAGAACCAATGTAACATTAGTAGCTGTAAGTCACAACTTGGACAATTCCTGCAACTCACAACACTTCATTCCGAAACGTCTGATCTTGGCCTCTTCCTTCCTGCCTTTCAAGCCTAAAATTTATTATTCAGGGTTACTGGCAGCCTCCCTTGCCAATAGGGAAACTGTACGGATTAGCAATGGGATGTGTTCAAGGTTTCCTAAACTTTTTTTCTGTTTATAAATTCACAATTTCCCTGACTTCAGAAAGCCTTTATGTCTTGATATAAACCTAAAAATAATTTTTATATTGTATCTTTAATGTTAAATCAAATTTCTTTCAAATCTCTTGCTCAATTTTAAATGGCAGACCTAGCTTTTTCATTTAATAGAGTGAGGTTTTTTTATTTAACACTGGTAAAGAGAATGAAGGTCAGGTGCCCTTACCGGGCTCATTTATCTTGAGTTAACTGGCCAAGTGCTGTTTAAATAAAGGCACATGCATGGGTCGATCCCGTGAGATGGATCAGCCTTCCAGCTTGGCACGATGATGTCATTGTGCTGAGCTTGATATCGAAGGAGCTGGAGGCGCAGCAATGCTGTGTTATCCAGCTCAGCTAATGCTTTGCATGGAGACCCACGGTCTCCATCCAAAGCAATGGACACTGACCGTGATTTACGGTCATGTCGAAAACCCTGTTTTCAAGAGGGAGTGATTGATCTCGCTCGAAGACAGGAATGACCACATTAGAAATGCGCTAGATAGATGGGCGTGAGCGCACACAGCGCTCAAGTCGGCCATTCATGTATGGACGCATATCTATGCATGTATGAGCACCTTAAAACTAGCCACACACACATCAGTTTTTGTTAGATCTATGTTAGATTCAACAAGTTTGTTTGATTGCAAATTGACCTAGTGTACTACCACACAGTGATCCATAAAGCCCAAAAAACTAAAATACTTTTAAATGTTATTAATTATTATAGAAATGGAGTGAATGTAGGGGTTGCATTGAACCCTACATTCATTACCCTATACAGTGGAACATTTCATCCCAGTAAAATTACTGTGGAACTGTTCTTCTGGTTAGAGCTCTGTGCTCCACCCAGCAGATCTGGAGTTAATTGAGGCGGGGAAGCTGTCAGTGGCTCCCCTGCCTCCTTGTCCCACCCTGCAGAGCTGTGTGTGAGGGGACAGAAGATGCTGCGCACATACACACCTTGCAAAGGGACAATTCATCCATGGACAGATTGTATGTCTGCAGATCTGTATGTAAGCAGGCAGCTTTAGTTAGCTCACATACAGCTCTGAGCAGGGAAAGATGCGCCCGCTGGCAGATTGTCACCATTGTTAAACACTATCTTACAGATGAGATCAATATGAATGGTGTATGGTCAGCGTAAGGATCAAATGTTTGCCTGGTCAAATGTGTGGAATGTACATTATTCTCATAATTGTATATGCATTAATGTGTTCTATTTATGTGTTATGTGAAATTTTCCAGGTGATAATATTCAGCTTTTACACATATTGTAACACCAATATTTTGTATACTTAATACACCCAAGATTAATTAATTGGGGAAATTATAAATATCTAGAAATTGTTTGCTTATAGCTCTGCGTAGTGAGCTCCCGTTTTTATTAGATGTAAAGAATGTAAAGTTGGCAGTGTGGAAAACAACTTATGATAACAGCAAAACTTCAATCCACAAATACAGTGGACATTGCACCTGGTAGGAAAGTGGGCTACGCCTTACTTTATCAACATACAGCTCTGATTTTTTACTCATTGCTTGTTATCTGCAACAACTCTGAAGGAACTTTAAGCTACTGACGTAGATTTCCATTGCAAGGCCAGTGTCTGACGATTACAAAGTTCTCTTTGTAAAAATCAAGAGTTCACCTTTGCAGAGACAACATAAACAGAGATATCAGCATTCCTAAGAATCTGAGTGAACAGGGGATGCAATTGGTAAAGATCATGCCACAAAGCAGGAACTTTCTCTGCTTAGATTGTAGATTTCCAAGATATTCTTAAGCAGGGAATACACTGCTCGATATTGGAACCGTTCAGGACTGCTCTCATCTGTGGCATTCACCATGTTTGTTCGTGTAGTTGCTTACAGTCTTCCATGGGCCAAGGCATGCAGTAACACTTATGGCTACAGGGGGATATAATTGTTTTCAAAGGGTAAAAATGGAAGTCCTTAGACTTGTATACAGACCTGAGGACACTATTGCATCTATAGAGGAGCTGAAGTAATAACAATACCACGGAGAGGAGAGTCACGACAAGGGACAATCAGGATTACCAACTTTTTTTTACCAAAGTTTCTTAAATTAAATGTTGACCAAGAAAAATACAATTGACTGGAAGTCATGGCTGGCTTGGGAGGGAGAGGAGACTCCCACTGCCTACCACAGGATCGGCCACAAAAAAACTGATCGCTTTGCTTTTTGGGTCGAGGTGGGCACCCCTGTAGTTGTGGGCGACCAACCATTACGCACAGGGGTCAATTGTCCACAACTATGGCCGGGAATGGGCACGTCTATTGCCGGCTTAAGATTGTTTTTTTGAGATTTGTAAGTGTCTTTAAATCCTAAATTTCTATTTAGTTTCGGATGTGGTGAGGTGGTAAAGGGTTATTTTCAAAATCAACAAGTTCAGCACAATCTCACACCCTACAATAACACTGCACACCTCTAAAACCAATAATAAGCACACGTTATTGCACAATCACCATGATTGCTAAAATGTACTTAAACTCTTGTCAATTAGTGTAAAGTGTATGTATAAAAACAACGACAACAACCCCACAAAAAAACTACATAACTCTATGTTGTGTAGACAACAAATGGGAACATTCTCTGTAGTCCAAGTCCCAGACAAGCTGTCGAGTGTCACAGCTCTCCAAAGAAACCAAGGAACCAAGAATGTGTCACTCATAGGTTTGCCGGGTCAAAAAAAACCTTTACCAAATTACCTAGCATACAGCTAGCATATTTGTTTTTTGTTCTTGGGCTCAGAAAAACTTCAAAGTGAAACTAAAGTAAATACAAATATATTAAAGCGGAAAACTTTTTTTGTAGTAGCCTTCAGAAATATGAATGAACAAAGAGAGCAGATGTAGAAAGGAAGGTTCAGATGTGAAATCACTGAAGGTACCCTAGAAAGGTAGGTCTGCCATAATGTGTTAATTCATACTTCCATACACAAGTTTTTCAGAGATCTGCAGGAGGAGAGCGATTTTTATTGCACAGATCGCACCCATGCAATTTGATGTGCTCCTACCCACAGCCACAATCGGCCACGAACAGGAGCTGCACGTGATTTTAAATGCGGCCACGGGCGGTCGCATCTGATAGGCATGAATGGATTTAAAATCCATTGATCTAAAATTGTGCCTCAATTCATTGATATGCGATTTTTGACCGTGCCATCATTCATTTTCTATGGCCGTGATCAGGCCAGAAAATGTGCTAGCGATCACCGCCCCGCAATTAGAATTGCGGGAGATTGCCAAAGTGGGGACATAGCCATAGAGATGAGGGAGACCAGCAATTGGACACCTCAGGATGCTGGTTAAACTAGCCAGCAGCACTGAGGATAGAAGTGTGAGTCCCTAGAGGAGGTGAGGATGATGTAGAACCAAGGGGACACAGCCACACATGCCCCTCCCAGACCCCCCCCCCCTCCTCACCAAAATCCCTGGGACACTTGCCTAGAACAGAAGAAGGTGAGCCTTGGCCACACAGCAACTTCCATTGAAGAAAATAAATGGACTATTTGTGTCAGGAAGCAGGAAACACACAAAAACTGAAAAAGAGGGCATTTTATATTATGTCTTTGGGTTCTTCGACAGTAATCATGCTGTGTATACCGGCAACACATGCATTACCGATAGTGATGAGCGACTAGGCAATATTCAAATTCGCGTAATTTTGCGAATACCCGCCATAATATTTGTTTCCATATTCGAAATCTCGAATATCCGCACTTGTAGACATGAACTGCGATCTCAAAATCGCAATGCGACCAAATATGCGCAATGCATGCAAGTCAATGGAGCTCAGATATTCGAATGGGAGAATTTTCGTCATTTCCGCTTAAAAAAATTGCATTGCGATTATATAATCGCGATCTATTGCAATGAATGGGATCTAAAAAAAATTGCGATCGCGGCAGATATCGAATGATATATTTGCGAATATTTGCGAAATGTCAAAATGGCTATATTCAAGCTAAATATTCGAAAATTGAATATTCAAGCTCAACACTAATAACCAATAACGCATGCATTTCACAGTACTCACCGCACATGTAAGTGGATGTGTTGCATTGCCCAGAATAACACACTGAGGCAACCAGGCTTTTCGGTAGTTTCCCAGAAGTAGGGAGCAGGCTGCTCCAGGAAAGTCGCACACTACAAAGACCAGTAACTACTGACTGTAGGGCTGCCAAAAGACCCGGAAAAACAGCAAACAGGTCAATATATAAACCCTGTCTGGGAGAGGGCAGTAGCCAGTCTCCAGGCAGAATAGAAAAGATACAATTAGGAAAACCAAAAGAGAGGAAAAAGTGAGCCACCAGTCATCCCCAGCGCCTGCTATCCAAACAATGTAATGTTTTATATAAAGGGATATACCCCATTTACAGTATTAACTATGTCATGGCCAGCTATGTACAGGTATACACATTTACATGCTTTAAGTGTATTCCACTACACTACAGATGCACTGCATGTCAAAAATGTGTGCAGCAGTGTCTTATGTTTTGCAGCACCGTTTATTCTTCTTTAGAATTTACCGACATGTCAGATCACCGCGCGATCCTACATGGGGGAGGATCCTGGTCAATCTGATTTAATGAATGAAAAATTAATGATTTTAATTTATTTAATGTACAGGCCCCTAAATAAAGAAGAAGGGAGCACTTTGGCATCTCTGCCTAGTATACCGAACCTTGTCCTTGCAAAGTCAAGATCATTCATTTGTTTGAGAACCACTAAAGTAAAACAATCCTCTTTACCCACTCACTTTTCTACATAAGTAATCTACACTATCTACCTTGTTTCCCCTAAAATAATAGTGTCTTCCTCTCTCTTCTGGTTGCACACAGTGCCCCATACCCTCTCCTATTCTATCTTATAAGAAAGTAGAGTGTGTGTTACAAAGACACAACTTGAATTATCTACATAGATTTAATGGCATACTACTAAAAGGACTAGCAATGGCTCAATTAAGCTAGCCATTATTATCATTATTATTATCATTTATTTCTATAGCGCCAACATATTATGCAGTGCTGTACAATACATTAGAGTGGAGATACAAACACAAGATAACACACAGGTACAGGTTATGACACAGGAGGAGTGGAGGACCCTGCCCGGACAGGCTTACAGTCTAAATAGGTTGCAGCCATACAAGGTTCGCAATTACAATTGTACACAAATCGATCAAAATAGCTAGAAAAAGTTTCAGATATTTGTACAACCAAGCAAAATTTACCAGCATGCCCAATAACTTTTCAATCTATCTTTTGGTCAATCCTCCAGAAATTGATTCCTGCACACCTGGTACCATCGACCAAGAAATAGATTGAAAAGTGATTGGACATGATGGTAAATTTTGGTACCTAAAAACCAATCGTTTTAAGTCGATCAAACAGAAATATCGAACCCTGTATGGCTAGCTTTGGTGTAGCTGATCAAAACAGACTAGCTCAGTGACATTTCAGTTATAAGTGTAGCCTGCTGGACTATATTGGATTCTTATAGGTCTGAAGGTAGCCATACAAAGGTCTACTTTTGCACGATCGCTCTTCGATTTAATAGTCTTGTGCGATTTAAATATCGATCAGACTAGATGAGCAGGAATCGATTACCATTCGTTTTTTTGGTTGATTGAATGGAAATATTGAATCATGTATGGCAACCTTACAGCTGTAGGAAGGAGGCAGTAACTGCAAGACCTCAGAAAGCTGTTGTGGATGTTTCTACTGGTACAAAATATCTGCTACCATTGCTACGACATTAAATTAACATAATGCCACAACAGGTGGATTAGGGTGGCCTTACAATAATAATTACACCTCAAAATGCCATTTGAATGGGTAAAAACGTAATGGTATCATGCAATGTTCTATTACATATCTACAGCAGTAAGATTACACACAAATCCCAGCTCTAGCCACAAGTAACAGCAACTCTACAGAGGTCTATGTGGGTTGGAATGGTCATACATTGCAGAGAATATCAGGAACCTGATTGCATGGCAAACTGTGTCCTATTTACCTAACAAAAATGTAATGACCACAAATAATGCTTCTTGGTCTACAAGAGAAATTCATTAACATGATATAGAAGTCCATTCTCAAGCCTGGGGTCAAATGTGGCCTTTCAAAGCTTATCTGTGGACCGCCCCAAAGAATTATTTGGCTGTTGTGTTGGGACTTGTGATATCTCTATATGGTTTTCATCATCTGTTCCAGAAATACTTAATGTGGTTTGTATGGAAAGGGAAGAAATGGAGACTCACCTCCTCCTCTGGAGCCAGCAGTATCTTGTTCAGCCCTTAGCACAGCACCTACGAGAGCATTAAAAAAAGTTGGTCTTAGGCCATATGTTGTAAAGTCTTATGTTGTGGTCTTTTGCTCAGGTCTTGGGTTGAGGTGGGGGTGCTGTGCTCAGGTCTTGTATTAAGGTGGGGATGCTGGGCTCAGGTCTTTTTTTTGATGAGGGGGTCCAGGAATCAAGTATTGTATCATGGAGGAGGTTCAGAGCATATGTCCTGTATTGTGGAGGAAGTCCAGGGCTCAGGTCCTGTATTGTGACGGGGGCCCAGGGCTCAGGTCTTGTATTTAGGAGGGGGTCCTGTGCTTAGGTCTTGTATTTAGAAGGGGGCCCTCTGTTCAGGTCTTGTATTGAGAAGGATATCCAGGGCTCAGGTCTTGTATTATGCAGGAGGTTCTGAGCTCAGGTCCTGTATTCTGAAGGGGTTCTGAGCCTAGGCCATGTGTTGCGGTGGATTCTGCCTTCTCAGATTTCGCCTTCCTCCTTTCCAGTTCTGTAGGATCCTCCGCACTTGTTTATTGTTCACTCCAGGTAGAAATTCTATCTCTTCCTTTTCAGCTTAGTCACTGCACTGATTGGTTGATGGTTGCAGTGACAAGGAAAGGGCAGGAACATTCCATGCAAGGTGATCTGTCGGTATACCTGTTGCTCTGTGCAGAGAATGGCACCCCCTCCCTCCCTCTGTACACTCATATAGCATGTCTTCTATGTATACACTATTAGCTCGGATATAATATACCCACAAAGTACAAAGAATGGCAACCTCCTCCCTCCTCTGTATATTCATATACTATACATAAAATAGTTTTATATTTGTATCTGTAATGTTATGGGTGTGGTGCATCTCTTATAAGACACAATTGGTAATATTTTATTTTTATTATATTTATTTTTTTTATTTTACTGTTCTTTTTCTCCAATATAATGTTCCTGCACAATTCTTCAGCACACTCATACATTATAAATGATGTGCTTTTATGTATAGATAATCAGCTCAGATATAATATACCCTCCCAGTGGGAAGAATGGCGACCCCCTTACCTCCTCTAAACTCTCATGTAGAATATCTATTCTGTGCTTCTACGTATACATTATTAGGTCAGATAAAATATACTTGCACAGCAAAAAGAATGGCAACCCATTACCTCCTCTGTATGATCATATAGAATATCTATTCTGGGCTTCTGTGATTGCACTATGGGTTCCTCTATAATACCCCTTCACCGTTTAGAACAGTGGTTCCCAAACTGGGGGGCGAGCCCCCCTGGGGGGACGCAAAGGTATTCCAGGGGGGCGCAGGCCCTCATTCTTAACCTGTGTTTGAATAGGGGGGTTCGATAATGTTCCTAGATAGAAAAGGGGGGCCTGCAAAGAAAGTTTGGGAACCACTGGTTTAGAGAATGGCACCCTCCATCCACTGTGCATTCATATAGAATAGTGATGGCAAACCTTTTAGCAACTGAATGCCCAAACTAGAGATGGTCGACCATTTCGACGGTTTCAACTTAATTGCAAAGCCCCTGAGCATGGTATCATCACCAAACTTGCTGGAGATGTAGAGAAGGGTTGGGGTATACTCCAAAAAAGAAAGTAAGTCTCTAACACAAATAGTATTTTCACAAATTAAGTTCAAAGTCAAGTAAAATTTTCGAAAATCGGAATTTCGACTTTAACTTTGAACTTAATTTATGCAAAAACGACATGTGCTAGAGCCATACTTTTTTCTTTCAAATGTTCCCCCAACCCATCTCTACATTTTTTTGGTGATGATACCGTTTTCAGAGGCTTTGCAATCAGCTCACAAAGTTAGCAAGTCAAAAAATTCGACCATCTCTAGCCCAAACTGAAACACAAAACCAACTTATTTATCTCAATGTACCGATATGGCAATTTAACCTGAATTACACACACATCATATACACACATGAAACATGTAACACACACTTTACTTTCTTATAAGATAGAATAGGAGAGGGTATGGGGCACTGTGTGCAACCAGAAGAGAGAGGAAAAGAACTGACAGCATTGAGAGCCAATAGGCTGCAGTTCTTTCCTCTGTGCTGTGCTGCTCACAGAGAGGGCGCTGAGTGCCACCTCTGGCATGCGTGCCATAGGTTCGCCATCACTGATATAGTACATCCAAAGCTAGGGTTGGAGTGCACAGGGCCCTATGGCTGTCATTGTGAGAAATTATTAATAAAATACACAAAATTCTAAATTAGCATGAAAATTGCATTCAGACTGAGAATGAGCCAATCCATCTCTGCAGCTTCTGTGCGCGATTTGCTTAGGTTCAGTTAGCATGGAATTTGTATGATAGTGATAATTTTCTGCATTTGGTTAATCATCTTTAACATTTTATATATATTATATATTTACTATTTATTGACAGCTTAAAGTTAGCATATACCAACGTGCATGCTGCCATAGGAAAGGAAAATTACGGTAAGTATGATATAAATTGATGTTTTGCTGACAACTCCAAGTCAGCAAACACATTGGAATACGCTGTTATGGAGCACGTGAAGAAAGGAAAATTGTCAATATGAAATTCATTTTCTGTCTTCCTGACAGCTCCATGCCAGCAAACACATTGGAACATGCTGCTATGGAGCGCTTTAGCAAAGGAATATTATGGTAAGTATGATATGAATTTTTAGTTTTCCTGACAGCTCCATGCCGTCAAACACATACGCTGCTATGGAGCGTGCCAGGAAAGTAAATTACAGTAAGTATGATATAAATTTTCTGTTGTATCCACTGTAAACTGGTATATAACATGTGCTCTACTATGTATCCGCTGCAGATTGCTATACAGTGTGTAGTCATTTGTACTACAATGTATCTACCATGAACTGTATTTAGATACAGTGCAATGCCTATGGCCCATATTTCTATATTAACTCTGATCTATACAATATTTCCTATGAGTTTCAATATAATATACATTCAGTGTTTAGCAATCAATACACTTTATGTTGTTATGCAATATGTTATGAGCATTGCAGTACATCCACTCAGGATTCCTATAAAGTATATCAGCTTCATAGTTGCATCAGCTCCGCATTGCACTACAGTCTCCTATATAATATATCTGTTGTGTTGCTCTTCCATCATAATCATGTGGGTGGCAGAGTCACATATAATGCCAGATAAAGGGAAACAGGAAGTCCAATAAATTCAAATCTTTAATTATGTAAGAAAAGAAGTATTCCTATAACTTTCAGTTACGCTATAATGTCTGTTTAAGTGATGTCCCTAATCAGAACTATAAATTTTTCTTTCTTTTTTTTATCCTAGAAGGCAATAGTAGCTGTAGCACTGAGAGCTGCTGATTAGCACAGACAGATTCATTCCAGTGTTGAATCACTTTCCTGGGAGACATTTTATTGCTTTATTATGAGCCAGAGGAAAGGATACCGTAATTTACCAGCTCACTCTATGGCCAAGTGTCATGAAATGAAAACCAGTTGTTTCCCTTGTTCCCTTTTTTTACAGCAATTGAAGTTGTTACGCTCTTCCCAAGTAGCTGCTTCAATGTCAGGAAAGTATGGAAATAAAAATGTGGGTGTGAACAAATAAACACTAATTATGCATTGTATTATCATAAATAGAGAGAGATGAGTACCGGTAACTGTAATTCCTGATGTGTGACTAGGTCGTTGTGTTATACAAGACTGACAGGTATGAGTTAGGCCACTTAGGCGATTAATCGCCTGCGCTCACGATTTTCAGTCGCCGGCGGAATCGAAGCTGGCCATAGATGCCTTCGATTTTTCTATGAGATCGACTGATGCAATGGATCGCCACATTCAATCATTAAAAAATTGATGCATGCATAAAGTGAGGGAAAAATCGATCATGCAGGGATCGGACATGTCTGTAAATTTTAGTAGATCGATCATCCAATAAAGACCATATGCCACTTTTTTTTAATGTAGCGGATTTTTAGTTACGTCACCGATCGATCAGTGATAAATCGGCGATTGATCGGATTCTGAAAATGGTGGACTTTTCGATCGATGTACGACTTATGATCGAAGACTCAATCACATGCCTCGATCGTTTAAAAAATCATCTCAGGGAAATTGAGATATATATTGCCAGCATTAGAAATATAACAGTTATGTTTTCTTCTGCATTTAAAACCTAAAAATGCTGAACCCTCTGCCAGGTTGTTTGTTCTTGTTTAATATGTATTTGACATTTTCAGGATAGAGGTTACGTGACACGCACTGTATCTTTGTGCCAGTAAGGCCTTCCCCTTTCTTTTACCTTCTCACATCTTTTATTGTTTTTGCATTCTCAACGGTTATCCCTAAATGACCTCTGACATAATTCTAGCAGTGTTTTGCCATCCAATAGTGATGGCCACACGTCAGGCGCATGGGTTTACGGACCGTCCACTGACTTTTCGGCAAATAACCACGCTTAACCACATTCTCTTAAATCTCCTGGGCAGTATTTCAGCATTGCGCCATTTTACACTGTACTCTGCCATGATTCCCCACCCTCCCTCCTCCTCTCTTCGCCTCTTCACATTGTGTAGGGCCGATGTGGGCCGTTAAAGCGACACCCCTATAGGGGGCCCTATGCCAAATTGTTGTCTGTCGGCCGGGGGGGTGGGGGTGCTAAAAAGAAAAGTTGTTGAGCAGGGGAGGGGAAGTATTTGTGAGTGCGATTATACTGTACTTCGCATAGGAGCAATGGCACTGGCATATCATATATAAAAAAAAAATGAGCATAGGGTCTGGTATTCTCTGGAAAACTGATAGCACAAACAGCATGGGGTCCCCACCGCATACTTCACATGTCCACAAGGCGCATAGGAACCACTGGGCAGATATTAATCCCTTTCATCTGTATCTTGATTTAGTCTTCATTTACTTCATTTAGTCAACTTTGTTCAGGAAAGAAAAACATTCCCTTAATAGAAAGGGAACGATTTACAATGGTGGTGTATACACTGTTCAGGTGTTTATGAAAGGGCAGAAATTTTGATAGAAATATTTTTATCTTATCTTTCCAAACCTCCTCTTAATGGTTAACAGGTCCTTAGGACCAGCTAGCCATACACTCTGCAATAAAAATTACGATCTATTAAAGCCGACCAATGAAAGCAGTATATCGGCATGAAATCTGCGCATGTCCACATGGTACGACAGATAAAATACGATTCTAATTGCCGTTTTTCGATCGTAAAGTCATCGGACAAGTTGAATTTTTTTTATTGGTCTGGGCAAATTGGGCAAGTTCAGTGTTTTACCAACCAATCAGTGCCTATGATGCTTATTAGCATATTAAGACTTCCGCCGCCGGCATGTTGCTGCCGCTGACATGGTGGCTATTCAGCATAGCAGCCAACGTACTAGTTGTCGCAATGTAGAAGTATTTATATATATATATATATATATATACTAATAAATATAGTTTACTTGAACTGACCGGAGAGCTTTTTTAAAGTTATAGTGTATATTTTATCTTATAATATTAGATCGTAAATTCATTTTTTTTACGATCACATACATTCAGCATAGCACCAACTAATGTCATGGTATTCATACATTCCCAAGATTTTTTAGCTATAGGTTTTGATGTAAAGATATATTACAATTGTATTAAAATTCATTAGTATATGTAGTATGGTAGTACACAGCATGTATACATAAATATCATCTACATAGTATATACTACACATAGATCTGTAAACAGATCAATATATATCTCTATATATTGTTTATCTGTAATATGTATCTATCTAATATCTATGCATATAGAATTTAAATTATATATATATATATATTTATTATTTTATTACTTACAATTTAAATTCATTTTAAAATCACATTGTCCGATATAAACGGCGATTATTTTCAATGACATTTTCGATAAAAATCGATCCAAAATTGGATTTTCCGTGTATTTTACTGAAAATTTTGATCTAAAACGACTCCGACGTCAGGATACATTGGTCGGTTTTAATAGATCGTAATTTTTATCGCAGAGTGTATGGCTAGCTTATTCAATAGGGTGCAGAGCGGGATCTGGGGGTCCTCTTGTTACAGGGAAACCCTGGATGCTCAATGATCCCCCAACAGTGTCCCCACAATGCCTGGGGAAGAGACCTCCTTACCATAACAAGGGGTCTCTCTCCCATCGACATAGGGCCTGGTGGGATGCGGAGTACCTCCCTTCCTGTCCTTTCAGGCTTGCCAAAAGGGTTCTGATATGCTCTGGAGTGGTAAACCACACCATTTCCAGGGCACACCAGACCATATGCTTGCAGGGGGTCTGGTATGCTTGCAGGGGGTCTGGTATGCTTGCAGGGGGACCCACACTGTTTTTGACTCCCCTTTTCCAGAGCATACCAGACCCTATGCTAAAAGGGGATCTGATATGCTCCGGGGGGGGGGGGGGCAAACATTTTTTTCAAATTAGATTTTTGGTTAAATAAAATGTATATTGTTTTTTTATTCTCTACCCAACTGATCACATGTCAAAAGAAGATTAATTCAGTGTTTTTCTTTTCCTCATTAAGATTTGATGGAAGTGGCCACCTAATCAAAAAGCAGGATACAGAAACAGAAGCCTCATGAAAAGGATTATTTTACTTCAGACTTATCTTTTACATGTTTTTTTTATTGTAACCAAAATGCTTACCCTTTAAATATGAGTCAGTGGGTGAACAGCTTTAAAAAAAAAAGTCCAGTACGGATAAAGGTTTGCTAGCCTGCTGGCCCTGGAGCTCACCTTTCACACTTTCTATTAGCAATATAAATATATTAGATTGTGTCCCTGGCACAGTGAAGACAATAATGAGTAATGAGATTAGGTCATATAATTTGCACAAATTAAACTCTGAGCTCTTGGCATATCTCCATAGTTTCTGTATTGTTCTCATGTATGACAGTCTACAATATGTCATTGTGCGCTCTATATACAATGTATTGTCCATGCTGACCCTGTTACATGAAAACCTCACCGCTTTCCTCATTCCTGAGCCCAGATAATGATCAGTTCATGGAAGCCAAGGTTCAGTAATTTTCCTGAAGTTCTTAAAATGATTGCCATTATGCTGAGTATGCCCTAAAGGTGGATTCCAGGTTAAATCTTTCATTAACGTATATTTATAAATACACTATGAATGAGAAGAGTGTAGCTATATGAATGAGAAGAGTATAGGTTCAATGGATTCCTGGAAAGATCAACAGACATTTTTATTTCAACAGTTTAAAGCTATCCATACATGTGTCGACTCGTGAGCGATCGATCGCCCATCCGATCGATTCCGGTGAAGCCACAGGCGTCGATCGATCGCCCAATCAGGTCTGTGCCTACCACCTTAGGCCACCGATTCCTGGACGATTCTGTTCCCGATCGATCACTTCACAAATGTCAACTCCCCTTGATGTGTGCTCAATCGATCAGAAAAGACCAACAGGTTGGTTCTCTTGGCCGATCCGATTTGGGGGCCAAGCCGATCGGGCGGGGTCGATCGGTCAAGGTGGGCTGCACTCGATTCCTCGTCGGAATCGTGTGGGAAATCGACCCGTGTATGGCTACCTTAACAGATTACTTAACAGACCAAATTGGGCAATATAAGGTCACCATTCGGGGTTCTACACAGTTTATATACTTTTTTTGTTTCAATAGATTTTTATTATTTTTGAACAGGGAAATAACAGTCAACTTCAAATATGTACAATATAAAAGAAATGCACTTGTTTGACAGCAGAAGAATAAGCACAACTAAAAACCACAAGGGGCTAAGGTGTGGGGGGGGGGGGGGGGGGGGGGGGGGGTGTTAGCCAGACAGGAGGGGCTATTGGAAGTGCTGCCAATAAACCCATCATAGTACTAGGAGGGCAGTGTCAAAGGTAGGGGAAAAGTCATGTTCTACCCATGGAGACCATACTTCCTCAAATTTCATCATAGAATTGTGGAGGAGGGCCGACATTTTTTATGGCATGAAAAGCCATTTTACCCGCAATCGCTGCCCAGCCCTCTACACACTGCTGGTGTCAATTAGACACTGGCGGTGTGTGGGGAGAAGAGCGGCGCCCCTCCATTAACATGGAGGTCTATGGCCCCCCCCCCCGGCGTCACAGATGACACCGAAGACACAGGGCCGGAAAGGCTCAGTGTGTCTGCGGCTCTGTAGAAGAGCTGCAGGCACACAGAGAACAGGCGTTGGTGCCCAATCCCGCACAGACACAGTTTGATTCACGATCAAACTGCGCCCGAACTGGCTTCGGGCATATTGCCCAGGAGGTTAAAGTTACCAACATGACTGATCACTGGAGTGGAGTTTCACTTCTGTGTTCCATTCATTCTGTCTTTAATACAGCAATGCAGCACCACTGATGCTCATTTACTTACTATACATACTGAAAAAATACACATTGCATATACCCACATGTACTATATGTACACCAACACAGATACACACTGAAAATACAGGTGTACATACACACATGCTTAATATGTACAAGTAAACCAGTGGTTCCCAAACTTTCCTTGCAGAACCCCCTTTTCTATTTAAGAACTTTATCGACCCCCCTCCCTTTTCAAACATAGGTCAAGAATGAGAGCCTGTGCCCCCCAGGAATACTTTCGCCCCCCCCCCCCCTCAGGTGGGCCGCCCACCAGTTTGGGAACCCCTGTAGTTAGCAGACAAAGACACAAATACACAGAGACATAAGTAAATTAAATGTTTACTACTTTATTGAGTATACAATCAGAGAACGTGTGATAGACCTCATGAGGCTGTCAATGATGGAAGTCTGCCCACTGATGGGGGTCGGATCCCCGCTGTGAGATCCTGTGATTGGATTAAATCTCGCAGTCGTTTAATCTCCATTTTTTGCATATCGATAATTCTTGCAGTCTCCTCCTCCACATTAAGCCTTAGGACCCCTGAAGAATGGCCACTGGCAGATGTTGCTATGTGGAAAAGCAGAGAACTTTTTGTTAATTTATAAAGCCATTTTATATCCTCGAATTTATAAGCCTGTATCAAAAGGCATTTCTTCACTATGAATAGGTTTTATTATATAAGTCTATGCATATGCAAAAGTCAGTTAAAGCTGGTCAACTATGGAATGAGTTAACTGCAAGTCTGTTGCATCTGTCAATTATTTCTAAATGAGCTTAGAAGCATCTGACTGTATGAAACTTCTATTATCATATCCGCAAAGCCCACAAATATAAGGTACTCTAACTCCTTGGTCCTACTTCCCTGTAATGCCCACGGTATCATATTGCATATCTCAAGGGAATGTCCTGGAGTAACAAAACCAGGGATCCAGGTAATAATAATCTTAAAAGCCTGTATCTCTAGCTAAGTCCAATGGCAAACATGCATCTTCTTTACCAAATTGTCAAATAATAACTAGGATTTAGAAACTACCTACTACAGTAGTTCTCAAACTGGAGGGGCACGGAGATATTCTGGGGGGCACAGCTAGGGTGCTGAGCGAGGGACAAGCAGGAAGCCAACCACGAAGAAACTAGCTGCAGACAGTAAGTAGAATGCATGTAAGGTGTGTGAATCTCCGAGTTTATTGGTCTTCGTTTCTTTGTGAATGATTCATGTCGCTGTATAAGTGTAGTGTGTGTACCTCTATGTAAATGATGAATGTTTCTGTATGAATGGTGTGAAAACCAAATAAAGTTGTGTGAGTTGTATTTAAAATAGGGTTTGAGGGCCATTTCACACTAGTACAAGTACATGATACTGCAACACAAACATGACTAGTGTGAAATGGCCCTTAAAGAGAAGAAGAAAAGTGTAGATTGAAAGGGGGGTCCTGCAGGAAAAGTTTGGGAACCACGGGCCTACTCTAAGATAGCTTATTTCGATTTGATGCTCACTTTCTATCACTTTTACCATACATTTCAGAAGAAAGGAATCTGCTTTCAAATGATCCAATTAAACAATTATCATATATACTCAAGTATAAGCCAACTTGAGTATAAGCCGAGATTTTTATCTACAAAAAAAAAAAGATTTATCTACAAAAACTGAAAAAACTGTTTGACTCGAGTATAAGCCGAAGGTGGGAAAAGAAATGTCAGATGGTGGACTTTTCTTAATGAGAAAAATATAGAGAAAGCTCCATTGCCCCTAGGAATGAATCATACAGGTGAATCTTTGTGCCACAACCTCATTAAAGTTAAGAGAACACAGGTTCTAACTGCTAACTGTTATTACAGGATGGGGTTTCAAGGCAATTCTTATGATTCTAACATGAAAATAAATTTCCATTTAAAAAGTTATAATTATTATTATTATTGGGACCAATACATGGAATGGAAACTTATTTCCATTCCATTAGTTTTTAATCATAAGTTGTGGAGTGTCCTATTTGAATTTCTATTAAATTCCTTTTCCACTAACAATAAATAAACGGGCCACCAGTAACAGTAACTGGCCACCAGATGGCAGTGTGGTGCTGTTTGTTTCCATTTCATCAACTGATGTCAGAGAACACAAAGGAGCTTCACAGAGACTGCTGGTATAGCGACCTGTGACCTGGGACAGGGTGGACCCTGACTTGAGTATAAGCCAACGGGAGCTTTTCAGCCAAAAAATCGGCTTATACGCGAGTATATAAGGTAAGTTGACTCTTTTTACAACTCCAAAATTTTACAACTCCAATGTTGTTTAATTTTGTTTTGCTAATCTCTGAGCCTGTCTGCTTCTTTCCATCACTATGCACTTACACTATGCACTGAGTAATTTGGTCTGCTCTGGATTGGCTGTGATTTTCTGAAATCCTAAAACACCCACCAGAAGTGTCACCTTACCTTTGGAGTCAGTGAGGCTACTTATCCGATTCTTACGGTCCAGTCCGAGAGCCACTTCTAGGTCGTGAACCTTTGTACGGCTGACTTTTAGCTCCCGACGTAATTCATTGATTTCCTTAATTAATGTCACGTTTTCCTGCAGAGGGTTAGAGTGCACATTTCACACGTTTTTGCATTTTAAATGCGTTTGCAGATGTAAAAATTGTGGTGGGGATGGTGGAATCTTTACCTGCATGATGCGCACATTGTCCACTCTGTGAATTTCTGTGTCTTTTGCAAGCTTCTTCTGCAATGTGCTCAGGCTGCGTTCTAGGTGCTCCCGTTGGCGAGCATATTCGCGCTGGATGTCGGCGTCTATACCTACAATCTCTGCCTGCATGGAGAAAATAAAAAAAAATATATAAAGTAATTGGGTAAACATCTCTAGGTTCACAACTGTATGTATGACATTGCAAGGAAAGAATTTATTCAAATCTAAAAAAGGGCAAAATTGTATCTGCGGATCTGCATAGCCTTCCAGGTTCGCTCCGATGGCGTCAGAAATGGAGCTGGGCGGGGTATAGGTAGCGCTTTTTTAGAGCACATCTCTGTTATCAAAGGTGACACTGGGGATGTGTTCCGGGTCTACTGGAGGGCAGAAAATTGTGGCAGATTTTATTTTGATCTGCTGCAAATCACCCATAGCACGCTTTTTTTTAAAAAAAGCAACGACCCAGGAAGTTAAATAAATTGCTATTTATATTAGATATAACCTCTGCGACAAACCAGCCGAGTTGAAAGCAGAAAAAAATGCATGCCATAATTATAGCATAATGCTGGGAAGGTAAATACAGCTCTTCACACTTATTTATTATGCTTTTGTTTGACATTATTTGTTTGTCACATGGACATTCATATCCCTTTGTAGCTATACCAACATCCACTTTTCTGGGGAGGCTTTCTACAAGATTGGAATTTGTAGGGTCAGACATTGGTGTTACAGGGTAGCAAAATCAGCATTCAAATGTGATCAGCAGTTTGGAGGTCAAGGTACCTGAATTTCACCACAAAATTTCACCTCATCATAGCATGTGTCCACATACCTTTGGCATTGTATGTCTCAGCTAATGGATAGAGATGGGCGAACATCGGCCTGGAGTGTCCACGAACAGGGCGGGTCGAACTTTTAAAGAAGTCCGCCGTCCGCCCTGTTCGCGGACACATTCAAATTCCCCGCCTCTAGGCGGGGAATTTGAATCGGGAAAACCGAATGTGACGTCAGTGACGTCACATCCGGTCCCTGGAACGCATCCTGGAACGCATAGTTCCTGGTTGCGGGAGCCGGATGTGACGTCACTGACGTCACTTCCTGTTCTGAGCCGGTATTTTCACTACAAGACCGGCTTCATGCCGGTCTTGTAGTGAAAAGATTCTTCCTCCGGCACGATCTCGCAGGTTCTGATCCTGCTGGAGGAAGAATTTAGATCTTCTTCTGGCCGGCGAACGGGGCGGGTCGAACACCCGTACTGTCATGTCGAGTTCGCGGCCGAACTGTTCTCCGGCGAACAGTTCGGTCCATCCCTACTAATGGAGAGGAAATATATACATAGCAGGCTTTCCTTCACCTAAGTTTTGGTTTCTAATACAATCCATAGGAATGAATTTCTCTTTGGATGATGTGAAATGTAGGCCAAAAGTGTCAACAAAATCTTAAAGATATTAAAAGTGTCCAAAGTGATGTCAGTAAACACATCTCTCTACAGAAGCTTCCAAGATATGCAGAGCCATTCATCTCTTCAGTAAGGCCCCCACACACGTACCGAGTGGGGGCCGACAGATAAGGGTTGGAGTGCAGCGCGATGACGTCATCACGCAGCTGATGGGCACCCTTTGTGTGCCGGCCGTTAGTTTCAATGGGGATGCAGGTCCCAATGGAAACTAATGGCATTGGCCAGAGATTTGAGGACATGTCCGACCAAGTCACCTCATGTGGGCACCCGCGATCAGCCGCAGACCAGCGAGCACACACGCACACCGGTTGCAAAATAGTCAGCTGCTCGTTGCGTGTGTGTGGGGCTTCAGAACACAAACTCTTTTTAGCAAATAAAGGAAATTTTTTATCATCATTTGAGCACCTCCAAGAAGCCTATTCTTTTTCTAGTGGTTTACTAATAATTTACCTATAAGAACGCAAACTGTACTTCTTAGTTGGAGTTTTACACAATAAACAACGAAACCTATAGTTGGATTAAAGCAATAGTATAGTATAATAATATGTAATGATTGTTAAACAGATGTAAAGACTCACTGCGTCGCTTTCCTGTACATATTTGGTGTACAGCTCCCGGATGCTGTCTTTTAGTTTTTTGGGTTCTTGGATGAATCCAACACAGTTATGTAGATCTGTCTTGAAGCGTTTAACTACAGCTTCAATGTCCCGAACCTGAAAAGAAAAACAAGTACAACTTAAAGCTGACTTACCTTCAGAAGTTTATATATTCATAAATGGCATTAGAAGTTCGATGATAATAAAAAAAAATCAGCATTGAGCAATATAAGAATCCCACACAGCCCCTCCTCTCTTCCCGGCTCTGATGATGCATGCTGCTGTGCCCTTAGAAGAGCCTGACAGAGAATCCCTAATCTTGTCTCTCCATTGAAAGTACAGAAACACAAATTTCCCCATAGAAAACAATTATAAATGCCCACAGTGGCCTTGGAAGCCTGGCAAATAAAGATGGAATCTCTCATATGATTCCAGGTAAGTATATATTTTTAGGATCATATGAAGCCTCCATCACACTAGCTCAGAAGTAAGTAAAATTTAGATTTTTCATATATATTTTTTGATTTTAGGTATACATCTGCTCAGGATATCTCTGTTGTCAGGTCCCCGCTCGGCAACCCTCTCGGTCAACCCCTCAGCCTACCTCAGCATCA
>CM070038.1:30172402-30213462 GCA_036250615.1 Ptychadena robeensis | reverse complement strand
AGACTCCCTGCTCCTGACGCCCCTGCGCCAATCCAGGTTGTGTGCCACAGAACCTAACATCTGTACAGTTTATCATTGATGTGTTTCATTCACTTTCTATCCTGACAACATTCACCCATTTGCTCTAGCAGAATTTGGTTCTTATGGCTGAAGTG
The DNA here is from genome assembly GCA_036250615.1 of Ptychadena robeensis. Classification (NCBI taxonomy): domain Eukaryota; kingdom Metazoa; phylum Chordata; class Amphibia; order Anura; family Ptychadenidae; genus Ptychadena; species Ptychadena robeensis. Next base: position 30,213,307 of record CM070038.1, on the reverse strand, counting down.
TGTTCTCCACATATCCCTACAGGTTGCTTACACTGTCACCATATCTCACTTATTCAGGGCTTTTTTTCTGGGGGAGCGGGTTCCGCCACCTATTTTAAGCCTGGCCCCAAAATAAGGGCACTGGCTGCAGTGCATCGTGGGTGGCCCGCCGGGGGGGCCCCCATGTGTGTTGTTTAGTGGGGGGAAGTGTTGGCCATTCAGCACAGGTTACAGGCGCGCCATGGGCGGGTGATTTTGTGCCTCCCCTCCCTCGCAATGTGCAATGTGCAGGGGGGGTGGATTTCTAGCCGCCCTGAGAGAGGGGAGGCGGCGCGCCTGCCTGCGCTGACAGGTGCACTTGCCCCCGTTCCCCCGATGGGGAGCTATTTATGGAGCGGACACACATGACATAAAGGGGCGGTTTAGGGGGGCAGTCCTAAGGGTGGGTAGGGGCGTGGCCAGGGGGGGGGGTGAGTTCCACCACCTTTTCTCAGCTTAGCTTAGCTATAAAAAGCAACATTTGTTTGTAGTAGTTCCCGAAAGTGAACAGACAAGGTAATCCTTATCTGCTTCCACATATTAAAGGTGGGTTTACACATGTAGATTTTTTGTTCGATCAACTGGCGTTTCGATTTTTTGTTCGATGTCGCTCGTTGTTGAACATCGTTCATCCATTTATCGAATGTAACATTCGATTTTTTGTTCGTCCATCCCAATATCGAATGAAAATACATTTAGAATTACTACGACCGATGCCAACATGTTCGATGACCATTTGAACGATTTTATGTTCAAGATCGAACAAAATGTATCCATCGAACAAATTTGCCATTCTAGATTTTTGTTCATCAACCAAAAAATTGTTTGTTCTTCATTGATTGAATGAAAAAATCTACAGGTGTAAACCCACCTTCACTTAATAATGCACCACAAAGTTTACTAATGTTTTCACATACAGGGCTAATACCGAGTTTCCCCAATGATAAGGCACTGCCTTATATCTTTTTTGAAACACCAAAATATGCCCTAGGTCTTATTTTCAGGGGGATGTCTTATTCGGATCACTCTGTGCCATTCATTGTCCCCCTCTGATCACTCTGTGCCATCCATTGTCCCCCTCTGATCACTCTGTGCCATCCATTGTCCCCCTTTGATCACTCTGTGCCAATCATTGTCCCCTTCCCCTTCACTGACTCCCTTTTTTGGGGCTCTACCATTATGGGCAAGTAACAGACTCCGTTACGGCAGGGATTAGCAGCTTGCTGGTCCTTCCTGCACTGCAGCCAGTCCTGACACAGAGGCACACAGTTAACCATTCTACCACCCGAATGGGAGATTCGGGCAGGGGCAGGTATTGGTGGTTGTCTTATTTTCGGGGGTGGCTTATTTTAAAATTTTGGGCAAAAATCGGCGGCTGGCTTATTTGATGCGGATGGCTTATCATAGGGGAAACAGGGTAGTCAACAAATGTCTTATAAACTTAGCTCATCATTTCCAAGGCCACAGCTCACCTTCTGACGCTCTCTCTGCATCTCACGGTCTGTGGCTTTCAGCTTCTGTTTCAGCTCAGTGATATTGAGGTCCAGCTGGGTGTTCTGCTTGTGGAAGCGTTCCAGCTCTGCCTCCATCTGTGGGACAGGCAATAATGTTGTAATGATGTTTTAACATCTTAACGAAATCTAAAGAATCATTTGAGTTTAATATACATATTTCTTTAAAAGACTATTTTGTGATAACTTGGTGTTAAGATGAACACATTCAGTTCCTGCTTTCCTATTGTACTTCATTGTTGGCACCCTGTCATGGTCTGACAGGTATTAGGAATAGCTCACCAACAAGAAAAAGTAGCAAATGGTTGGGAAAAGGTTGTAGGAGAATAGAAGCACAATAGAGATAAAAAAAAGAGTATAAAAATATAAAAACAACAAAACCTCCTGGGCTTTATGCCTGAAGCCAGTATGGGCGCGGTATGATCTTGGATACGGAATTGGGCACAATTGTAGGCTCTCCATGAGCCTGCAGCGTTTCTGCATAGCTGCAGGCTCACGGAGCTTTTCCATCCTGTACCGCTATCAGTGACGCTAAATGGACGGGGAGTCCCCCACACAACAGTGTACTCCGCAGTGTTTGCCCAGTGAAGCAGCTTCTCGTGTAATTTTTTATGACCAGGCAGTTAGAATAAAATGTATATTTCTGATGTATGTCACCTCCTGAATCTGCTCCTTCATCTCTTTAATCTCGTTCTCTCTGGGTTCAATCTGCTTCTTTAGCTCTTTGATTTTATAATCCAGAACAAATTTGAATTTCTCCAGTTCCTGATTCTTCTTCTTCAGGTCATAAATTCTCTTTTCCTAGTTGACAGACAAGCAGATATGAACTTATTATATTGACTCATTGTCATAGTTAGTACTATAGGTGGAATGTCAAGAATTATTGTCTATGTACAGTAAGGTTGTACCTGCTTATATTATTACCTTCCAGTTCCAATATCGGCCATTAGGAAAGCTCTACGCTATACAGACAATTTTTGGTCTCAAAGTAGACAATCAGATATATTTCTTCTACAAAATGCTGTGAACTATAGTGACAAAGGTGATGAAAATGCATGTCCACAGATCGCATTATTCTCCTGACAATGTCTTCTGCTAGAATGGAGCCATCTTTTTTCAGCCATCATCCAGGGTCACCATATTTTTCCCGGTACTGATCTGCCAATACTGATCTGCTGATGAGCTGAATCAGGTAAATTCTGATGTGTTGCAGTGAGATCACTGGGAAAGAGATGACTAAGGAAATGGCCCTCCTGCCCATTCCTGTTCAATGACTAAGTCCTTAATGACCAATTAGTGCAACCACCCGGCGGATGCAACATTAGGTATCTGCCAGTCGGTTTTCTGGTGGTTTTTCGACCGATAGACCTGTCATGGGGTCGCTATCAAACTGATTGTAATTTCCTGGGCTAGAATATCCCAGTCTAAGAAGATGAATGCCTATGCTCCCACTATTCTACCGGGGGAACTGGGGATTATTGTATGTGGCACATAACTTCAGAATAGGGGCATATAATCTTTGATTCAAAGGTTTTAGTGATATCTATGAGGCACATAACCTTTGATTATATATATGACACAAAATGGGCACTACCACACTACAGTGTTCCCTAATGCTTGAAGTATAATTAAAAACAGGTTTTGTTTCCTCAAAATGAAAAATAATGTCTTTTAGCTGCCTGCTGTCATTTCTTCATTATAAAATACTTATACAAGTCAGTAAAGATCGAAAATGTTATGTTCAGCTCTTTAGTGATGCTGAGGGCCACACTGGTGGCCCTCCATATTAACTTAGTTGCCCACCACTGCTTTAAATTTTCTCTAACTTATAGAAAGTAAGTGGATCAGAAAAATGGCTTTTAAGAAAAAATGTTCATTTTTAAAAACAATTGTTATGGTACATTGTGATATGTTAGCATTTCTACAATATAGAAGTATAACGTTTTTGAAGGGTCCACTCTTAGTAAAAGAAATTGTCAGGTACAGGTCACTCAGGACACTCAGTTGAGACATGGTACTTCTGCCTGGTCAGGCTCTCACCTTGTCCTGGATAGTCTCATCTCGTTCTTGGATCTCTCTCTTCAGACCCTGGATGTCCTTCTCCAGAGACTTGATCACACCCTGCAGTTTTTGCTGTTCTAGTTTCATCTTCTCGATATCTGCGGCACGTTCTTCAATGTCCTTCTGAAGGCTGCTGAACTATACAAAGACCAGGGCATTAGTGTGTGTCCTCATAAATATAATAATATTGCTGCAGACAAATAGAAGTGGGTCTATATTTTTTATACCATCAGCTTATGCCAGTCTGCCACCAGTAAAAGGAAGTAAGAAAAAAAGGCTTAGGGTAAGGAAGAGAAGAATGGACCAATTAAGGAAGCAATGCATAAAGAACAAAAAGCAATTAAACTATTTGCTTTATTAGTTACCTTCTTCCTCATAATCCCATTCTCTCCCTTAAGACGAAGTGCAGTTTCTCTCTCCTCTCTCAGGCGACGCTCATATTTTATTTTTACATCTTGGATCTCTCTGTCACCATCCTCCTCTATCTGCTTCTTCATCTCTTCAAACTCTCTGTGGTTTTGTCTGGCTTCATCCTGGGCCTGAAAGACAAATTATGACTTTAGGGCAGTAGATCCCGACCTGGGGTCCACACCCCCAACCCCTGGGGGCATTAGAGAACGCAAGGGATGCACACCATCAGTGGCCTGCAGCCTCTGACAGAGAGAAGCTGGAAGCTCAGCTCTGTGCTCCCCCTGCTCTCTCTATGTAAGCCGATGGTAATCACGAGCTGGACTCGGGGTGGTGAAATGTAAACAAGCGACAGTGCCATCTTGTGGACATTTTACTAATTGTTGCTAGGCATCAGCTACTGGGACATATAGATAATCACAGAGACTTTGACTCAAAGCTGTCATCACTGATTTCTGATTTGATCGTATGAAATTCGGTCATAAAACCTAAAAAACCTGTCAGATGCTTGATCAGTCATCAGAACTTTTCCAACCTGACCCATCATGGCCCTTTCCATTTTATGCTCAATTGAACAGAAAAATCATCCAGTGTATGACCATCTTGATTCTCTATGCCATAATACATGCTCAATAGACATAGAAAGACATTGGACAAAGAGAGACCCAAAGTATGTAGCCCTCGGGTTTCTCAAGTTACACTAGGCTTTATAGGCACCATGTGTCAAGAAAACTTTAGGGAGTAAAAATTACCAACTTCTTTATTTTAGTAAAATGACGCCATTGTACCATCAGGTATCAGTATACCACCTGTGTATGACCTGCTTGATTCTCTATGGAATAATACATGTTCAATGTCTTTAAAGTGCCTTACAGGGCATACCGATATATCATAACAACTAATGATGTTAAGGTGAGACTTAGAACTGAACTTCAACATATTTAAAAGGACTTCTTCCACAAGAACCACTTTGATATGCCCACTTCCCTGGTGCTTACCTGCTGAAGCTGGGACATTTTGTCATGGAGTTTAGTCTCATAGTATTCTGTCAGTTCCTCTAGAGCCTGGCTCTTACTCTCCTCCAGTTCATGCAACTGACGCTCATCTTCCTCCTGCATTCGCTGGGACTTCATCTGCAACTCCTGGTATTTCTCATACTCCAGCAGCAGCTTCTGGTTATTTGCTGTTTCTGAAAACACCATAAAAACAAAAGAAACATAAATACACAGAGTCCAATAAACCAACCAATCAATAAGATTTCATATGCTTAAGCAAATTCAAACTAAAGGCCCCCTTACACCTTACAATCTTACCATACAATTTCTGTAACTTTTGTTCTACCAAAACCATGTAATATGGGCACATCAATTACCGTACGATGGGGACCAGGTTTCCCGGGTCTCTCCGCAGCCAGCTTCACGAGCTGGGGAAAGCCAGCCCCCCTCCTCTTCTGGCAGAGCTGGGTCAGTGTTGACTACGCTCCCTTCACACACACACAGAGCAGCTAGCTGAACACACAGCTTGTGTGTGCTGCTCAGCTGCCTGTGTGTGCTGCTCAGCTGCCTGTGTGTGCGGCTCAGCTGCCTGTGTGTGCAGCTGTCAGCATGTCCATTACATTGGATGGGGATAGAGCTGTCCCTATTTAATATAATGGATTTCAACCAAGGTTTTCCAACATGTTGAAAACCTGTTTGGTCGAGTTCCTTCGAGCATGATCCATTGATCCTGCTTGAGGAACCATAGATGGCTCAGATGACGAAACAGATTAGAGGAACATCGGGCGCCGTGAGCATGCACCGCACCTGATGTTCCTCTAATCTGTTACTTCATCGAGCCGTGTGTGACTAGCTTTACTAAACCTTCCAATCACTATGTATTATATCAGGGAGGACCCGGCACTACATAGGTGTTGGTAGATCTAATGGAAATTGTATGGAGTGATCTAAAGGTTTATGGGGGCTTAACAGGGACATCTGATGATGGGCTACTGCATTTTTAATATTATTATAGATTTTTTTTGTAATTGCTGAACACCGATAAGACACTTGCAAATACATACTGTATATAGATTTTAGCTGCTTGTCTGGAGTTCATATCTTAATATGTCAGACAATACACTATAGCAATTAATTGTGTATTTAACTAGGCATATTTCCATGTGCCATCTACCATACCTAGATCTTGCATCTCTTGAGAATGTTTTTCTATTAGTTCAGCCATGACCTCCTGATGTCTCAGCTCTTGTTTCTCAGCTTCAGCCTTTAGAACCTGGTAAAAAAAAGAGTCCATTTGCACAGGTCCACTATTTTTCACCAGCTAGGTTCCATATAATACAGAATGGATAAGTGCACCAGAGCTTTAGGCTCAAGCATACCTGGTTTGTGGTCTTCAGCACCTCCATTTCCTGAATGAATTTCTCAGTCAACTCTTTCAGCTTCTCATTATAATTCATATCTTTAAGACGGAGTTGATATTCGTTCTCCATTTTCAGTTCCTCCACACGAGTTTTTAGTTCCAGCATTACCTGGTTCTATAAGAGGAAAGGATTTTAAAAACCACAGAATGTACAATTGGGAGCTCAATTAAACTATGCATCTAATGGAAGAACAGCTTATTCTTATAGTCTCATAATGTGGCCTTACCTTCTCCTCTAGGTCAGATTTGGTAATCAGAACTTCTTCGGCATACCCGATTTCTTTATCTCTTTTGAGACCTCGGCCCTCTTTGTCAGAGATTTTCCACAGCATGAGGCAGCCATCTTCAGAAATGGACAGGAGATACTGGTCATCATATGTCACTACCAACTGTAAAATGAGAGTAATATTGAAGACTCAACATGCAAGAGACAAAACTACAAATAATAAATAAGCAATTGGGAGTGCCAAAGCACTTTTATTTTGGTCACCAATTGGTTTTCATAACAAGTTACACAATAGATCAGGGGCAGCCATGTTTTTCACTCATGGGCCACATTAGCTTTTTAAATTGTATAAAGGGAACTGACTAAGAGCCTGTAATGGCTGACCTGCCATAGGTGGGCATAGAATGCATCGCCAGCATCTCTAATGATAGCGGTGATGTGTAATAGGCAAAATGTGACAGGGACGTTGTCATCTTATTTAATTTACTGCAATTCCAAAAAATGCTCATTCATTGCAATGAGATAATTCCCAGAGACTGCCTGTTGTCGCCATGGGGCTCCACCCCACAGTGTCATGATCACGTTACTGCATCGCCAGCATGGCAACGTTTGGACAGCTGTATGCATTATGTGCACTTATTGCACACCTTTAAACAAGGTGACAAAGGGTCGGAAAAGATAAATGGGCCGGATCCGGCCTTAGTTTGCCCACCCCTGCTCTAGATCATCAACCCACATTATGGCTCAAACATGTGGAGTCAAAATTATTATGTTTAGGTCTTAGTAAAAGAAAATAATTAAGTTTAGTAAAAAGTTACAGTATTGTTGCAGTAATAAAAATACAATTGTTGGGGTAGTGGCTTGGCAGATTTGGAATAAGGCACAAATTACATGAGCTCTGTTCTTTGCTCCTCCTTTCTACTCTCTCTATCTCTGCATGACGCCTCTATCAAACAGACTACTGAATGAATGTTTAAATTTGAAAAATGCAGATGTTGCAACAGGTAGGGGGATCCTCCTGTCCTGGTTGATGAATGATCACCTGGGTTCTGATTAAGATGTACCTAATCTTACAAGAATTTTAAGTTGCTATCTTCACCTGTCAGACTACATTTACCTAAAATCGAAGAGGTCAAGACTGATATCTTTCTTATCTGCCAGGACCCTTGAAAACTCAGAGATTGGGTCCCGGAGTCAGAAACCTGTTTATGTAAAGCTTCCACTTGCACCATTACAGTATAACTCTGAACAATTGTAAAAAGGATGACTAAAGCTAGGCATCACGGCTCGATTTTGTAATAGATTCAAGCACAATCGAGTTCTGTGCGCATTCCTGCCACTCGATTGTGCTAAAATCTATTACAAAATTTGCAGCCTTATGGGTTGTTTCCATTATACGTCGGGACCCCTTACACTTAGCGGGGATCCCGACATAGCAGATTGGCATTGCCTGCCGGCGGATGATCTGTTTACACATCCGCCGGTGTAGAGGCTCAACGTATTTGACTACGTTAAGCCTTACATCAGCAGAGCCGCTTGGCGCCATGAAGACAGATCCTCTGCCGAGCAGTTAAGGCTATCTGCTACATCAGGACCTTCCGCTAAGTGTGTACGCTAAGCGGAGGGGTCCTGGCGAAATGGAAACAAAGCCATACCTCTTCCTGGTAATCCCACTCGAACAAGATTGGAGAAACTGGGATCCAACATGTTGGAAAACCATTTCATTCCTTTGGATGGAGATCAAGGGTTCCCATCCAAAGTATCAACCGGAATGGATGACGCAGATGTGCTGTGTCTCGAATTGCAAGGGTATCAACCCGTGTAATTTACACAGTCTGTTGTGGACTGAAAGCTGCCCGGGAAAAGATCCGGATGCTCGCTCAGCCATGCAAAAACGACCTGCAAAACGAACGCCTGCAAAATTATAGGTCAAGTGAGAAAACCGATTGGCGGATGCCTCATGTGGCGTCTGCCGGTCGGTGCGATTTTAGCTCGTTTACGTGTAAATGTAGCCTTCGAAAACAGAATTTGCCATTCAAAAAACTTTCCAGACGTCTCTGACCCCTTGTGTTTTCTGAAGCGAATTTTTTTATACAAATTATTAAATATTAATACAAATGCTTATGAAAATATGTTTAATATAAATGACGGTACTGACCATTTCTCCTCAACTATAATAGTGTAGAAGACTGCTAAACTACCACCACCTGTGCTCCACCTCTTCAGATAAAAAGTTTGTGATACTCTTGTCCAGCTTACAAGGGAGAAGGCCATGAATCTTGCAGCGCTTCCTGAATTTTTGTTTAAATTACCTCAACATGGTGAATTTCACTAAGCCCACTGCCGCTTTTATACCCTCCTTCTCAAATACGCAATGTTATAACCCGTTTACCTTCCAGTGACAGAATGTTCTAATCTCAACCCCACTTTTGGGATTTACTAGAGTGTGCAACTATCCATGCTCGCCATCAGTACCATAAATACTCTTTTGACTGTGCACAAATTCCTATAAACAATTGCTAAAATGTTTTGAGGGAAAAATCCCCACAAAAAGTAAAGAGTGTGCCAATGGTTTTGAAAAAGGATTTTTAACAATCTTATTGTCATGAGTCATGTCGCAGTGTGATGACCATGTGTCCACAAACCTTTGGCCACATAATGCAGATTTACGGATTCAGATGTTTGCCTACACAAATGGATGCTCCGTTCTCACCTTGGTCACTGGTCCTGCATGGGCCTGGTATTCATTGTACTCCCTTTGTGGAGGAAGGGGGTATTTCATGGATCTCACAGTGCCGATTGAGGTGCCTGTAAATATCATCTTTCCAGAATGAGAGATTGTGACGGCGGTGTATGTGACATCAAAGGATGGAACTTCCCGCACGATCTAACATAAATTGAGATAGTATCACACTGAGATATTTTGTGGCACAAAAATTTTAAATGAGATACATGTTTTGTGTGTTTGTACATATGTGTGTTCGCTCATTGTCAGCGCTTTCTTATGTTGAAGTAAACACAATTTGAAGTTAGGCCAGCTATTACACAATTATTCTGCCTCTTACACTAGGAATACTTGGCAATCTATAGGAATCTGAAGTAATCCCTAATCCCATGCATAAAACTGAAATAATGTGCAAGTACTTCCTTACTTTCAAACTTGATTTAATTAAATAAAACAAGTTTAATTCACCCTATTGCACTCTATAAACAAAGGGGTAACACTACTTACTAATACATACTGAGCACCGGCCAATTTTTCCCGATCCTGGCAAGGGCACAGTTTGACCCAAAATCGAACTGTGACTGTGCTGAGTTTGGGCATAATGCCAAGGATGTTAAACGCATACTGTCAGCTTAGGAAACAACTAAGGACTAAGGGGGGAAAAAGGTATAGGTACAGCAAGTCCATAGCATTTAATAAACAAAATCCAATGAACAGCTAATTGAGCTTAGGTTTTCTGACAGATCCGATCCTTTTCTATTCGATTCAATGTACGATTTCAACATTGTTAGAATGAAATATGAAATGTTTTGTTGATATTTGTTAGATCAGAAGAGATAGTCATATTTCCTTTAGATCTCCTTTTGTTTTACCAAAACCATGTAATATGAGGGATTTTCTAAACCATCAAGTCTGCCTGTGTTCAATCGCAGAGGACCCAGCACTACATAGTTGTTGGTACATCTAAAGGATATCTGACAGAGAGATCTAAAAGTGTATGGCTAGCTTTAAAAAGATCTGAAAGAACAAAATTTGGATTTGTCGAACATCAATATCAAACCGTGTATGGGGGCTTAAGAGAGTGCTGAATTCATTCTGATCTGCGTGACAGTAGGAGATGTAGTCTGTGTGTGAGAAAACGGATATATAAAATAGACTATGGACAATATAACTTATGGACAATATAACTTTACCTGAGAATCACTTATTTCCTTCAGTGTCTGGTCAGATCCCACAGCAAAGATAGTTTTGGAGTCAGGAGTAGGGAGTAGGGAGACACAACTGTAGCTGCAGGATTTCAGCACACATTCTGATTCCCTCTTACCGGTAAGTGTATTCCATTCATACACTGCACCATCCAGGCCGCAGGACACCAACTTACTGTCATCCAAACTCCAGACCACAGAACGCACCTGTCATGTAGAAGATTCAATTTTACTATTCATTGATAAGAAAAATATTTTTTTTCAACTGGGCTGGTTTATTACAGAGATTTAAAAAGGAGGGATAATGAGCAGTTCTCATTGAAACCAAAGGTCCTTATCTGCAGCATGCCGATTTAACAAATTTCAACTGAAAGTTCAGTTGGACTTTACAATAGAAAAAAACCCTAAATGAAGGCAGCACAATGTGAAGTTAGATGTAAATGGGGTGGTTACTGCTGCTTTTTTGGTCTTTTAGAAAACAACCTTTTTTACAGTGAAATTCCTGGTGTTGGGCTTGCCGCATGTATGTCACTGCACTATGCCTCTTCATGCTACTGCATCTTAGCAAATGCACATATCAGGGTAGGATTGGGTGCATATGGTTACTGCACTTTAAAATGCTTTTTTTGTTTATTTGTCATTTTCAACTGGTGATCCTGTCAGAAATATATCCTTCCAAGGGTACCAACACTCAATCTATGTGATGTATCTATAACAAAGTTCCTTACTTAGGCTATGTCTCCACAGAGTTGTTTGATCAATTGGGACCCCCTATGCTAAGCGCAGTGCTTGGTGGGGGTCCCGACAGATCACATACACTTTACCTGCTCAGCGGATGTTCTGTTTTCACGGCACTGAGCCAATCCGCCAATGCAGGGGTTAATGCAGAACAGTGCATTAGTGCAGTACGTTAACCTCTGCATCGGATGTCTGAACAAAGCATTCACCGGGCATGCAACGGATCACACAACGCTGTGGCAACCCTTAGATTAGATTAAACCTTCATCAATTATGCTTCATTTATATGGGCAGTGGCTGACAGCTATAAGGTATCCTGAAAACGAAAGCCAACTGGCGCGGAATGTCGGGTGCTTGTTTCAGACTGTCGATTAGTGAAAAAGACTTCTGCATGCAGCCACAGTCTGACATATCAGTGTACAGTAAGTTAAAAAGACACTGAATTTCTATAACAATCTGTTATATCTGGAAACTTTCAGAAATTGCAAAGAAAAGTAGTTAGGAAACTAATGCAGCCACACTTTTTGTTCTTGGGATTGAATGTTACTGAATGGTATCAGCAAGTAAACATACAGTTATATTTTCCCACTAACAGAAGTAACATAATAAAAAAAGTTTACCTTTCCATTGTGTCCTTTTAGGTTAGCAATATTTTCAAAGGTTGTTGTAGAATAAATATGAATAACGTTTCCATTAACAGCTGCAAAAAGATGGCCACCATGGCTGAAGGCACACTGAAAGATCAAAAAAGATGAGCGATTGACAAATGTGAGGTCTTGTTCCAATACAATGCATCCAAAGCAAAATATATGGTAATTCCTTGAATACTACAGAGATAATTAGCCACTTTCCTGGTTTTGTGGTAGAACTTACATTTGGCTTTACATAAGGGTCCTCTACTCCTCCCGTGTCATAACCTGTACCTGTGTGTACTATATTGTGTTGTATCTCCACTCTAATGTATTGTACAGTACTGGGTAATATGTTGGCGCTATATAAATAAATGATAATAATAATAATAACTTATCAACACTCCTGTAATTGAATATAAATGTCACAGCTACTGCTTCCCATCAATATATTCTATGTTGCCCAGGGAGCCAGAAGAGAGAGCTAGTCTAGAAACAGAGGTGGTGGCAAAAGATCAAAGCATTGGGAGAGCATAACTGCTTTACTCTTTTCCTTAGTCCTTAAACTTTCCTATATTCACATACACATTTAAAAAAGAACCTTGGTGACCAATGAAACCAGACAAGTACAGTATTTTTCGGACTATAAAATGCACCTGACCATAAGACGCACCCTGCTTTAAGAGCAGGAAACAACAACATTTTTTTTACATTTCCTGCAGTACCCAATTTCAGCCACAAAAAATGGTGTCGCTAGAGAGCACACTTCAGGCAGAAGGAGGGAGAACAGGGGATTCTTCACTCTTCTCTCCCTTCTTGTCAGCTGCACGGAGATTGGAGATGGTCGACTTTTTCGATTGCAAAGCCCTATTTGTGTTAGAGACATACTTTTTTTTTGTAGCATACCTCCAACCCTTTTCTACATCTGCAGTAGTTTGGTGATGATACCATGGTCAGGGGCTTTACAATTAACTCGAAATCGTCAAAATGGTTGAATTTTTTTTCGATCGTAGCCGGCTGGCCGCTTCCATGTGTGTCTCTCCACTGTACTGCTTCTATCAGGAGCACTCTGCTGATAGAAGCAGTACAATACAGATACAGGCTAAGCTGCCGCAGGGGTCGCGCATTCATATCATAGGACCTTGGCACTATTTCCCCCCGATTTTGGGGGTAAAAAGGTGCATCTTATGGTTCAAAAAATACAGTATTATTTTGCACCTTGTAATTGGCAAATGATGCTCCGTATCCTAGTTAAATTATTTGTACAATTTGACCATAGCATTTATATAAGCTTGTTAATGCTGTCCTCTTCAACCAAACTTTTGTCTTTGTAGGTTTAAAAGACTGGGGTCTAGACTTTGTGCCAGTCAACCTAGATCTTCCAACCGCAACAGGCCATACCATATCCGTATATAGAATCCTCCTGAAACCAATACCACAAGGCTGGACGCATACAACTGCGTAAACTGGCAAAAATGGGTGGATGGGGGGAGTCTGTAGCTCAAGGCTTTGGTAGGTTATAGTAAACACCCCTAAGCCAACAAATATATTAAAATGTGTATCCACTGTAGGTTAGACATTACCTCTCGACAACCACGAACTGTGAACTCTTTAAAAGAACGGATGTCATCAATCAGTAAATTCATGAGACGTAACTTGTCTGAAAAACCGACAAGGACCTGCAATCCAGAGGGATGAAGAGAGATGCTGAAGGCTTCTTCTTGATAGTCCTTGTAGAGCTCCAGAGTGCTGACAATGCAAACAACATAGTTATGGAGTGAATTAACAAATGTGTTTCCATGCAGAAATTCCACTACAGAAGCAAACTAGCATGCCTTGCCAACCAGTAGTTGGTAAGCAAAGCTGAGCCATGTTGTTCAACTGCAACATGTTCTGCTAGACATTCCATGCAGGACTAGAAAGACCAAGGCCATCTTACTTGTTTTCATAGTTCCAGATGCGTACGGAGCGGTCCAGGGAGCAGGTGGCTATAAGAGGTTTACGTATACAGATGCTCAGACCAGTAATAGAAGATGAGTGCCAAGACTCAGTCAAAAATTCAAACACAGCGTCCTCCCCCTATAAGAAAAACGTTCAAACAAAATTACAACAATCAGGAATGCTACAGGGGGTGTTAGAAAATGACAATTTATATTGCTTTATAGCTAAAGTTCCAGCGCAGAGGGAGGGAGAAACAAGTGTGATATAAGCACAGCTCTGCACGTCTTGTATAAAACCGTTTTCTGTATGGATCAGATGGAATTAAATAACTGTGCAGCTACTAACGTGTTTCCCCGAAAATAGGACATCCTCCGAAAATAAGGCCACTGACATTATTTCCTCTGCCCCACCCCCCCAAGCTACAGTACACTACTGAGACAGAGAGCCCGTGCCTGCTGCTCTGACAGTAAGTCGCACGGGGCAGGTGTCATGGCATTGTGTGAAGAGGACTGCAGCTACCACCTCATCTGTAAATGTCTGTATGCAGTTGGGGTGGTATACATTAAACACACATTGTATATATGAGATAAAGGGAACAATTTTTCCTGAGGTTCACTTACAGATCGGAGCCCCGGAAGGGTTAATAGAAGCTGGTAATCTGCCAGGTTCTGCGAGTAGTCAGCTTGTCTTCCCTACCTCCTGTGTGTGAGAGGAGCTGCTCACTAGAGGCTGTGTCTCCAGTGGTTAACACTGGTATTGCAGCTCAAACACATTGAATACACTTTCACTTATGTATAAAAAGTGACATGTTTAGATTGCCAAAATTCTTTCAGTTTTTATTGTTAAATATATACAATTTATGTCACTTGGAAACCACAGGAAAACATTTATAACCATGAAAGGTTTTTAATAAATGTGTACCATAATCTTCTTCATAGAAAAATAAGACTTCCCCTGAAAGTAAGACATAGAGCATCTTTGGGAGCAAAAATGAATATAAGACAGTGTCTTATATTTGAGGAAACAGGGTAGACTAACAATGACAATCAATTTTTTACCTAAAATTCTAATTATATAACTGATGCTGGTTGACTGAAGCCATTGTCACACCATATATGGGGATATTTTTATATTGGCCTATAAAATTCTTACTTTTTAAGCACAGATCTAATTATTGATCTTCAATAAAATAACAAAATACTTTAATCGATTACTGCTGGATAATATTTTGGCATTTATATCTAAAATATATTGATAACCAAAACTTGTTTGTAGATTAGAATAAGAAGTCACAACTGCAAGGTGTTCTTTTTTCTGAGTATTATTGGGGGAACTGGACGTTGTCTTTGTTGGATTAATTTTACCCAAATTAAATGGTAAAATGTATTTACCTCAACTAAGATTTCTGCAGAAGTTTACTGAGGGTTTTATTTGCACCAACCCCCCCTCCTATGCAAATACATAGATTACAATTTTACTCTTTTTACATTACTCTTTTAGTGCCAGTAACTGTCAGACAATGTGGAATTTCCCAAGGGAACAATATTTCCTACAAACAATGTGGTGACTTGATTATGACATTACAC
Organism: Ptychadena robeensis; assembly: GCA_036250615.1. Taxonomy (NCBI): domain Eukaryota; kingdom Metazoa; phylum Chordata; class Amphibia; order Anura; family Ptychadenidae; genus Ptychadena; species Ptychadena robeensis. The sequence goes on along the minus strand of CM070038.1, from coordinate 30,197,844 downwards.
TAGAGGGTGGCAGTCAGGTTCAGACTGTTGTCAACATGGAAATAAATTGATACAACTACAAATAGAAATGGAGAATGTCTGAGGAAGGGCACATTAATGAGACAAAATAAAAGTACTATGATGAGACACAGTATGGATAATCAACCTTCAGAGGAGAACATATAAACACATTTTATTTTGTAATACTCATTAGTGTCTAGAGGGGTGATTTAGACTCTGCTCTGTGTGTGATGAACCACTGTGAGTCCTCAACCGGATGGACTACAATGCACAGTATGCAACAATTATTAAAGCACACTCCTATGCATATTGATGAATTGCATATACAAATAAAGCAGGGTACAGGCGGCTTGATAATCGAGACGCCCGATGTACCCTGCAGCAGCGTGATGACGTCATCACGCTGCTGTCAGATATCGGCGGGGCTGGGGGGAGACAGCTCTGCTCTCCCTAGCTCAGTCGAAGCTTTACATGGAGACCAGCGGTCTCTATGCAAAGCATTGGACATCGGCTGTATTTACGGTCATGTCCGATATGGCTGTTTTCAAGCAGGATTGATTTGTCCCGCTTGAAAACAGTGATGGGTGCATATTATATGGATAGATGGCCGTGAGCGTGCATGGTGCTCAAAGAGGCCATAGATTCAGGTTGTATCTTAGCATCTGTACCCTGCTTTATACACAAATTATATTTAAAGCAAGTTCAAGTCCTTTTTACTAGCTCTAAAGCAGCTCACTAAAGCCCCCTATACACCTTTAGATCACTCCATACAATTTCCATTAGATCTACCAGCAACTATGTAGTGCCGGGTCCTCCCTGATAGAATACATAGTGATTAAAAAGATGATTGTACAGAAATTGTATGGTAAGATTGTAAGGTGTATGGGGGGCTTTACACAGATGAAGACAGATCTGTGAACAATATTTGAGAGTAATGGGTCTTTTGGGTACCGTATGTAGAAACTGTTTCAGATCATTGAGTTCAGCTCATGCAAAATGGGAGCAAAACCGAAAGTGTTGCGTTTATAATTTGGTCAGTGTATTTCAGGTAAGCAGTCTCTGAATATGTACCTTCAAACAATGTGGTCATTAACCCTCTGAGTGTTTGGCCCGAGTTAACTCAGGCTTAGTTTCATGTCCCAGTTAACAAGTGGGAGACTCACCTGTCCGCCAGATTCCCCCAGCGGTCGGGAGCATCAGCATGTATGCCGGGTCTTCCCCCGATCGTGTCACCGGTGACGTAAAAGGGGTGGGGGTAGGTGGCGCCATAGACCTCCATGTAAATGGAGGGGCGTCACCTTTTTTCAGCATAACTCCGGCGTCTCCAGTGATGCCAGATATATGCACAGGACCTCCGGCCAGGCAGGACATGCTCCGCCACGAATTGCCCGTGGCGCGGTTATAAAAAAAACGTGCCACGTGTGCAACGCTCAGAAGGTTAAGGGAGCCTCTTATATAATATACATGTATAAGGGTCATTTCTCACCTTAGTCATCTCAACAGATGATAAGGCAATGCTGTACAGCTGGCTTTTATTGGTACTGACAAGTACAGTCTCTTCCGCGGGGCTCAGGCACATGCACGACACCTCCTGCTGATCTGACAGATTGGATTCATTACTGTGTTCATCTTGTGGGATCTGCCAAAAAAGTACATGTTATAACTTACTAAATGTGTAAAAGAATTGTCTTTATCATCCATATTGTTTTGTGCTTCTGAAAGTGTATCCAGTAGATTACAGATAAGAAGCAGCTAAATAACTATTACTATACTAACCAAGGAAGTTCAATCTGATCCACCTCAGGTGGTTTGTAGGTAGCTTGTTAATAACAGGTAAGGATCTTTGTCCAAATTAGGTATATATATAGGTGGTCAGCCATTATAAGCATTTGGTCAGGCCCCTTTATCAAATTTAGGAAGCCAATGTGGCCAACGAGTCAAAAAGTTTGATCACTCCTGGTATAGAGTATAGACTGGGGAGGAATATGAGAGTAAACAAGTAATGGATGCACTGCAGCAGTGAGCCCAAAAGATAACGAATCTTAAGAGGGGGTGTATTCCTACTACTTTCCAGATCCAACACAGACCACAGAATAACAGCAGACAAAGATTCTAATCTGCTGTCCAACATTCTTTTTGTGTGGCTTAAATAATATAATACTAGCACACGGAGTTACTAATAATAAGATGAATCTATGCCCTATACAGTGACACATAAAAAATTTAATATATATGTTCTTGTTAAGACTTTCTTAATGTAATTGAAGTGAAGCCACCCCCATACACCTTTAGATCACTCCATTAGATCTCCCAACAACTACGTAGTGCCGGGTCCTCCCATATAGAATACATAGCGATTGGAAGGTTTAGAAAGGTCCTCATATTACATGGTTTTGGTAGAACAAAAGTTGGCTGTACAGAAATTGTATAGAAAGATTGTAAGGTGTTTGGTGGGGGGGCTTTAAAAAAGGACAACGTGTTATTTACTGCGACTCACTCTGATGTTTCGTCCTCTCTTGTAAAGTTCTCGATCTTCTACTTTCTCAAACATACACACTTTGCCTGGCCCTCCAGAACACAGGAATCCTTTAGAGTAGGCCAATATAGCATTGATACGCAAAGGAGGTAAACTAGTGCTTTCAATCGATGAGAATGGGCTGTGAAAATAATAATAATAAACCTTTTAAATGAATATATGTTCTTAGAAAAATGGAAATGGTTAGAAAAAGATGAGATTAAATTAAATTGATTACCACATAGGATCTTCAGTATTGAAAAAATCTATACATGTATTTAAAAAACATCAAATTAGTTTTTCCAAGTTAAAAAAGACACATTACATGTCAAAACAATAGATAACATACTGCGCAAATCATTTAACCATCATCACTGGGTTGAACTTATGAATCTATGTGCTACCATGCGTTTCAACCAAAAAGGTCTTCTTCAGGACAATTGGTAGGTATTCCTTCACAAATCTATATCTGGATGCAATTCACAGACACGGTACGGCAGTGGTGTATAAGCAGATAGAAAGCATCTGAGGCCGCAACAGACACAATAACATGCAATGGTGCCCTAGCTAACCTCATGTTTCAGAGGAATCTTGTGTTTATTACTAGTGTTGAGCGGCATCTAGTATTTTCCAATTCACGATTGCCTTACATCGCATGTGGCTGTTCACAAATATGCACAAAGATTCGCGATCCAGCTTTACAGCTCCTCTTCTTCATTCTGTGATCTTAGTCAGTATGAGCACTGTGTGTATTGCACCTATTCATTTGCAATGCGCACTAATACACACGATGTATGCCGGTAAACAAAGTTGAAGCATAATATTACGAATATCCGCCATTGCCAATATCTGAGCGTACATTTGCAAAATATCGCGAATTCTCGAATGACGGATATTCGTTGAATATATCAATATCTGAGCGTACATTTGCAAAATATCGCGAATTCTCGAATGACGGATATTCGTTGAATATATTCGAATTTCAAATATTCTCGCTCTATTCTCGCACTATTTATTACACAGGTTACAGTGGAGGAAAGAATAGAAGAAACAGAAGAAAGTTACTTTAAGACATTGTTTAGGATTACCTTAATATGTAAAGCTGAGCATAGACGGGCCTAATCGGTTGCGCCAACTGGTCCTATTGACCAAGAATCTGCTGCATGTCGGATCGCACAGTGATCCGACATGCGGGTAAATTCAAAGCCGATCCCATCAGTTCGGATGGGGACGGCATTCTCCATCCAAAGTAATGGCCGGCACACAAAGGGTGCGCGGCCGATTTTCGGCACTAGCGGCCGTGTGTGATGACGACACTGCGCCCGGTTGGTTGATGGCAAAATGACCCGTTTATGCCCAGCTTTACTCATATATGTAATATGTACCACCTGTGAACAAGGTATTTGATGCAAACTGTTGGCTTTGCTCCTCCTTCCTTCCTGCCCCCTGTAGGGGGGGCTCTTCCTATATGTTTAACCTCCTAGACGTTTTTCATGTGGTGCGCTTTTTTTAACATCTCCCTACAATGTAATCTGACGCAATTCCCCACCCTCCCCACTTCACATATGTGAGGATGCATCAGCATTGATGCAAAAGAGGCAGACATGGAAACATTCAGCAAGTCTGTTGATATTCAGAATCACCTTAGGCTCGCAAGGGATGGGTGAGTACCCCTGAGTGTAGCTTTGGATAAGTTTGCATGGTAAGCACCACTGCTGTATGTAAGTGTGAATTGCATGAAGATAAAGGGATTCCTGGATTTGTGAAGGAAAACCTACCAATTGTCCTGAAAAAGACCCTTTCAGTTCAAATCTGTTGACATGGTAGCACAAGGATCAAATTCTACCCACAAGATCACTGTTCTTATTATTTCTTATTTTAAAGGATTTGTACAGTATGTAATCTATTATTATGAAATGTAATACTTGTAACCAAAAATGTTATGTTTTTTTAATACATAAATTAATTTGTTGAATACTAAAGGTCCTTTGTGGTAATCAGTTTAAAGTCTCATCTTTCCCTTACCCTTTAAGCTTTCTATAAAATAGGCCTAGAATGATGTAGACATGAGACTTTTATATTTTATTCTTTACTACCCATTCCCTATCCTTGTTGGATATATTTAATTATTTATGTAATAAATCGCACCAGTAAAAGAAGAAACCACAAAGGCTCCGCCTCCTTTGTGCTCACCAAAATTTCCCCTACTTCTATTCGGAGAATAGGCACTTTAGTGGCCAACCAGACTCATATAAAACTTCTAGTAAAAGTATAAACAATTATTTAATAGTCCATAAAAGTTCAAATAGGGAGTGATCACTCCAGGATACTGTGATCCTTAACACTGCTGGCGATTGGACTGATTACAGGGGATGAATTTATCCTTGTAGACCATGACGTTCGTTTGAGTATACTTCCTCAGGGGGTCTGCACTATGACATAAGAGTCTGTCTTATCCGGGTATTAAGCAAGGGTCTCAAACATTGCACCATCGCCGCGCAATGACAGCACAAGGAACGGAGGGCCATCAAAAAGGCCACTCTGGCCTCAGGTAAAGTATAGATATAGTTAAGGTAGTTGCTTCATGATTCAGTACAGGGTGATGGTGCCCTCCTCCCTCTTGCTAGAGTGCATTAGAGTGCATAATTATTGTAGCTGCAATGGACAGTTCAGCTGAAGTCTAACTGAACTAAGGACTGCTGTCCCTTTCAATATCCACAGAAAACAGAAAAGAACAGAAAAGTAACAACACAACTGTAATCCTCCAGCGCATTACTACATTTTTCTTATCACTAATAGTACAACATTTAATTCTATCTGTAGAACTTTTTAGTGATTTTCAGCTCTTAAGCTAGCCACACACGGCTCGATAAAGTAACAGATTAGAGGAACATCGGGCGGCGTGCGGCTCCCGATTCTCCTCTAATATGTTAATTCATCTGAGCTATCCACGGTTCCTTCGAGCAGGATCAATGGATATACAGTATTTTAGCGGTGTGTCTATATTTGTCCAAGGTTCATTTTAGTATAATATAACATTTATTTATAAAAATCACAGTAACTTATAGGTAATATTTATAGATTTTTTTAAAGAGAAAAATTCAGCGCCATGCGCACTTACGGCCATCGATCTGTCCCATATCTACACATGTGTTCCCAGCTTTAGGGTACCTTAGCAAAAATTTAGAGTTGACCCTTGCAACTCAACCGAACCGATCTCATTTTTAGTACACCTACAGGTCTACAGATATTTACAACAATCTTTCAACAAAAGATTTGTGATGTCATTTACCGTCCATCCTCAGCTGATATGCTTTGTCTGTCAGACAGCGGCTGTTGAACACCTCTTCTGTCAATGTTCTGTTCCCAGCGCAGATCCCCTGATTCCCACAGATAAAGTCTTCCTGTATCTGTGCCACAGATGACACGGTCCTCGGAAAGCCAAGCGTGACACAGAAAGTTCTGGGCATCTACTTTCTGGAAGTTCGTCTGCCTTAGGTTTCCTTCAACGTAGCGGAATAGTTTGAATACACCATGACCAGTGACACAGATCTGTGTGTTGTCATGTGGATTAAAGCTTACCTTCAGTAGACAGACAAGAGGAAATAGGGTCAGTGTGTTAAATTCCTATTATACAGACAGTATTATATACATGTAAGTGTAACAATGCATTTGTGTCTTTAAGCTGGGCATAGACAGTTAGGCTGCACCTAAACTGAGGTATCCTGTGCGGTTTTCCCTCGTGTTGACCGCAGCTTGAGTGGATTCAGAAAGTCTGGCCAGGTGTTCTGGATCCGGGGGCGTCCTGTGGTGCACAGGAAACACGCACCGTGCCCATTGGTAAACAATTGGAGCGCTTTTTGAGGTGTGTAAACCGCGCCCAATACACTTTCGGGTACGGTTTTCCAATAGTAAGTATAGGACACTGAAAACATTGGGTAAAGTGCAGGCAGACTCTATGGACACGCACACCCCGACGTGTATATAAAGCCTCCCGCGGTTAAAGGGGCGGCATAGTGTAGACTCAGCCTTAAGGTAGCCATACACAGGCCGATTTGTCACCGATCAATTCCAGATCTGATCTTTTCAGGGGATCATGGAATCGGCGATTGATAGGATGGAGAATTGATGGAACACCACCTTGGGAATCTGATTTGTGGCTGATTTGGACATGAGCCGATCTCTAAAATGGCCAATTCCACAAAATCCATCGATCGGAAAGGCTGCTGCATCGATCGGAAAGGCTGCTGCATAGGGCTATTTAAATGCTGTTAAATGTCCGATCCGATTTTTAGTCGATCGCACAAGAAATCTGCACAGGATGAGATGTCTATGCCCAACTTTTGGCATTGTCAAGGTTCACTTTTACAATACAATCATGTATGTTCTGGTGTCTCTACAGTTCTTGGCTGAAAACTGTCTGAAATGTGACTCCCATTGTAACTTTGTAAGTTTGAAGTTGATTGATAGAAAAAAGAACACTCAGGAAATGTTTCCATGTTATATCATCACAGCCTAGGCAAGTTCAGTGACTGAAGACTGACAATATATTAGGTAAGGCAACGACAAAAAAGTTATACTGGTGTGGAAAGTGTGATTGTATAATTCCTTTTTTAAAATACTTGTACCCTTTACAATGTCTTATTGAACAGTAAATATGGAATTGAAATAAAAGCATGTGACCTGTTTCTTGCCTTGGCCCTTACCCACCACTCATTGTCATTCTCCATCCTCATACAATTTGTATTTTCTGCCCATACAGACCAGATATTACCTGATAAATTGGGTTATTTTGACTGTCAGCCCTCACGGTTGCCATCACTTTCTGTTTCTCCCACATCCAGAATACAATCTGCCACTCAGGGGAACCTGACTGAGCCACCAGGTACTTGGAGTCAGGGGAGAAGGCAATGCTGACGAATTCCTGGGACATGATGTCAGGTGTGCTTAGCACTTTACGCTTCTTGAATGGCATGGAGGCCAGGTCATAGATTGTTATGGTTGCTTTGTCTTGGTTCTTCTCGGAGATGGCAAGGTAACGTCGGTTTGGGCTTATGGCTAGCGCCTGCATGCCCTGGCTTTTCTCTGAGCCTGTGGATATTAAGAATGTCAGAATGCATTACTTATTTGTGAGAAACCATTTTGCCGATGGTCGTTTCACATGCTATTTTATGTTCACCATTCTTTGTACTGTGTATTTTGAAAATTAATAAAATTCCTTGTAACAGAATGCATCAGGTAATTGGTGACATGTGACACGTACGTTGTTTTCTTTTTACATTTCCTACTCTTTAAAAAAAGTGCCCTTTCATTGCAATGAGCAGAGATAATTCCTAGAGACATCCTGTTGTTGCCATGAGAATGCGCCCACAGTGTCACAATGATGCCACTGCATTGTCCCCAATGCAACACTTGGACACCTCTAGGCATTATGTGCACTCATTGCAGAGAACAAGCAGAAGGGAGCAACAAGGTGACAAAGGGTCGGAAAAGAAAGCTAAACAAGCTGAATCCGGCCCCCGGGCCTTAGTTTGCCCACCCCTGCTCTATACGCTATGTTTGTACACATATATACCTAATCGGGACAAAGATCCTTACCTGCTGGTAACAAGCTACCTACAAACCACATGAGGAGGATCAGATTGAACCCCCTTGGTTACCAGGCCAGTGTACAGTATGTATTCATTTGAACACCTCAAGGCATTGTGTGAATTCATTGCAGAGAACCAGTGGACAACAAGGTGACAAAGGGCTGGGAAAGAAAATTAAACGGGCCGCAGTTTGCCCACCCCTGCTCTAGGCATTATTCCAGGGAATAAGCAGAGGGGCATCTTTACACCAAGGTGAAAAAGAGACAAATCAAAAGACTAAAGGGCCGGTTTTGGCCCCTGGGCCTTAGTTTGCCCATGGCTGCTATACATCAAGGGTGTCAAAGTTTGGCTCGATACCCCTTCTCTACATGAACTTGTTCCTAGCTCAACAGAGAAAAATGGGAGCATTGTAAACATGAACACCGTTGGGAATACTGGCAGACTCTCTATGAGATTTCTGCTTTCAGATTCTAATATTTATCATGGATCAGAGAGGCAATAGGAATTAAATACATTTGAAGAACCTTTATGGCATAGATACTGAGTGTGCTGTACGTTGAATGCATCTTATGGTCCGACAAACACGGGATTTGAATGCAGATTTGACACTATACCTGCCTCTATAGAACCTTACCTGGAATAAACTTCTGCCATTTTTGATCGACGTTATACTTGATGCAGTTGTTGCCGGACGGAAATATAACAGTCTGCTCATCAAAGTAGCAGATGTTATTGATCACTTGAGAGCGAAGACCAAATATATAATGAGACTGAGCCACGATGGCCGACATGGCGCCCTGACCGCCCAGTGAATGGATCTGCAAATAAAACGGAAAAAGTTAGGTTTTTAGCTAATTTAAAACTTTTGGGAAACGTTTTTTAGCCTAAAACAATGTGCAAGGATTAGTATAAACCAGAGAAAAATTTCACCCCCTCTCTGCACTTGGCTAAAGTGCTACTTTTTGTCCCAGATATGACCTCGTGTCTGGGTTAGGTGGGTAAGTACATACAGGTATGTAGATGTCTTATACACATCATACGATATATCACTAGGTACATGTTACCTACACACGGACTCGGTGCGGCTCTCCTGGATGTGTTCTCCTGTTACCATGGAGACGGGACGCTGAGGCCGCAAAGCATGTAGGGAAAGGGAGGCTTGCTGGGAGGCGATCGCTGTGACAGCGGAGTCTCCGACCTGTCACGTGACTATCATCGATGACGTAGCCGGAAGTTGGTCTCGTAGAGTTTCCGCTGGGTTACACGTGTGGGGAGAAGTGTGTACGGTGTGAGGTGAGACCCCTGTATGTCGGTTTGGGGGAGTGTTATTCGGGATACAGTGAGTGAGGGAAGTAATGTTGGCATATGTTGTGTTCCCGCCACATAACTGGGGGGGTTGGAATGTGGTTAACACTCTGCTTTCTATATATACTGGGTACACCCCCCCCCCCCCCCCCCGGAGTTATATATATATATATATATATATATATATATAATACTGTACTTATATTTGTATACTGTGTTGCATGTTTAGATTGTCTGTAAGTTACTATCTGTGATTGGCTGCCGTTTATTATCACCCTCCTCAGTAGAGGAGAATTGGGGTCTACAATGGTTTTCCATACTCTCTTTTATTCCCATAGACACCATGTTGGAACATGAAGAGGAGAGCATGTCTGAGTCCGACTCTGATCTTGATCCGTCTGAACTGACCGATAAAGAGGTAATGATCTCTACGCTGAAATAAACATATAATCGCAATGTTAGAGACTTTGGTTTTTATATTAGCACTGCAACATGGCTTAGGTGGAGGCTATCCTGTGCCAAAATGCCTGCTTCCTGCTTGCGTCAGATGTAAGGATTTCTGAGTTGTCTCCATAGGCGTTTTATAGCCCGCAAAGCGTTGAGTAAAAACATGGGCGATTCATTGTTTACGCGATCCAGTGCGCCGTGGGGATAACGCTTTCATTGAAAATCAATAAAGGGTATCGCTTAGACTCAAAACTTTGTATATTGATAATTAAATATGTTTAATGACGAGTATAATACGTGACCTTTAAACATTAGGTGGATATTCCTGGTGTTGCATCTCTAAGTGCCACCCACCGAAATTACATAACCCAATTCCCTATTTCAGTGGTTCCCAAACTTTCCTTACAAGGCCCCCCTTTTCTATTTAGTAACATTATCAACCCCCCTTCCCCATTCAAACACAGGTTCAGAAAGAGGGCCCGTTCAGAAAGCTACATGGGGTTTTTGTTGTGCTGTTTAGTAAAAACCCATGTAGCTTTCTGGACATGCAGGTCCAAATAGGGAATTGGTTTATATAATACGTGACTGTTCATGCACCCTGTACAAAGACAAATCACACCCATAAGTTCACATGGACATGTAATGCTGAATATGACTCCCGTTGGAGACTAGGCCTTTCTATGCACTTCAGTTATTTAATAACGTCTGGTCTGTGTTGCAAGAAATGTTGAATGCTGGTACCTTCCTGTGCATTATGTCTGTGCTGTATTCTTATAATTAGTATTATAATAATAATAATAATAATAGTAGTAGTATTATAATTAGTATGGTTACCCCATGATGAGAAGTTTGCTTTTGGTGTCTGATACTTTAGAATGTAGGTGTATTTTAAGGTAATTTTAAAGATTTCCCAGTAAATAATTTTAAATGATAACTTTTGTTGGCAACCTCCAAATTTTAAGCCTTTTACCAACAATTGTATCATGCAGTGTTTAGGGCACCAACATCACTCACACTATCTAAACATGGGCTTTGTCAAAGTGGTTTTGGGGACTGGTGTATTGCCAGCTCAAGTGGAATTTAGAGTAGAAACCTGTGTGTGTGTGTGGGGGGGGGGTTATAATTTCTTAAGTTTGTATTAACTCATTTAGTATTATTATTACATAAAAATTGCATTTTAAAATAATGGATTTTGAGTCTATATATTGGATGTTTACAGCAAATTCACCTTCACATAATAACTGTTTAACGTAGTCTGATTTGTTTTATAGAACACACCTGAACTGAAATTGCATTGTGTGTGTATTTTTATTTAATATCTTAGTTTGAGCTTATTTCTTTGCATTGCAGTTACAAGAAGCCTTTTCTAAAGGAAAACTGAAGCCTGGTCTAAATGTGGTGCTAGAAGGAAAAACAAAAGCTGCTAATAATGTGGTGAGAACTACAGTTACATTACTTTTCATGTGTCTGGTTCCTAGAACATAGCTAAAATATGTCACCAGGACATACCAGGCTTGTCTTACTGTGCCCAAACCTTGATGCTAAGATCGCATATGCCATGTTATATTCCTTATTTGTACAGATCCATATGTAGGGGTTTGTGTACTCTTCTGCCAAAGCTCCTAGTTTTGTTGGTAACCTATTGTTTTTCTACTTTTTTATTTTTACCAGTTGCTATAACAAAGATAGTTTGTGGTTTTATCCAGTATGGTGTGCAGTAGTAAAATGTTTTATTTCTTTTCAGGGACACTATTCTTTTATCACAAATTTTCTAAATAAGAATCTTATCTAAAAGATTAGAAATAAATGCTATTATTGCACCAGTATCGTCATAGAAAATAAAATTGTTCATGACACAGCGTGTACATTATGCAGCAAGTTAAGATTGAAATTGATGAGAGAGTTGCTGTATTGTACTGTATTCCAGCGCTAGTGGAGAGGATAATTTTTTTTCCTTAACCAAAAGTTAAGATTATTGCATGGTAAAGAAGGGGTGGGTGGGGTATATCTAACTTTGCAAGTTTTCAGTGTTTTTTTCTAGGAAATCTGCAATGGTGTGGGTCTGTTGACATTTCACATTCCATTTTGACAACTATTACAAGTTACTTTTGCTTAAAAATTTTTTTTGTACTTTTGATTGCTGACCAGTAAAATGCTCCAACTTGTTTTAGTTTCTCATTCCTTTTGCGTTCACTTGTGAAGTATTGAGACCACAAACAGCCAGGCAACTAGCATTGGTAACCATTTTAACCCTCCTAGCGTTTGAGACAAACCCAGTTCCTTCAGAGTTTGTTCACAGCTGGGATTGTCTATACTTACATATGCTCCTGTAAGCGGCAGTGATTCTCTATCCCGTCTCACCCTCTTTGATTGTCTTCAGCACCGCCCATTTGGTTACGCTGAAGTTGGTGCCACACCATAGACCTCCATGATAATCGTCATTAGGGTGAATTTGATTTAAATCACTAGTCAGTAAGGCTTGATTTAAATCAAACTGATTTAAATCAATTATTCTTCCTGGTGTAACTTTTAAATGCAATAAGATGAAGATTTTTAGAATAACAAGTTTTCATAGCAGTTATTTTTATCCCCAGTTTAGGTTAATCATTCATATTTGGACAAGTTTTCTGTTGCATTAAGTTTTGAGAATTGCAAAAGTAAACCAAGTATCTGTGATAATATCTTGTAGCAGAGAAACTGCCCAATAATCTTACAGAAACAGACAGAAGTTGATGATGGCATAATCACCCAAATTTCCCCTTGAATAGACAAGGGTGAGGGACCACTCAATATGTAAAAGCAATACATTTATTATACACAGTGCAAACAATAAAGTAATGACCATCATATCAATCAAAAACAATGCGCAATGTTGGGGATGTACACATCTGTACACGTGCAATTAGACAATTTAAATAGTCCAAATGGCGCAAATTTCATCCCAACGTGTGTTTCGTTGAAAACTTCTTCAGGGGGATACGATATGTAATTTTATAGGCCAAATCTACATAACACAAACAGCCGACACAAGGGTATCGTTTATATTGAATAACCAAATCAAAAAATCTGCACCATTTGGACTATTTTAATTGTCTAAGCATGTGTACATCCACAACATTGTGCATTGTGTCTGATTGATATAATGGTCATTACTTCATCTTTTGCACTGTGTATAATAAATGTATTGCTTTTACATATTGAGTGGCCTGTCCCCTCGCCCTTGTCTATTCCAGGGGAAATTTTGGGTGATGCGTTTATGCCATCATCAACTTCTGTCTGTTGGTTTTGGGATGTTGGCCGCTATACATCTGACAGTGTAGTTTTATTGATTATAAAATCTTACAAAAACCTCTGGAAGAGCCTGACATTGTGAATGGATCAATGGAATTTATTTACCAAACAAATTAAACATATATAGCTTTATTCTACATAATAAAAACAAATCTTTATTTTACGATGGTAATATATTTTCCTCAAAAAGCACTTTATTTTTTAAAAATTCTATTTAAATAAAATAAAAATCTGATTTTAATTTAAAAAAATCAGATTTAAAAAAACAATGCCTGTACTGCACCATTGAAAATGGCGTGGTACGGGCTGGGTGCTAGGGAGGGTAAAGAGGATAAGGAAAATCAATTGTACATCAAATTTTTTCTAACGTGCCATTCATGTTCATCTTTAGAATGGGCTAAAACAAAGTCTGCAGGATTTAAAGAAAGATCTGGACTGGTTGGAGCGCCTGGATGTAACAACGGCCCCCGTACCTGACAAGACTGCACAGAACGGTGTGGAGGCAGCTCAGAGTTCTGATATTAACGCCGAGGATGATTTCCAGAGGGAACTGTGCTTGTGAGTGTTTAATTACTGGAATTTATAAACAAATATGACTTTTGGAATTTGCTGCTGTTCCCCTATAATAAAAACCAATCCATTCCAGTTTTTGTTATAAAAGCCTGTAAACCTTGGTGATACAGAACTTAGACCACATGTAGTGAGAAGTGTTGTTTCTTCTCATTCTGAATTCTTCTCTTTTTGTTTTCAGTTACCGGCAAGCACAGGCGGCTGTGCTCTTTGCACTTCCACGTCTTCGGCAGATGAAAATTTCTACAAGGCGTCCAGATGATTACTTTGCTGAGATGGCAAAGACAGACCACCACATGCAGAAGGTATACACACTTGTAATGTTGAAGTTTTGAAGGGAGTGGGGTTCCCATCAAGGACTAGTACCAGTGATACAAATGCAACATCAGCTTTCATTGTTTTTCAATGTAGAAGCTGCTCTCCATGAAATAGTTTTATTTAGTGCATAAGACACTTTGGTGATTTAAGGTGCCCATACACGGACAGATTCTCCCTCGATAGATGAGGGCCCCTTAGAGAATAGACAGACACCCTTTGTGTGCCAGACATTACTTTGGATAGGTACTTCCCTCCCCATCCAAAGTAACAGGATCAGGAATTTTCCGACGGTGATGGGGTGGATCCAGTCGATGTGACCAGGTGATCGCACCTGATTTGCGCCCTTTGAAATCACCTGGGGTTGATTGGCCGAAAAACGGCTGCCCGTGTATGGCTACCTTTAGTGTCTCCATATGAATATGCATCTGTGACTGTTGTATTCATGTTTGGTGATGCTGTTTCTTTTACTGAGATTTCAGTGTTTTCTTTTTTGGGTAATTTTAGATTCGACAAAAACTTCAAACCAAGCAGCAGGCAATCGAGAAATCAGAAAAAGCCAAACAGCTGCGAGCCCTGAGGAAGTATGGCAAAAAGGTCAGTGACAGTGAAGTGACTTACTTTATGATGACTGTTGGTTTAAGGGACATTTGTCCGAATGTTGGATACAAATTGATATATTTTGTGTGAACCTCAGGTACAAGTGGAAGTTTTGCAGAAGAGGCAGAAGGAGAAATCTAACATGATGAACCAAATAAAAAAATATCAGAAAGGTAAGGGAAAGGGTATACTTGCATTGTTTCTTAAACACCTAGAAAACATTATTGTCAATTTACATACAACCGATAAAGTGTATGACTAAAGTAAAGGCTGCAGGCCAAGGAAATTAACCCTGAGCTTATGATGGGTGGATACTGCAAAAGCAGAGATGACCATCCATCCCCTACTACACGGTTAGTAACTGAAGCCATCAGAAACTGTAATCTGCTGGCCAAGCATACCTTAGAAGAAAGATTTCCATTTAAGTAGCTTTTTTTGTTGATATACTTAATATTTTTTTAACATGCTGTTTTTCTAAAAAGAATAAGATTGTAAAAACTTAATCATGGGGTTTTTTTTTCCCTGTAAAAATCAATGGGAAAATATCCCTGTGTCTTATGGTCCGAATGGTTTTTTTATTTATTTTTTTGTCCCAACCATCCTGGGAGCAATAGCTCTGGATCACAGGAAGCAGAAATGTGTTCCATTCCCTCCAGCCAAGCCCAAAAAAAAGATCTTACCTTCCTCAGCACTAGCAGTACCCGTTCTCTGAGCACACTGACCAACTTATGGAGAGACATTTTACAATTAGATAGCTGATGAGTTGTGTATTTACATTAATATTCTGCATTGCAAGAAATACATTTTGTGACACAGACTAGTATCTCCTCCCATATGTAAATAGCTGCTCATGGGTAAGTTATTCAGTGCCAGATTGTAAAATGTGTCGCTTTATAAGTTTGTCAGTGTGTTCAGAGAATGGGTACTGCTAGTGTATAGACATATGCTAAAGTTTAAGCCCTGCAGCCCAGAACAAATTTTTCCCCCTAATTTTCTCTCAAACTTAAGGTGCGTCTTTATAGTCCGAAAAATACTGTACTTTTCTACAATGAAAGTTTAAGCATATACTGTGTAAATCTCCTCCACTCTATCATAACAATACAATTGGCCTTTCTGTTTTTTTAGGACTATCCGATAAGCTGGATTTTCTAGAAGGAGATCAGCCTCAAAAGAAAACAGGTGGCGCACCAGCAAAGGGTAAAAAAGGGTAAGGTCACATGTACTGCTAAACTCCGGGACAATGAAAGTTAGTGTGACCATTTTCTTGTCCAGTAAGGGAGGTGCAGCTCTCTTCTTTTGGGTTATAATGCAGGAGACTTTAAAAAGTGGCAAAACAAAGGATATAATGAGCGCTACCAAACCCAAGAGTTTATTCATGACTGCCTCAAACACTGCCTTATTTCCTAAAGCTCGCCCAGTTTAGCTAGTAAGGGCGAGAATTGAGAAATGCAAGTGCTAGTTCACGCCATGAAAGGTTATTTCTGTGGCAGTGCTGATAATTTGGGGTCTCTCTCTCCCTTTAGCTGCATATTGTCAATATGGCTGTTATTCACAAATGGATAATACGTTCTGTGGGCACGTCAAAGTCACACTCCAAGATTTGCATGGGAGCTCACTCTATACCTGCCATGGGCAAACTAATGCCCGGGGGCCAAAACTGGCCCTTTAGTCTTTTAATTCGGCCCTTTGTGACCTTGGTGTAAAGCTCACCTCTGCTCATTCCCTGGAATAAGTGGAGATAATGCCTAGAGGATGATTGTTCCGGTCTCCTAATGGCCTTAGTTTGCCTGCAATATAATGTTTATACTTACTATCAAAGGCCTCTATTTATTAATATATATATATATTTTTTTTAATTTCCTGTCTGGGTTACGAGAACTTAGCACAATTATGCCAGACGGCCCTTACAGGCTCTTGCCCCGGCCCTTCTTTCAAATTTTAATTTGGATGCCTCACACCTGGTGCTTTAAATCCATTCTTCATCCCCAGTTTCATTAAGTACTGTGTAAGGATGAAAAGATTTCAAGACGCATGTGATCTACTCCTGGGGGTATTTACTGGATATACTGGCTGATGCTGCAGTATTAGAAAAGAGGCAAAGTATGGAAATTTTACTTTTACAGAGGATTGTAATACCTCTTCTATTTCAAGGAGCTTTCTACAACTTAATTTCTCAAAAATGGGCAGGGCCACTCTGATACATCCATGTGCTGTGTGTTTGCATGGATAATTGTCAGGACAATTGTGTAGGTATGTCTGTGATTTTAACTTGGCATTTGTATATTTTTCTTTTATTTTTAGACCCAGTGCAAAGAGGAAGTACAAAGACCAGAAGTTTGGCTTTGGTGGCAGAAAGAAAGGTTCAAAAATGAACACGAAGGAAAGTTTCAATGATGTGTCAGGCTTCAAAGCAAATGTTGCACATGGGAAGGGTCCTCGTAGAGCTGGAAAGAAGGGTGGTCCCAAGAATGCCAACGTGAGTAGAATGGGTTGCAGGAACAGGCAGGTGACCTTTTTTTATCACCTTACACAAGTGGTTCCCAAACTGCGTGGAGATATTCTTGGAGGGGGCACAGCTAAGGGGGCAGCCGAGGTGGCACTTGGAGCCCTCTGTGTGAGAATCGCGCTGTTAGCCAGAGAGAGATCTACAGAACTCAGCTGTCTCTTGACTCTTTTTGCTGTCAGTTCTCTTCTTCCTCTGGGGATTGCGCTCAGTCCACGCACCCTTCCCTACCACTGCCAGTCAGACAAGCCTGAGAGATGGACAAACAGGAAGACAACCATGGGGGAGAGTGCATGGAATACGTGTGTTTGTCTCTATGTGAATGATGCATGTTTCTGTATGGGGTGTGTGTGTGTTGTGCCTTTTTAATAAGGGGTATAACGTTTCATATATATTCTTTGATGCATGTCCTTGCATGATTGGCTGATGGTGGACAGGTTACCATTGGCTGATGGTGGACAGATTACCATTGGCTGATGGTGGACAGGTTACCATTGGCTGATGGTGGACAGGTTACCATTGGCTGATGGTGGACAGGTTACCATTGGCTGATGGTGGACAGGTTACCATTGGCTGATGGTGGACAGGTTACCATTGGCTGATGGTGGACAGGTTACCATTGGCTGATGGTGGACAGGTTACCATTGGCTGATGGTGGACAGGTTACCATTGGCTGATGGTGGACAGGTTACCATTGGCTGATGGTGGACAGGTTACCATTGGCTGATTGCTAGGTAACCAGTGTCTGATGGTTGCTAGGTTATCAGAGCCTGAATGTTTCCATGGGGGGCGCTGCAAGGAAAGTTTGAAGGACCCCTGTCTTACGCTAACCTTCATCTCTCTCTCCAGAAACGGCCTGGTAAGAAAGTGCGACAGAAGATGAAGAGTAAAGGGAGATAAGTGACCACCAACATACAACATACAATTTTAGCTGGCACACGGCCTCCTCAGCTCACCAGTGGCTGGAACATGTGACTGAATATTACTTCTTCAGAAGTTGGAGCATCAAGCTGGGGACTATTTCCACAATTGTCACTATTCTCAGTGATGACGAATGACATCCATTACTTTAGAATATCTCCTCTGGAGACATTGCTAGTCTCCATTTACCATTGTTGTTTTTATATACAGAGTTATTTGTCGATGGTTCTATTAAATACAAGTATAATGGTATTAAGTTATTTTTTGAACAATTGGCAATTATTTAAGAGCTTGTCTTTCTCAACAAACACTCACTTTGCTGATAGGTGACCAGTGGATGTGGTGCCAGTGTACTTACATTTCATAAATGCGAGATGGCTTATTTTGATATTGGCAAATAACATTTAGACTGAAGCTGAGCCTATCCCACTCCTGTGTCTGTTTGGCTCATATTCAGTCTGCATGTAATTGGCATGCTGATGTCAAAACTGGACATCTCCAATGAACAGGATTCCTAGATAGTTGGGACTTTGACAACATGTGCTTAACCTTCTGAGCAGTTAAGTAGAGCCACACTCTAGCTATCACCATCTTTCTACGGCAGTTGGGAGCATCGACATGTATGCCGATGCTTCCGGGTCCGCCCCCAATCGCGTCACCGGTGACGCGAAGGGGGCGGGGGTAGGTGACGCCATAGACCTCCATCTAACTGGAGGGGCATCGCTTTCTTTCAACGTAAGTAGACGCCGGACTTATGTTTACATCCTCCATCTGAGCAGGAAATCGCGGCGGAGCACAATATGGTTGCCTAGCAACATTTTCTTCTCGGTTGCCTAGCGACCACAAAAAATGGTTGCCTAGCAACCGAGGAAAAAAATGGTTGCCTAGCGACCACAAAAAATGGTTGCCTAGCAACCAATTGTAAAAATCGCCTCCATAGAGAATAATTGGATGCGATTTCTGATCGCAAATCGCCTCCATAGAGAATTGGACGCGATTTCTGATCGCCTGCATGCGTGATCGCAAATCGCCTCCATTCATGTCTATGGTCGCGATTACAGGAAATAATCGTGGTTGTCAGAACGCGGGGACATCGTTTTCATCGCAGCCCCAATCGCAAGCGATCCTATCAATGGGGACAAGCCCATTGAAAGTAGTGTAGGCGATTGGCAGGCGATCTAACATTGCGAGTGCAAGCAAGGTAGAACATAGCCTTAGGCCGGTTTCTAGTACTGCACCGCTGTTCTTGTGGTAAACGATGTGTGCGCACAGAACAAGCAACAAACTCACTATGTGACCCGCATGCTGCATAGGATTACTAGCGCCAGTGATCACAATGGGAAGCCTATGCATGAGTTACCATATGAATACTCTATTGTACAGATCCTAAGGTAAGTCGGCACTCGCATACTTTCTGAGGTTGGGTGTAGATCTACACGGGAAACCTGTTTCATAGAAGTTGTCACAAATGGCAAGCACTGCGGCACTTAATGTTCTGATTTCACCATATGGCCAATCCATCAGCTGCTTATTTCTTTTCTAAACGGATTTATCATCAATATTAGAAATGCAATCGCGTATTTCTGCCGCGTCACATCATTTGGAGTCAGAGACTTGTTACACCAGTTTATTGTAGTTGTTTGTAAAGAAGTTTGTACAACACGTTGATCCTGCATTTCAGCAACTGGGAGATGACCGGTCACTTGTGCCTCTAAGGGTCCCCATACACCTTTAGATCTCTGTCAGATTTCCTTTAGATCTCCTTTTGTTTTACCAAAACCATGTAATATGGGGGACTTTCTAAACCATCAAGTCTACATATGTTAAATCGCAGAGGACCCGGCACTACATAGTTGTTGGTAGATCTAAAGAATATCTGACAGAGAGATCTAAAGGTGTATGGCCAGCTTTACATGCATCAGGTCACCCTTCCCACCCAACCAATATCCTCCCCAATACTCTGATCAATACTATTGTAGATTAACACTCTGCTCCTTCAGCTTCCACGCCGCCTCCATGTATGCGGTGATCTCTGTCTTCTGGCGGTAGTGACTTAGTCGTCTATCGGTGCGATCGATGTGAATCTGTAGAAGAAGGGATAGTAACGTGAACCACTGAATAGAAAGTAAGGATTTACCTTCTCAGTTTCTAGTGCTCAGTCCCTGAGTGAGATTTAGTCATGTCAGATCCCTGAAATTCTGCACTCAATCCGTACAGTGCGTTTCATTCAATTTATTATACAGAACGGCCACAAGAGGTCGCTGCCATCTAAGCCTATTTCTCCAGCTACTTCCAGCTCAGCTCTGGCTTCAGGATTTGTTTTACTTATTATATTGCTGGGGGCGGCATTTTCCTGGCACTGCAGGCGCTTTCTGAGGAGCTGGAAGTTGGCAGCAACGTAGAAAGCGGGTGAAATACGGCGGTTTTTCTCTTTTTTAAGGGGGAGGGCTTATATGAGAAGCACAGGGGGAAATGTAGCCAGGTCTTTTGGGGTAGGTCTTACTTTCGGGAAAACACGGTACATTTGTTTAGTGCTTCATCCATTCTTCCCCCCAAGTACGTAGGCAGGAGAGGGTGATACAACTTCTCCCCATAGTAGCTTTCTGTCACCTGTGACTAAAGATAGGCATATACGGTCCCATTCTCCCTCGATAGATGAGGGACTGACAGCAGGGTGAAAACCTCATCGCGCTGCAGTCGGCCGCTGAGAGGATCGGCTAGCACCCTTTGTGTGCAGGAAATTACTTTGGATGGGGATGCCAGTCCCCATTTAAAGTAATGAGACTGGCCGGGAATTTACCGACATGTCGGATCACCATGTGATCTGATCCTGGAAAAATCAGGTTGGAATCAGCCCGTGTAGGCCTACCTATGGCATCACAGTGCTCATCCCCAGTAACATATGCCAGTGGTATAAAAGAACATAAATAATCTCACCAGCGGCTGAGTGATCCAACCAATCTCCTGGCTGGTGGTTTGAGGTTCCGTATATTTTTTCGTTGGCTCCAGAGCAGTGTGATGGAAGATTTTCAGGAAGTTTGCTGTGGAAAAAAACGGTTTTCAAATATGTTTCCTGATACAATGAAGATTGTGACCTACACGTGTTTTCTTTAGCATGTGACTCCCAATACATAGAACTGTTATTGTTGCTACAAGCTGCTGAATACTTTGTGTGCACATACCCAGTAAAGGCTGGTTTCCATTTACGTCGGAACACCATCCAATTCCGACTAGGCATATAGACTTGCCTGACGGCGAATGCTCTGTTTACACATTCGCCGATGCAGAGGCTCAACGTACTCCACTACGTTGAGCCTTACAACGTCGGAGTGGCTCGACACAGTAAAGACCGAGCATCCGCAAAGCAGGTGGTAAGTCTATGTGCTAGGTTGGAACCTCCCGCCAAGCAATACGCTTAGCGGAGGGGTCCGGATGTATAATGGAAACAAGTTTGGTTTACAGGCTGGTAAAACCAGACACATATGAGGGGCAATATGTAGAGAATGCAGCTTTAGTAGACTTAAGCTGGACAAAGACACAAAGATCTGCAGGCGATTGGTTGGGCATGGAACTGTTTGTCATGGCATTATCACACAGCGGTCAAGCCCCCTTCGATCTGACAGGGAATCGCTGTGCACTGATGGTGCACATAGATTCCCTTATTTTGGGTAGTCCCCATCCAAATTACTGGTGATCGACCCAAGAAAAACGGACATGTCCGTTCTTTGGCCAATCCCAGTCGCTCCAGGTGGGCAGCTTCGATCGCCTGTTCGTCACCCCGAACGGTAATCTATCTATGTGTGTATGAGGGGACTTAAATGAAAGTCTATGAAGGATGTAGATGGGTCGGCCCTCAGCAGTGATCATACCATCAGCGATCTCGTTCTGATTATCATGTCTTGCCATTGGCTTTCCAGTAACTGCATGAACTGTGGAGAGAAAAGCATGATGATGAGAATCTATTTGGAGCTTCAACTACTTATGATTAAGTCATCCAATGCAACACCTACAACAGGGAAACAGACAATTAGAAATCTGACAAGGAATCTGGAATTTAATGCAAGAATTTTTTTATGGTGAGAAGGGGTTAATGTTTTATTGCAGTTTGCCCACTGCGTTATATGTATATTGTTGATATTTTACGAATAAAAACTAATTATTATTAATAATATTTGTGAGGAGGAAGAAGGGAGGGGGGGTCGTGGGGAAATCTCTCCTCTGAGGCTGTTTGGAAGCTTTTTCGGGGTGTATAGAGTGCAGTATTCCCCGTGTTCACAATACCGCGTCCTATACATTTCTATTAGCAAATCGCACCCAGAAACATATTGGGTGCATCACACAGTGCCCATTGTTAACCACGGGACGCCCCTAGATCCACAACGCCCAGCCGAGTGTTGTGAATCCGCGTCCACTACCACCCCCCCCCCCAAACTTGGGCATGAATGATCCAGGCACGTCATTTCCCCTAGGGGATTACAGGGGCCGGGGGAAAAACGCACAGAATTCCGCAGTGTAGACGCAGCCTAACTCTCCTATCGCTGACAGCTGCTACACGAAGGTGCTCAGTAACAAAAATATAGGTACGCATAGCCAGCTTTTCACCCCATTTGCGTACTGGCGCACCACTTATGTGCACCCCTGCGTATACTGCACTATTGTGTGTATTGATTGTGGGTGATGCGTTTGGTTTTTTATGTGGAAACCCTGGGGGTCACCGTCAATGAGCAATATTAAATGCATCGGCAGGATGTACAAAAGCTGCGCTGGAGTAGCATCACTGCAGATCTTCCTATTAAAATAATTGGGGTGAGTTACTGCCAATGTGGCTCTAATGCCCCCCCCTACACCATGGGCAAACCAGTGCTCTCCCTCCTGTGGGGAAAGAGCCCTAACTTTGTAGAAGGGTGTTCTCAAATATTTTTCTGTTTCTATTCTATTTTCTTCTAGGGACAGAACTCCCCCACATCATGGAGTTTATGGATTTTAACCCTTTCCTGCACCAACAATGACCTAATATACCTAATATAAATATTCTGATCATAAAACCATGAGGTATTTCTCACTATAACCCATGTGCGTTTGCGTCGTACTCCTGCTGGTTGCCATAGTGACAACATGGCGCTATAAACTTACTCTGGTGGAAGGGGTTGATGGTGAACTCTGTTACCAGCCTCTGGCAGCGGTTCTCCTTCCGGATGGTTTCCCGGTGGATGGCGTTGAGTGTCACCTCATCGCGCACCGCTCTCTCCCGGTTCGCAGACGTCGCCATCTTTCCCCTCCTGGAGATCCTCTGCGTCTCGTTACCAGGGAGACAGTCAGGGCCCAGCTATGTGCCCCTTCACATGCCGGATTGCAAATTTGTCCCTCGCAGGACCCCACGGGTTGCCCACACATGTGCCTGCTAGAACACTCCACACAGACGTCTACTTTACAAGGTAGCCTGGAACTTCCCTTAACCAAGATGGCGGAAGCTGCAACAAGTAGCACCACGTGACCAAACACAAAGCCTGACTTCCAATGATTAGGCTGCCTGACCGCAGCGTGCCCCGATTGGCTTTCTTTTTTAAAGGTCCTACTGCTGATTGGAGGATGAGACAAGCCGGTAAATTTAAACCTGTTTCATGTACAGAATGGGTCGCGAAAAGAGATCAGAGCAGAGCTGATACAGAGGGCTGGCGGCGGGGGCTGCGGAGAGGAAGTAAGTACGGTGACAGATCGTATCCGCACGTTACATGGATCTGTCCTTGTAACTATATTACACATACGGGTCTCATAGATAGAACACGGCAAGCAGAGATACCTCTCACACACGCCGGAATCATCTGCAACATGAGATCAGAGCTGTCTGGTTTTCGTGGCCATGGAAAATAAAACTAATAATAAATAAATAAATAAAACGGTTATTTATATTTTATGGTTAATTTTAAAAAAAAAAAACTGATTAAATGCATTTGCAAATGAAGACCAGTGTTGTTGGAACAAAAAAAAAGTTTTGGAATTGTTCTATCTGTTGTAGGTAGGTTGGATTACACCTACATGTGTCTCATAGAAAAAGGACTCTCTTTCTAGTTTGTGGGGTTTTCTTTGTTTTTAGGAAGAGAATGAACCTGGCCGACCATTTAAATGCGGAAATACAGAGCAGCGTCACCATCGAATATCTCAATGGGTCAGGCCAAGCACTTAAGAGGAAAGTCATCCGCAATGCTCTGACCTCTCTGGGCCGGAATGAGTTTCGGGAGCTTGTCCTGAAGGTAAGCGATGGGAAGCTCCCCCAGAACTTTGTCCTGAAACAGATCCAACTCTTCACCCGCTTTGTCAGAGATGGGAAGAGCTCCATCGTCCTCCAACCAGACAATGTCCAGCTGCTGATCTCTAATTGCCCGTCAGACAAACTGAAGCACTTTATAAAGACACTGATGATTAAACATGAAGCTGGAAAGAAGGAAAAGCCAGTGAATGACCGCATGCGACTTTTAGCAGGACTCCCACGAACTTTTGAGACTATAAGTCCTGTGCAGAAAAAAGATGTGGAGCAAGCCAATGAGCTGAGGGCCAAAGCCAACTCCGAGACCCCCATAAAACGGAAAGGGCTGAGTAACCAAGGAGCCAACAGAGTCAATGGATGTCCTCAAAAACGGGCCAGGACAGAGTCTTCTGAGAAAAGTCTGGTAAGTGTCTGGACAACGTCAACCTAACCTGATCATTTACATTTCAACTCCATCTAGAATATGTTTAGTTACTTATACAGCAGGTTAGTACTGTGAATACTATTGCTATGATAGCAATAGGGTTAGCAAGAGTATTATTATTATCATTTATTTATATAGCGCCAACATATTATGCAGCGCTGTACAATACATTAGAGTGGAGAGACAAACACACAATAACACACCGGTACAGGTATGACATAGGAGGAGTTGAGGACCCTGCCCGGTTGGGCTTACAATCTAATAGGTTGGGGATACAATAGGGGGGGGGGGACTGGCATGGTGGTGATGAGAAGATGGATAGGCCAGACTGAAGAGGTGGGTTTTTAGGGCTTTTTTAAAAGTGCCAAAAGTAGAAGCAAGTCTAATGGGACGAGGGAGGGAGTTCCAGAGAGTAGGAGCGGCCCTAGAGTAGTCCTGAAGCCTTGCATGTGATGAGGTTATGAGTGGGGATGTCATTAGTAAGTCACTGGAGGAGCAGAGGGGGCGGTTAGGGGTGTATTTGTGTACCAGGTTGGAGATGTAAGGAGGGCAGGAGGTGTGGAGTGATATAAAAGCAAGGCACAGAGCTTTGAATTTGATTCTCTGGACAATTGGAAGCCAGTGGAGAGATTTACAGAGGAGCAGCAGATGAGGAGCGGTTAGAGGAGTAGATGAGTCTAGCCGCACCATTCATG